>NMRB01000813.1:7119-18228 GCA_002633025.1 Notospermus geniculatus | reverse complement strand
ACCATTTTGAGAAAAAGGCAAAAGAAGGATTTTAGTTTAATGGGAAATGCATTAGACAGCCAAATTTCGGAGGCGCATTCTGCAAAATCTGCCGCTTCAAAATCAATGGGAATAGTACAAAATATACATCTTGACCTACTGAATTTGAAAACGTCATTAACCCATTTTAACAAATTTTTAATGGAACCTCGTCCCCAGTGTTTACATTCGCATATTTGCACAGGTGCTGCATATGGCTGGAGCACGGCTTTGCCTGGAGGCTAGATTCACTCTCTATGGAAGGTACATGTACCACCAAAAATGTAAACAAACCCCGCGAGCTATTCGCTTTAATCATATGACTCATTATTTCAATGTGCCGTGTTCCTACTGGGTCTCAGGATTCTGTCTTGTACCATTGAAAGGCAGAACTACTTCTGGACATGAGGAATGCTGCACTGCAACAGGACCAGACCTATGTGCTGAATTTGTGAAAATTCATGGCTTTATGCCTGGGGAGACAGCAGCCGGAGAAAGTAAACACAAACACAAGACAACAACAGTTTACAGAAAATTCATGAAGTTTTATCAGATTCTTTACACATGTGAACATCAGTTTGTAAAACTTGTGGTGCTTGGAGGAATTATATTGACAATTCCTCCAAGCTTGCAGTGAATGGTGAGCAGTCATCGCACGAAGTGCCAAAGGATCTCCCCAGATGAATGTGTGATTCCATAATTTTATGACTTGGGTAAAGGAGGCATAGGTAGACAGAATCCCTTCTTGTTCTATCCTGAGATTCAGGCCATTACACTCTAACCTCCCTCCAGAAAAAAGGCGATGGAGGAGGTGTACTGAAGACACAGTTTTGACAGGATGAGCTGTCAATGAAGACACAGTTTTGACAGGATGAGCTGTCAGTGGAAACTGCAGTTGTCTCCAGCATTAGAAAATTATGACAGGACTTGTGAAATGGCACAATGGCTTGGATGATGCTCACACACTGACTCTAGATTACAATGGGTTAATACAAGATAAGATCCCACAATTTACCATCCAACATCAGAAGACTGTCAACGCTTTTGCTGTGCAGGATGTCAGGTCAACATAATGAATTTGCCAACTCATCTACAAGTGCCATTGACCCGATGTCACAGTAAGGTGGTACACCACATACAAATCTGCAGTTCATGTTCTATTCAGAGACAATTTGAAAATAGGGAGTTTTACTCCTTTAGATTTTGTGTAGTGAGCTCCTGCAGAACACACATAACGTTGTAGGTTTGCTGTAATTAACAATACTCCACAGACACCCAGATAAAATCAGCCACTCTACGCCACTGGTATAGAGGTTTCCCACGTGATGTCAGAGTCCATAATGTGGTGCTATATTGGCCGTCAAAAAACACAGCATTGACACCATAAGTGATGACGTCAAGACATCATACACGATCCTGCGGTGAAGTTTTGATGTCGTCGTCAGCCACGTGAGGCTGGACTGCGTTCTACAGCCGGCCGCATATGGACAAATTGCTTTGTTTTCCCCGGGGTTTTCACACATATCGGCTGCTGTTCTTGAATAACTGACACACTATATGCGCCGTTATGTGTCATCCCACTGAAACCTTGAATTGAGACACAAATGGCGGCCGTTTGACAGCCAGTCATGTTACATGGTGACATCAGTGGGATACCTCTACACCACCTTCCTAACCACCAAGTAGAAGTGCACTAATTGAGATACCAATGCATGACCGAGGAATGAAACCAGAATCTCATTAGACTAGATACAGTGATGGACGAATTATTCCATGTTTTTTTTTACAAAATACTTGCTATCATTGTTAAATGTGATCAAGATGATTAAGTATTTACATGTACAAAGTTCATGGCCTGGTTTGTCAAATGACATGGCAAAAAACATAATAAGTTATGAAAACCCCCCATTGCATCATGACTACAGACTGCAGCAAAGCTTTGAACGGGTGACTCCAAAATGGTGCTGACTTAACACATTGACTGCCGACTACGAGTATACTCGTAGTCACTGATGTTCTCCCCATTGCCACTACGGGTATACTCATAGTAGGGCTAATGCATTTTCAATCACTGTTGGTAGGTTTGGCAGTGACGAAGAGCCTTCCAGAGATTGTACTGGCAGTGGAGATAGACCTGATGTGTTGGAACACAATTTGAGTCGTACAGCTACGACTCGTAGTTGGCAATATGAAATAACTTGAAATAGGCCTGGCATCATGGCAATGGCGGTTATAATGATATTTTTAGCCACGGCAGTCAACGTGTTAAGTTTGGTTTCGGTACTGCAACAAATATCTAACACTCGCTACAGCTAGGATAACATGTCAATACCACATGTAAATGTTGGTGCTCACTATAAAGTAGTTAAGGGACAGTCATCTACATGTACTTTGACATAAAATCAATGCAAACCAAGCACCATAGATTCTCTTGATTGACAATGTAAAAGATGGTCGTTGATTCATGAAATGCCATTCAAAAAACCAGGCCAAAGTTACATATACATGTACTTTATAGTGAACAGACACTGAGATGAGATGGAAACTTGAAAATGAGTGTGCTACTGAAATGCCTCCTGATATATTATAAACATTACTACTGTTACTGACAAATTATGGACTGTGGATATTAAAACAACTGAATTTACATAAGCAATGGAATACTGGTACTTTTACTTTGAGGCAACTTACTAAAAGGTATATGGCAAACACACTATCAGTCATGTACCACCTCAGGCCTTTCCATTTGATGGGCGCTAAAATGTGCATGTGCCTCGCAAACAATAGAAATTCTATTGTTTGCGAGGTGCATGCACATTTTAGCGCCCGTCAAACGGAAAGGCCTGCACCTTAGTAAGGCCCATGACTTGCAGAATTGACAACATCCAACTCTTACACGTTGTTCAGTTTAGACACCTTACAGTTATAAAAATATTGTTATCGTCCAAATTTCAAGGTGTTCTCAGTGTCGATACAAAATACTAAGTCTTCATTACAACACACAATGCAACATTTTGCCCGGTTGACTGATCTGTAACTTTAACGGATTTCCCTGAGCAGGTCATGTTATACGTGACCCACTCCAGCAAAAGCAGGCGTTTGTCGCAGGTGAGCATCAATGCTCATCAGTTTACTCAAATATTATCACTGCTGTCCACTAGTATTGTCAACCTCCAGACATGTATACATTTCACAGCTATTATGTTTTAAGGCCAGTTGCGGCAAATGCCTACTTTTGCTGTAGCGGGTCACATATTTGTATTATAAAGAGTCTAGATACACTCCAAGAGTAGAAACCTCAGTGATTATCAGAGGAAAGTTGACTAATACAACACTTGCCCAGACGAACCATGTACCGTACTCCAAGTGCCACAAGGTTAACACCACAGCCAATAATAAGTCAGTGTACTCTACATAGTCAAGAAACTGATGAACGTATTTCCTGGAAGAAAATTAATTACATCTCATTTATATTACATACTATACAATGATGGAGTAACCCTCCCCGTTTTTATTATATAGAAGTCACTGGGTCATATGAATAAAGACTAGCAAATGCTTTTACTTCAGATTTGTACAACACTGCGTAGTGGATTTGTATTGCAAAATTCAAGCATAAGCATTTGCCAGTCTTTATTCATTTGATCCACTGTCTTGCAAACACATGGCGTGTTGAAGTCATTGAAATGTTAGAATCGGGAAAATCAATCATATGGCTTCAACAGAAACCTTGAGTCGTATTTTAGAGCCTTCCTTAACGTTAAGGTCGACCTTAAGTCTATTGTAAAATCATCGAAAACAATATTTTTAAGGTGGAGTTTAATATTAAGGAACGTTCTAAAACACGGGTCCATATCTGTTTACCAGTACCATTCTGACACGTACATGTAATTCATGTGAAGAAAAGCAAGGCATTGGTTCATGCATACAGAACCTATACAAACAAATGCTTCCTTTCAAGGAACCATATGAAATGATTGGCATGTGTGTCTAAACCTATTCAAAGCTTTATTCAGGTGTACACAAGTCACTCGAACATAAAGTATTTGATTCTAGGGTCACGAACCAAACAATGCAATGCGCAATAGGTCCAAGAGCACAAATGTCACAAATGCTTTGTTATTTGTACTAAAACCTATACAAGGGTACAAATTGTACAGAAACGATGCAATGCTTAAATCATGCATGAGTACAGAACTCACGTGTAATTGGAAGTGTCAAGTACCAAATAAAGTGATAGGCCCAAGAACATGCACATGTATTATACAGTACTCAGCCACATAATGCTTTGTCTATTTGTACCAAAACCATACAAGGGTACAGGTTTTTGTGTACAGAAACCATACAAAGTAAATGGGGCATATTGCCAGATACTATACAAAGCAATCACAAATACAGAAACCGGGTTGATATCAAGAGAAATCACACAATAAATGGTGGATGCATGCAAATTACAGAGTGCATCGTTCAGAATCTATGAGAACTTGCCAAACAGAAAGACAGCGACACGCCAAATGTCAGCAAGACACCCTCATTCAAACACATTAGTACCAGTAGGAGAATCAAGAGACATTTACGTCTGATTCCAGCAATTCGTCAGCTGTGAAAATTAGACGAAGTACGCAGTCCTTGATTAGTACAATCTATTTACAATTTACATATATAGAAAACCCACTCATCAACCATAACAAAGCTATGTTCAACATTTTTTTGTTTCATGTCTCGGTGCTTGTAGCCTAGCCACATCACCTTGTTTTATTTCTGCAGCTTGTATCAGAAGATCATCAACATCGCTTGTAGCCTCTTGACCCGTTTGAGTCTGGGCTCACTACTGAAGTCAGCTAGTGATGTTTGGGAATGTGGAGATTTTCCTCCTCTTTCTAAAGATCACAAGGGATCTACTCGGTCCATGAATAAAGTGTAGTCCACACACCACTCACCACGATAAAGGCATCACATTGGCATATGTCATCCCTCTGGACAATCTGGACATTCTTAACACTGGGTTGGAATGCACAATGTACGTATTTATAATACAGTGCAAAATCAGGCCATATTATCTGTCAATGTGAAAACATAAGGAGACGTCGAAGTCCTTGAGGCTGAACGGCTGGATAGAAAACATGACATTCTGTCTTGTCATAGTTTCCATAATAAATAAAGTTACAGTGATTATTGACATTGTATTAATACCTGGCACAACATAGATTGCGCCACTCGAAACGACGGCACACGACTAAAATTGACATCACATATATTTTCCAGTAAAATTTCGTCAATCTCATCAAGTTGACAAGATCAAAGTTCACCCACAAAAGGTTTTCTAGAACACCTCTCCCACTTCAATTTCAAATTCACAGAAAGTATCAACCAGTTAATAATCAAGGCTTGCAAACTTGAAACAAAACCAACTCATCAGAGTTGCACCTCCCTCAGTGTGACAAATAAGACTTCTGTTACTGTCTCATGAAGTTCAGAGTTCTGTTACGAATCTCTTTTCAAATCCTTCAAGAACTGCTCATGACAAGAACCAATATAATAGCATAGCATTCCACCATACTCTTAAATCTATCCATAGCGAAGAACACTTCTGGAATACAGGAATAAACTGGGAAAATCTGTAGTCCGTTAAATTCCTTCCAAAGGATCTTAATTGTTCATAAGCGTCTTCGATCTGGCACCATATCAGATTCCCATAAATGAACTCAGAAGTTGCAACAGTTTATTTGACTGGGCACTAGGCCAGTCACTTTTCCCTTTGGGAAATTTGGCACTGCCCCGATATCATCCACTTCCTAATAACTGGTTTGATAGATCAGTTTCACCACAGCAAACATGCGTTTTTTTCCACCTTGTGAGTTCGAGAATTTCGTATTTCACTGCCAATGTACCACCGGCACAAACAGGAAGATAATCCACTTCTGTTCCATCAAACTTCACAGCCATATTTCTTGCAATGTACACGCACAGTCTCGTTTTTCCAAAACCTCCAATCAGTCCTGGCCCACCCTGCCCGTTTCTTTGTTCAACCAGCCGCACTTTAGTCAATTTTCACCGTTGAATAAATCTTTCTGACGAAGACATTTGTTCCTATGTAACCTACAGTACCTGTGAAGAAGAAATGACAATGGATTCATTTAAGCAGCAAATGCAATCAATTACAGTGGAACCTCTCTATACACTTTTTGGACTGAAAAATTGTGTCCTCAATCAAAACGTGACCTGATTACAGAGGCCAAAATGAATAGGAATGATCTGTCTGGGACGGAACATTGGTGTTTTAACAGAGGTGTCCGCCAGGGAAGCTTCCATTTGATTTTGAAATGACAGTAAAGTAAATACACATTCCGTCTCTCAGGATGGTGAGTTCGTAATCCTGATATCAAAGTTATAGAATATTTTCAGTAATGTTTTTCTGGACTTGGCCAGATACAGTCCGACACAACCTAAAGGCGGACCATTGGAATGCGGAAGTGAGGAAATGGAACACTCAATTTTGACCACAAAATTTTATTTCCGTTTCACCCTTATATAATGAAACCATAGTGTATAGGGCAATGTTTATTATCAACCCCATCTGATTCACTACGGCATAACATGTGACTGCAGTTATCTCACTCTAACCACAATCCGCATTCCAATGGTTCGCCTTTAGGTTGTGTCGGACTATACTGATGCCTTTGACGTCGGACTTGTACTTACCACACATGATCCCCAACGCCCCGCTAAACAATGCCATGTAACCAAAGTAGAATGTTGTCTGGAAAAACCCATACATCCTGAAATAGCGAGAAAAAATTTCAGCAAAAAATTTCTGAATTGCGGTCTGAGTCAGAACCAACAAACATGGAGTGCAGTTCCAGATATGGCAATTACACAATCACAGACTTATGAATGTGATAAGATCGCAGGCCTTGTCTTTTAAGGCGTGCAAAAAATTGCATGCGCCTCGCAAACAATAGAATTTCTATTGTTTGCGAGGCGCATGCACTTTTTAACACGCCTTAAAACACAAGGCCTGAGATCGGATCTGTCCATCAACTTGGGTGCAAACGACCCCAGAAAAAGAGAACTATATTTTTATACTTACTTAGTTTTAAAGAAGAAATAGTAAAAGGAATATAGGTACACATATCCTGCAGTTGATGCAGCAGCAAGGAAGCTGGTCCATTGCCTGAAAAGGAAACAGTAGACGTGTTCAGACACAGTAATCGAACAATAAATGATCAGTACATGCAATACCAGTTATAAAGGCTAAGGGAGGTCAAATTTTTTGCAAACTTGATTTGAGATGTATAATGCAGAACTCAATTCTGGTAAGTCCACAGAATCATTCATTTCGACGGCGACGATCAAGATGCCAGAAAAGCACTGAATTCAGACCAGCAATCTAATGCCTCATCCATCAAACAAGTCATGACTGACAAATGTGCCCCGCTCTGGCAAAGCCAGACGCATGTTGCTCTTACCTTGGCAGGTTGAGACCAAATGTTTTGTCAGTTTCAGTATTGTCTGCCTATCATGAAATCTGAAAGAATCTATTTCTTCCATTCTCTCCTGGTGTCATCTCAGTTCGTTAGGCTCACCTTCTGAGCGACATGCGACTCTTTTCGCCAGAGCAGGTCACAAATATAAAATGGAAGACCACTCACCATCGATAATCTTCTGCATTGAGTAGAAAATATGTGCAGACAATTGTCACACAGACAGTTACGATGATGAGAATGACTAAAACAAGCAGCATGAAACCATATACATAGTAGATCTTGTATGCCCAGAACGAGGTGAAGATGAAATACCTGCAATGAAGAGGACAAGAGTCAAATCAAATAGTCGCGATAATGCAGAATGGAATACCTGAGGAGCCTTGATAAGGCCCGTTTACACATGCAACTTTTCATATGCAACTTCATGCAACTTGTTGCAAAAACCTGATGAGACCAAAAAGTTTCATAAAAGTTGCATGTGTAAACGGGCATGCAACTTGTTGCAACTCGATGACGCTGGATGTTGCATCGATTTTTCTGTGTGTAAACCGTCCCAGGTAGTTTGCAACAAGCTGCAAGTTGCTGCAACTTGCAACTTGGTGCAACCTAGTGTAAACCGCCCTTTAGCCTACTGGTTATCACGTCCGCCTGTTCCAAGGTTCGAATCCCGGGGCCATATGGGATTAATCATCCCTGGCTCTTCAGTCCGTCACAAGGGACAGTAGGCGCTGCTACACGTGACAGTTTTCTGTCGAAAGTTTGCTGTCAGATAGTAACTGTCCAAAGACTATCCCGTGGAAGTTGTTCAGCTAGTGACTGTATGACAGCAATATTGCTGTCATACAGCAATACTGCTTTGGAACAACGTAGACGCCATTTCCAGGCAATTCAGCTGAATAATCCTAGGCTACGATGTCGCCCGATTCCACAAACCAGACCAGAGAATCAAGAGGAGATTTGGAACTCAGGCCGAAACTGAACTGGTTCTTCGTTTCAGCATGTCTACGCAAACTCTACAACAGTGCCGATTTTCTCCACTACGTTACACAAATAGACACTGTCATCGACCAGTCGCCGCCATGTTTGACCGCATCACTCCTCCTAATGGAGTTACCGTTAGGAGCCTGATCACAATTGGTAGATATTTTTCCATTTAACCTTCCGCTGCACTACTTTTCAAGATGGTAACCTTCGAACGATACTAGAGGGTGTTGGTTGAAGCTTGTCCCAAGACCCTCTAGTGTCAAGATTGCATGTCTACGTATTGGTGGATGCCAGTACAACTGATGATAGACTGGTACCATGATCCTCTGCTAGAGGGATATCCATCTTGCGATGGATATCCATCTAGCGAAGGTGGATATCGTGGTACCAGTCGAGACTGATGAGAAAGAGTGAGGTTCGGATGGAGAGTCGGAACTGATTTATCGTCCAGCACATGTCCGGCTTT
The DNA here is from genome assembly GCA_002633025.1 of Notospermus geniculatus. Taxonomy (NCBI): domain Eukaryota; kingdom Metazoa; phylum Nemertea; class Pilidiophora; order Heteronemertea; family Lineidae; genus Notospermus; species Notospermus geniculatus. Next base: position 9,273 of record NMRB01000813.1, on the reverse strand, counting down.
GTCAATTCAATTCTGTGTGACTTGATGCCCAGCGGAGCACCAAGTCACACCCCTCCAATTTTTATTACAGATTTGCATGAATCTCAAGACCAATATTTCGCCTCTCAAACCACGGATATCCACGTTTCCACGGAGAAATCTCATGTCTGATTTTCACTGCTGATGCGGACAAAAATGAATGTATTCCAAAAGTTTTAGAAGGAATATTATAAAAGTTAAAGTGCAATAGCTGTTCAGATAACTCCTTCTTGATTTGAATTATGTGGAAAATGAATTTGTTCTCTCTCAAAAATGTTGATGGCAATCAGTGCAAGTACAGCAGCACCTCATTTTTGAGGAATCATACACCAACAAGAATTTTGGATGAACAGAATTTACTTACATTTCAATGAATATGGATCCAAATGGCAGGATTCCTCCCAGGAAAGTGATCACAGCTGGTTCCATAAACCTGTAAAATTGGAAAAAGATGTCAGGAAGGCATCATGTCAAAATACTCAAGGACTCTGGGACCCCCATCAGAACACTCATCCAAAGCCCAAGGCAGGCCTAATCCAGAGTCACATGTCTGTATTGGATTCCTGCCCAAGCCTGAGAATAACGTTTTAAGCACCTGACAGAGTGGCGGACAGAGTTTGTTTTGTGCCAGACACTTGGGGTCGTATTCATAAAGTGGTTCTATCTTTAAACCCGTCTTAGGCCGGTTCCAAGTACAGTGGTTGACAATACTTGGAACCAGCCTAAGACGGTTCTAAAGATAGAACCACTTTATGAATACGACCATTGGGATTTACTGCCTGACATGTAATGGATTATCTATGTACAGACTTGGAATTGGTGCCTGACATTCTGTCAGGCAGCAACTGCCTGGTGCCTGACAAATTACAATTTGGTGCTGGACAATGTCCTTGTCCTGCCACATATCTCAGGCTTGCTGCCCCAGTTTCTTGATATGAAAAGTGACAATTCATAAAATCAAACAGATGGGTAATAACCAGAACAATATAAACACAGACGGCTTGCTGGATAATGAAAACATCATTAAAGGTTTCCTTAAAAGAAATAATGTTGACATGGCTGGAACCCATTACACTTTACAGTGGTTACACAGGTACCGGTATCATTTTCATTCTGGTTTATTATACAGGTAGTCCTTGCCAATATTGTCTTCCTATGCTGGCTGTGCTAACAAGCCACGTACATTTTATGGGCCAGCAACAAGGGTTACTGCTGAACTGGGTAGACATAGCCAATCATCAGAAAGGCAATACATGTATATAAGAAGGTCTCAATAATATGGGCTGAAGACAGTATTGGCATAGTGATGGCATATTACAGAATGCCACTACGGGCAAAGGCCTATGACAGTCGACCCGCAAAGGTCCTTTTCTACAGCAGATTTATTTTGCGTGCGGGAAAATAATAGGCGATCGGGGGCCTCGACAAGGCTTCTCGAGTACCTCATTCGAGAAATCGGACACCTCGCACAAAATTGCGTTTATCGAGCAGACCGTTCAAATTCAACCACATAAACCATACATCAGTATTTAGCTAAGACATTGAGCTTTCCATTAGTGTAATTTATTTTGGAATAATGCAAACGAGTGAAGAGAAATCGTTTAAGAAATTTCGCCCTCCGCACAGAATTGGAGGTCACTTGGAGTAGAGCGTTGTTAAAAACATCGCCGTAACTCCATCTTGCCTGCATAAAACCAGCAAAACTGAATGGATGGAGAAACTATCAATCTCCAATCTGTATTAATTTCATACATCGGCATGGTATTCCAAGTTTTTGTACGCAGTTTGAACAGCAGTAGGTAACGATTCTCGCAGCCATAAACCTGGTTCCTTGGCGGTCGACGTGGCGCTGACTGACAATTCGACCAGTCAGCGCCACCGTCGGAGCCCATGGAACCAGTTAGACAATGGATAAAGCGAAAGAGATTTCTTGAAAATGTGGTTGTGTTTCGGGGTGATTGTCAACCCCTCAGACATGCGTGCATAAAACCACGCTTCGCATGTGGATTCTTCTATGTTATAACAACCCGAATGACCTAAGCAGAAGTTTCAAAATACTATTCCAAGAAAGTGTACGCACTTTGAAGAACGCCTGTTTTCGAAAACACAAGGTTACCTTTCGATCGATAACTCGGC
>NMRB01000812.1:233645-249627 GCA_002633025.1 Notospermus geniculatus | reverse complement strand
GAACTTCAATTTTGCGCAGTGTAATGCCCGTTGTACACGGTAGGATTTTTTTGTACTAAAAATTATAAATGGGGCCTAAATGGGTGTTCACAATGCCTTTCAGCAAGGCAATCGATAGCCTATGACCGAAATCACCCTTCATGAACCTCATTTATAATTTTAGTACAAAAAAAATCCTACCGTGTACAACGGGCATAAGCCTATTGCATACAAAAAAATATACACGTAGTCATAGACGGGATTCGAACCGTCGACCTTCTGATTTGCAATCGACCACTCTGTCCACTCAGCCAACGAGCCAACTGTCACGGTCATGATTTGTGTTCGTCATAGGCGTAGGCCTTCGACTTGGAAAAGATGGGAAGCCTGCCAACAAGTTCGGTGGGCGAATGGGGAAGATGGTGAAACAAAGATAACAGAGCGTGGGTTCGATTCCCAGCTGGGTCTATTTTTTCTTTCAAAAAATGTGTTCAGCAGGAGCTCACCAGAGGATGTTAACACTCCACAGCTTGAAGACAAAAAAGGTGCCCCCCCCCCCGGTCTATCATGTTCTGAGCCTTCGTTTGAGGTGTCGGCAGGGCGTTTGCAATTAATTATCTTGCCCACCGCACGGGGGGGGGGGGCTTTGTTCGTTCACGTCAGCTTTAAAAAATAATACATATATTGTATTATGCCTACTGCTATCTACTAGGAGAGATAGCATTAGCATTTTGCAGATGGCAACACAATTCAGAAATTTATACCCATAAAAGGTGCTACCAGTACCATAAGAAATGCGAGACTATCCTGAAGTGTGTAATGCCCGCTGTACACGATCAAATTTTTCATCCAATTTTTGGGAAATTCAGATTCCGGGCCTACTTTGGCTTCACTGTATAAACCCGCATTTATTGAGCATATTCAGAAAGTTGGATGAACAATTTGATCTTGTACAGCGGGGATAAGCTCACAGCATGTGCTCCACTTCATCTGCAGTCGCCAATTTTAGTAAAAGCGCCTAGTACGAAACCTACTGCGTATGTAACGGGCATTCGTATTTCGTATGATCGTATTTTATGCGAAACTCGAAATTTTGCGAAGTACGAAATACGAACACGAACTCGATTTTCGTGTTCGGTTTTCGTAGTTCTAAACAAACATGAAGAATAAATTCAAACTACATGTAATTGTGGCCAATTATTAAAACAAAAATCGAATATGCGACCATCTGCCTACCATTTTAGTCTTTTGTGAATAAATAGGCCTTATAACACTGACGTTCACAGACCAGCGTTAAGCACGCTTCACATTTAATTCTTTTCTTATTAGTCTCGCGCAGCCAGCCACTTTCTTCCACGGCGTTGCTTCAGCAACCGAAATAACCCACATTTCCGACCCTACCCTTGGTCAAATCTGACCATGTGTTGGGTTATTTTGACCCAGCAATGTCACAAACCCATAGAACCTCGGGTGGCGAGGGTGTCTTGACTTGCACTTGATGTACACCATACACGCTCAGTACATAAATAGTTCCAGGAAGTAGTTCCACAACTGTCATGGCTGCCCTCTCTCGGAAAATCTGCCAGTATTCATGGAATTCACGTGCGGAGTACTCTATATCGGTTGAAAATATTGCTATCAAAAGGGGTGGACTAAGTACAAAAAACCTCGAACTTTATGATACGCATGTTGTTTGATCTTCAAAATGTAACATTTCTTGGGAAAGTGTTCCGACTGCTACCCTATTAGCTAATTAGTGCTTTCTAAGACGCGTCTCATTTAATTCCATTTTGACTGATAGACTCCGCAGGTACCTTCATTTTCGTCATATTCCTTGTATGCTACATGTTTTATTTACAACGTCTGACCACGTTCCAAAAATTCACAACGCCAGCTTTCCCTTAAAGGACATCTCTCTGACTGATTAGTTGGTACTGGGGACATGTACGGATACACAAACAACTCAGTTTAGAGTGTGAGAATTAACGCTTTATTTCAATGATTCGGTAAGACAAGGAAAGCCGGTTCGAAAGTATTTATCCTTTGCCGTTCACTTGTCGAGAATTTAATTTCCTGCAAAAAATGATGTAAGAAGAAGTCTATAGCCTAGTTCATACTTCGACGCACGACCTGTGCGCGCGACCTTGCGTTCGAGGCCGACCCCGTCATACGGTTTTGTCGGCGTCCTATCGCGGGACTGTGAAAGCTCTCGTGATTCATGTAACACATGTATCTTTCTGCCACGTTACATCTCTGGAATAACCCTTCATTAACCCTATTTTCAACTCTGGAATATCGCCGCTGCATTTGATTTCAACGCCTCTGGATCCATCAACGTGAGCCTTGATTCAATAACTGTCCTCAAAACTCTTCATTCATTGGTAGGTCGCCACGACCTGACGCAGAGTTCAAATTGGTTGAACTTTTGAAAATCGCACGCCAAGGAGACGTGCGACCTGACGCCGATGGCAGTCGCTTTGGTACGCTGGAGTATGAATCAACACGACCATAGCCTAGTTCATACTTCAACGCACGACCGTCGCCGGCGACCGGCGCGCGACGTTGCGTTCATCGTCGACTCCGTCGTGCGATTTTGTCCGTGTCTGATTGCGAGATTATGATTACTTCAGTCATTTCATAACGCGTCGCAGTCGCTGAAGCACGCTGGACAATGAATCAACTCGGCAAAGTGGGCGTCCAGATTTTGATCGCGCGTTGGACGCCGATGGACTTGCGTCGAAGTGTGAACTAGGCTTTAGTCGGCGGCCGGATTTTGATCACGCGTCGGACGCCCATGGTCGTGCGTCGAAGTAAATTTCAGTGAACTCTACGACTGGTTAGCCGTTATGGCATATTATACCCTAGTTTATACCCCGCCGCACGACCATTGGGGACGACCGATCGCGCGATCCCGTGTTCGACGCCGACCCCGTCGCGCGATTTGGTCGGCGTCCGATCGCGAGACTGTAATTGTTTGAGACATTTCATTACGCGTCGCCGTCTCTGAAGTACGAATAAACTCCGCGAAGTCGGCGTTCAGGTTTTCATCGCGCGGCAGACGCCGATGGTCGTGCGTCGAAGTATGAACTACATGTAGCCTTATGACTGCCTAACCAACGCAGGTTTTTAACAACTGCATGAGAGTACACACACAGTACGGTGCTGCAGGTATTCAGAACATCATACTCACTCTTGCATAATGCCTAATTCATACTTCAACGCACGACCATCGACAGCAACTGACGCGCAATCTTGCGCGTTTGACGCCGACCCCGTCGCGCAATTTGGTCGGTGTCTGATCGCGAGACTGTCATTACTTCGTAGCTACAAAGTGGAAACGAAAGATAATTTTCAAAGTTTGATGTACACCGCAACTCTGTCGGTCTTACGTCGTACACTAAAAGAGGCTCTTACAACAGGCGATATTTGTGGTACATGAAGTATATTAGGTCATGGCAATCAAGTCCAATTTCGTATTCTGGTGTTGTCACGTTTGCGAAACATCACTAGAGAGATTTCGCAAATCTGACGAAACACGAAGTGCGAAATACGAAATTGGACTTCATTTCCATGACGTAATGTATTTCAGGAGATGGTTGGTACCACAAATACCGCCTGCTGCAAGAGCGTCTTTCAGCATATGACGTTAGACCGTTAAACTTCAAAACTTATCTTTCGTTTCCAGTTTCCACTTCGTGAAATTTTTAAAAATCCAAGATGCTCCGCATCTCTCTCATTTGTACATGACATGCTAAAAGACGCACTGGCAGCAGGGACAATGGGGAACCGGAGTGCCCAAAGGAGGCGCTGGGGAACAACTTAGTTTTTACTCAAAAACGCATGCGCCGCGACGTTGAAAACCTCTTTGACGTCGCACGTCGTTCCGTCGTGCGTCATTCAGCATCAGTGACGTTGCTCTTCGATCTGTTCTTTACGCTAAAATTAGTCAATTTCATTGATAAAATTCAACATGTTCCCGCTTGAATTTTCGCTTGAAAACATTCAGATACATTGAGTCAGTCCTAACCTTGATGTCAAACGTGTGAAATTCGAAATTCAATGGATTACTTCGGGTATTTCAGGGCTGGAAATGGGGTGTAGTTTTCAGAATAAATGGCAAATAACGTTAGCCTCACTTTCGACGTCATATTTTAGACTGAGTTGTTCATCAGCGCCACGTCATGGATTAGTTCCTCCGGTTCCTCATTCTGGTACCAATCATCTCCAGAAATACATTACGTCATGGAAATGAAGTTGAATTTTGTATTTCGTAATTCGTGTTTCGTCAGATTTGCGAAACCTCACTACGACAAGTGAAACACGAAGTACGAAATACTAAATAGAACCTGATTTTCATGACGTAATCTATTTCAGGAGATGATTGGTACCACAAACACCGCCTGCTGCAAGAGCGTCTTTTAGCGTATGACGTTAGACCGACAGAGGTACGGTTCCACTTCGTAGATACGAAGTGGACTTTTTAAAGATTCAAGTTGCACCACAACTCTCTCGGTCTTACATGATAGTGCTAAAAGTGCTAAAGTCTGGCAACACCTATCTTCGACCTAATGGAATGCGGAAGTCATGTAATGTGACAGAGCTTTGCGGTTTTTAATCGTGCCTGTCGATCACTTGTGGTCGTTCCCGATTGTTCGTGTTGTCCGCCGGTCATTCAATAGCCGCATGTGATTAAAGGTCCCCGGAAAATCCAACGATCAATTTCCTAACTTCCGCATTCCATTAGGTCAAAGATAGGTGTTGCCAGACTTTACCAACCATCTCCAGAAATACATTACGTCATGGAAATGAAGTTGAATTTCGTATTTCGTACTCCGTGTTTCGTCAGATTTGCGAAAACTCGCTGTATTGTATACTCACGAAGTCGGAACAATTCCACTCTCCTTTCCTTCTTCTTATCGCGTCCTAAAACAGACAATAATGATTGGATTTTATGTACAGATGCTATAATTCTGAAGTAGGTCGTGAGATGGCGTAACCCTCGGTAGCACGCTGCCCCATTTTGAATTGAAGTTATTCCACGTCTACTACATTGGTGAGCAGGCCTTTAAGCTAGGAATCCATAGTTAATTTTCTGCTTTGCGACTTGCTTGGCAACCTGCTACCTGCGATTGAATACGACCGGGAGAACTGATACCGGTCGCGGACCTGAAATTGATCACATCTTCGCCATTGGTGGAAATCACGTCTGGCTAGTCCACTACGGCGATCGGGTGCCCAGTTGCACAGCAAGTTGCAAAGCAAAATCAGGTTGAAAATCACAGGTGGATTCCCCGCTTTAGGCATTCTCACCACTAAAATCATCACACTGTTAGCATTGTTCAGTGAATTTTTGCCCTTTTCCTGTCACGAAATCTAAAGAAATTTGAATTATTTCACCGGCTTCTGGGTTTTGTAGGATTTTTTTGTGAAATTTTCGACTTTAGTTTTAGGTCGCCTTTTGATTATATTGAATCACGTGATCTCAGCGGTACAGTGCTTCAGCAAAAAAAGGCCGCCATCATGTTCATCATTTGAGATGTTCGACACGCTGTGATACCATTATTATTAATAATGGTATCACAGCGTTAATAATATTAACACTTCATCAGGTAAGGTACCATACTTCAACTCATTCTTTTATGTGTAGCAACAGTTCCCATGCCGAATCATTCAAATAATGTACATGTTCGTAGATTCAAGCAGTATTGTCGAGCATTCGGAGTATATGGCAAGCGGATTGAAAAAAAACTAAGATTTTCTCCAAAAAACATAGTTTTTCTCATAAAACCAATTTTTTTAGAAGAAAACTTAGTTTCTTCCGTCATAAAATATAGGCTTTTATCAAAAAACTTAGTTTTTGTCAAAAACCTATATTTTATGACAAAATATCTGGTTTTATACCATACAACCCCCATTTTATCGACAAAATGTCCAGTTATTCAATAAAACTAAGTGCATCACGGGGGGGGATCAATTTTTTCAATAAACCCAACTTTTATGCCTTAAAAAGAAGTTTTTTTTTATCTGGAACCTACCCTTGTACACCATTTGTCCAGTTATTCAAGAAACTTATATTTTCTACAAAAAAAACACTGGTTTTATTGAAGAAAAACTAAGTTTTTGTATAAAACCAGGTTTTTAAAGCATAAATATAGTTTTTTGGCTATAGTCCAGTTATTGCCGGAAAACTAACATTTTCAAACAAAAAAACTAACTTTGTTACTGATGATTGAAAAACCTGTATTTTTGCGTAAAAACGTGTTTTTCGGCAAAAAACAGGTTTTATTTTAAAAATATAAGTTTTATGAAAAGACTAGCTTTTTAGGACAAAAACTTAAGTTTTTGTCAAAAAAACCTATATTTTATCCACAAAAACTAAGTTTGGTGAGCATAAAACTGAAGTTTTATTGCAAAAATATAGGTTTTCTGAATACTGGACAATCCGCTTGCCATAGGCGCTGACTGATATGTACAATGCCCCTCGGCTAATGCCAGCGAACTGTTGTTGCTGTTAGGCATGTTTCCTCAATTTTATCCTTTCTGACTTCGTTTATTCTTTCATTCATGTCCATCACCGACCCTCGGCCGATGCCCAGGCCGGTCGGGTCACCATGAATCTCACTAATGGTTGTCACTGCGATGTAACAAGGGCATGTAGCAATTTGGCATACCGTTGGTGTTGGTTGCTCGCTTTAGATTGCTTGGCCTTAAAGATAATGTATCACAGATATTTTCGCGGGCCACGAAAATCATTGTTTATTTACATTTTGTTTGTTTATGTCCAGTCTTTCTTTGTCTTATGAGTAATTTGTTGGTGGCATGCCCCTTTAGAAATTCTTTTGATACTGAAAATATTCAATTCAGTGGGTTGGCATGTCCCAAAAGTCCAAAATAACAAAATGTAAACATAGTAATTATAGAGATAGCCGATGAAGGCCCGATAGGGTCAAAAGCTTGTCTCAATATATCCTAGTTGATCCAAAAGACGGTGTTACCTATTTCATTTCTCCTCAAAATGTAAAAATACATGTTTACAAACATTAAATGTACATGTAAACAATGAAGTCGTGATACGATGGCCCGAACTTATAAAGGATGTCTATATCTTAGACAAGTCTAACTCGCCAAGACAAGTCTAAATCAGTCGTCTAGCTTAAACTGCGATTACAGAAGGATGTCTAGCTTAGACGTGTCTAAACCTGCCGTCCAAAGATAGACATCGGTGTCCAAATAACACAGGAATAGTTTTGCGGTTGTCTAAGCTTGTGATTCATTCATAATTTCAAGTTTTATGGTCTTAAAATGTGTCCCAGTGGCCCTAGATTATCTGTATGAAAAGAAAACGTGGCTATGAAAAATATTCAAGGAAACATGCCGGAAATTTAGGTGGGCATTTACTTTTGACTATGGGTATACTATCGATCCAGTCACAACAGCAAATAAGCCTATTATGACGAGTGCCGTGCAAGTGAAGTCATCTAAGGTATGCCCCTTTACAATGCATATACTGTAAAATCGGACTTGTAACATCACTTTGGTAGACCAGCCCACTTCATTACTATGATGGTCACATGGCTGTACATTAATAGTCTGTAATACAAGCTGCGTTCGTATTGGCCCAACAATTCTTTTTATGAAAAGTGATCGACCTGGGGTGATCGATTAGGCAACATCACGCCCTTCTATCCAAGGCCAAGTCAATGCCACTATGCATAATCGTAGACAGTCCCTGGATAAAAGACGCATATTCAACAGAATAACCACCCCCAGCTCACATAAGTGGGCGGGACGTTCTAATACCTGAAGTGATGTTACAAGTCCGATTCTACAGTATAATCGTCTCAACAAAGGCAGTGCGATCGGCGATAGAGGACGTTTAATCACCTTTTGGACTTGACTATAGCTAGACCGACGTCCTTGCGTTGTTCGAAATTCTGATAAACACCAGTGTTTTGGTAAACTTGTCTAACAGTTGTCTTACAAATGTTTAGGCTTATAAATCCAAGTTAGACAGGCGAAAAACACCTTTTATAAGTAAAGTTTCGGTAGGGATTGGTATGTCCTGTATAACCATAAATACGCAGCAATTAATAAAATACTTCGAAACATCTTGATTTCGTTTTAATCAACTAAATGTATTTACACATGACGATATATTTCGCTAAGACATCTTAGCCTCCTCAGGTCTAACATATGAATGAGTCCAATAGTTCAGTGTATACATAAAACTATGAGTACAAGTTGGTATAAATACTAACAGTAAGTGAAGTTAATCCCTTACAGTATTAGAAAATGCTTAGGAAATAAGACATTCCCTGGCTGGCTAACTGGGTGTTTAAAGCTGGTTTGACACCTTTTATAAGTTCGGGCCATTATCTTTAAGTTACATGCATACATGACATGCATACATGTACATGTATCAGTTAGCTTCCCAATGATGTGTCTAATCATAAAAAAGGAATCAACCATAAAGGTTTAACTGCGAACGATGAGCTTACTGAGGGATACACTTCCTGTGTTGCCACCAGATGTCTCTCACTGCCTGAATTTTGGCTTTACGTAATAGGCATGCACGAGCTTCAACTTTTTTTGTGGTGAAGAGGTACATGAACCTGCCAACATGATGCTTTGAATTCCATTTCTGACGATAACTGAGCTATTTTCAGCACAATTAGTGTTCCATGTACAAATGTACGTCAGCCTATTCAAATGTACACCGATGACCCTGAACACACATCGTTCGTGGGGTTCTCATTAATTCAGACCTTTTGTATCATAAGATCAACTAGTCGGAATTCAACAAAATTTGCAGTGAATGTGCAGAAGGGTCTTGCCTATCACATGGAAACGTCAGAATGCAAATATGTTGGGTTTTAAAGGGATATTGTCCACATTTATGAAATGCTAAATTTGTCAGTTGAACCTTTGTGGTTGATTCCTTTACGGTCTAATGCACTTTACAAATAAACTCACGGTTGCGAAGTCGGAACAATTCTACTCTCCGTTCTTTCTTCTTATCGCGTCCTAAAAAGACAGTAGCAGTGGGACATTAATAATTTAGGTCTCTAGGCCTCCCGGAACATTCTCACCGACCGAGATTCCATGTGGTCTATTCCTTTGCAATGTCAGCGAGAATGCTTTCGGTAAGCTAAGTTTTTTTCACGATATGAAATCTGCGCCATCTGGACATCATTAAGTTTCTGATGTGTCTAATCCATCTTAGAAATAAACTCACGGTTACGAAGTCGGAACAATTCTACTCTCCGTTCTTTCTTCTTATCGCGTCCTAAAATAGACAGTAATGGTAGGATATAATTGGTGAGGTCAAATGTTATAGTTAACAGGAAAAGTTACAGTTAAAGTTTAGTTAACTAAACCTTAACTGGGATATTTGACCACCGTCCGAAGTGTTTAGTTACCTTGCTGTTAACTACAGGTTAACTTAACTATAACAGATTGTTAAGGACAAGTTTAGTTAACTGGTAGTTAACGCAAGCTTTTCAAATTTTGATTTAAACCTTGCATTACAGAATGTACAGTAGTTACTGTAACGCCTAGACGTTAACTGATAGTTAACAGATTTGGGTGGTCAAATGTTTCAGGTAAGTTAAGGCAGCCATGTTGTTTATTCCAATGATGCAAGCTGGATTATCAGGCCTTGAATCCAACGAAAACGCTTTTTTACCAGCAGTAGCAGTCATGTTTTCCTTTTAGTGAAACTGCAGAGATGATTCCAAGAGAGAGGATTCATGGAATCATTACCTGGAAGTGATGGGGATTCCCCACTGTTGTTACCTATTAGTTAACTGTCTGTTAACTAGCAGTAAACTCATAGTTAACGCGAGCAAGGATTTTCAGGGCTCACGTTAACTAAGCTATAACCATAAATGTAACTATACCGGTACTTCTTAACTGAGACATTTGACCTCACCCAATGTATACGCCTATAGCAATGCGGTGTTTCCGTGGGTCAGTGCACNNNTCAGTGCCCCCCCCCCCCACCCCCATTGTTTTGGAAGCGCTGGCAGATAGATCGGCGCGTCTCTGTGTCACATATTCGCAGACAGTAGCAGGGCAACACTCACAGATTGGGAATGCTTAAATGTTACACCAGCATACTGTCATTGCTCCGCCTTACAAACGAATCTAGTCTGGTTCCCGAACCGCTAGTGGCAGAAGGGTTCGGTACCGGCCTCGTTAGACCTTGACCTCACCAAAATCTCTGTGTCTGGCGTCCCATCCAAAAGCAGTCGCGTGATCGTGGTACAAAATGGCGGATACCTTGCAATTTCTGCAGTTTTTCACGGATACATTTGCACTTTCCACTCTCCGAATCAATATACACCCGCCTGCCAGGGTCTGTACAACCGCACGCAACACAATGTTTGTTGCCTTTTTTGACGTCCACATCTCAAAAATTCGAAGCGAAGATGCTCAAGACACACGAAGAATCTGACATTTTCTGCCTACGTGCGATACGAGGGATTCCCCAGCGGTGTTGTTAAAAATAAACTGAAGAGGTCAAGGTGAAACGAGGCCGGTACCGAACACTTCTGCGACTAGCGGCGGGTTCGGGAACCAAACTAACACGAATCATTTAGTTTCTCAATGATGTGTGTGATGCATTTTATAAATAAACTCACGGTTACGAAGCTCTTCCTCGGCGGCTTCTGAAAAATGGCAAAACTGGAATGATACCCCGAGCCAAACTCGCCAGCCCAGACGTACGGCGTTCCGTGTTTTCGGTTTGCTCCACTTGTAGCTCCGACTTCATACGCCCTCATCACTCTCTCGGAATGAGCATGCACAGCGAATAACGAACCCACCTACAGGTATCTTTTACACATTACAAAATAATAATCTTACCATCAAGTTGAGAAATTTACCAAAACTACCATGATTTTGAAGCTTTTGTTCATCATTTTCTGTTGCACTTTTTTGCGGCGAATTACACGTATGGCTGTGCTTCGGTGTCGCCGTTCCGGCAGAAATAATTTCCACTTTAGAACCAACCAAATCGACAGGCCAACCATGTGATACCATGGATGCAGCCATCTTAAATCACGTCAGTCCTACGCGAAAAGAAGTTCGATGCACTAACGTTTGAAGTCAGTGAGGTGAATCCGTCTGACCTCTGCTAGGAGATTAGTCCGAGGTACCCTTCGCATCTGGCGATCGGCGCAAATACCTTGCCCCTTTCGACGGCTCGCCGGTGTGAGCACACCAACGGATCGGTAGGTTGCCGCCTTTGGGGTGTGTCTTCGCGATGTCCCCCTGTATTGTTTGTCACAGGATGAAGGGTCTTGGTCTCTCTGTATGTAGAGTCCAATGGGAGCAGTCTGCCGCGCTTATCGCCAAAAGACTGCAGCAAAGTTCTAGCGGACCAATACAATCGAAAATTCTCCTGATTGGTGCTCAATAAACCATGAATGGGGCCGCTAGGCATTGTATTGGACCGTAGTAAATATAATAAATGTAGTCAACAAGAAAAAGACATCGGAGCGATGTCAATGGTTTCCAGTCTTGAAGACAGTGACGTTTACCTCTGACCTTCAGAAGTATTGCCTAATTGGAAAAGGCATTCTTGATTATAAACCTGTAGGAGATGGTTAATAAAGGCTTCTAACTAGTTTTCTCCTAAAATTCTGAGCAGATTTGCATTTTAAAACTGTTTGACCTTGACCTTGACCTCTGACCTTCAAGGCCATTGCGTAATATGAAAGGTCATCCTTGATAACCAAGATATACGTGAAGGTTATAGACTTCTTCCTTCACCAGGTTCCGACTATGAAACATGCAGGCCTATGTCAAATCTCGCCATGGTACCTATATCAGCAAATATCATCTGACCTAGCAGGTACAGTCATTGACAAAGGTTTATTTTCGTGCTTTTTCAGGAAATTTTGATGCAATTAGATAAAGCCAACCTCAGAATACGGGTTTGAAAATATCAAAATGTTGATATTTTTAAAAACATGCTTAACTTCTTACTGGTTTATGCTAAAAGTCCCCTCATACTTCTACCTTTTGGAGTGAGCTCTGTCTACTGATATCAAAATTTGGTGAAAAATTGGAAATTTCCAAATTATCGAAAGGGGCTGTTTCACTTTGAATTCAAGATTGCGATTTGTGATCTGTGGGAAAACTGAAAGAGCTATGATCTTGCAATTTGGGGGGATAATTCTGTGTTTCAGGCCAATTTAAATAGTACAACAATCAATAACATTTTAAGTATTTTTTTAAGACAATGGGTGTTTGAAGCCTTGAAGTTTCATATTAGAACCAAAATATTTCTAAAAAAACTTGGATTATAGGTTCGCGAATGAGCCATGTGTCACCTACCTGCAAAATAATCCAGTTGTATTCAATGAAAGTACCAAAAAAAGTCACAAAAGTAGTTTGATATCACTCATTTGGAAGGACATGAACACTCTGAAGACCCTCAGGCCTATTGTTGACTACCATTGTCAATAAAGTCATAACAGTGACATAACCGGACTGGATGACTTTTGTGGGAACTTGGGTTCAACCATTCATCTGAACGGGCTGGTGTTTTTTGCATAGGAAGCACTACAAACTGATTCAATGAGGTAATCTTTCTAACAAAACATTCTTTTGAATGGTCATCAACCTGCCCTTACTGCTCTGCAAGGAAATGCAAGTTATGTAACTCTAATTCTCAATGCCTATGGAGTTGTGGTGCTGGCTAGGTGCTGGCCTGATGTAAGACTGTTCATACAATAGCTGTGACAACAAAGACAGCAATTCTTTGCCATGAATGCTGGAACATTGTAGGCCTACCTTACACCCGAGAAGGATCAATAGACCAGTCTTCCCAGAAGAACTAAATGGTAAGTTTCTTGCATTTCAAAAACAGAATATCAACATTTCGTGACATTTTTCTCTTGTTTCTTTTATCTTACCATAAAAATGAGTGCCACCCAAATCCATATGCCAAATATCATGTAAAACAATTAATTATTTCTTTGTATACGAAGAGTTTTAAATCCTTTTGTCTTAAAAAATCACTTCAAATGTTATTGATTGTTGTACCATTTAAATTGGTCTGTAACACAGAATTATCCCTCCAAATTGCAAGATCATAGCTCTTTCAGTTTTCCCACAGATCACAAATCGCAATCTTGAATTCGAAGTGAAACAGCCCCTTTTGATAATCTCGGATATCTCAGCAACAACTCAACATTTTGATGAAACAAAGCCCTGAATCCTTAGAAAGTTCCACTCTATCAGAACTGCAACAAAAATCACAAAAAATTACGTAATAACAATGTTGATTTTTAGTGTTTTTTTCTGATGAGCTATTGCATATTAACGATATTTTCGAATATCCAAAACTTTGATGCAGAAATATGGTCAACAAGATATACTTTCATGTGCAACAAACTGTGTTAAAATTGGCCCAGTAGTATTTGAAATATTCAAGATGTCAGGACTGAGGTGGAGCTAAACTTTTGTCAATGACTGTACAAACTGAAAATTTCAGTCGCAATAACATCTTTGGATGAGATATGATGTTGTGATACCACTTTCAAGTCGCTTACTGTGGCAGGTCACCGGATATCATTATGAAGCTGACCCTGGAGAATAAATTCGTTGATGCCATGTATCTTACCAGGGGCCATAAACATTGGGAAGAAACTTGTTACTGGTGCTCCACCTGGCCTCAGAGAAAAGTTATTCAAGAAACTATTGTGACAGACAAAATCTCAACATTTGATATATCAATTTCACCATGAACCAGGTATCGGATACCTGAAATTTTCACTCCATCTTGTAAACTCCCTACGCAGTTGTGTACCGCGCCCCCTTCGGTTTACCCGCTCTCCACATGCTCAACTTCGTAAAATTCGCCGCGTTCAGTCAACAGATGGCGTCTGGGCATGGCGCGAGTTTTACAGCCTATCAGCACGCTGCTTTCAGAACTGTTTGGCCCGTTGGCAACGGATGTTCTTGTGCTACCATGGCTACGAACCGCTCGGCCAATGAAAATCTGTCTCAGGCCAGCTTGGTTATCGGTTGCTCGGTGCTCTCATTGGTTGACTCTCTCAGCGCCACCTGTTGACCTAACGCGGCGAATCTTACGAAGTTAAGCAGTTGTGGAGAGCGAGTAAACCAAAGGGGGCACGATACACAACAGCGGAGGGAGTTTATCCATCTTGTAGCCCAGGTCATGTTGCCTCTATGGCAAGCGGATTGTCCAGTTATTCAAAAAACCTATATTTTTGCAATAAAATTTAGTTTTATGCTCATAAAACTTAAGTTTCTGTGGAGAAAATATAGTTTTTTTGAGAAAAACTAAGTTTTTTTCCCTAAAAAAACCCTAGTTTTTGTCAAAAAGCAACTTTTTGTCAAAAAGCAACTTTTATAGAAGAAAACGTAGTTTTTTTCCTTCATAAAATATAGGTTTTTATCAAAAAAACTTAGTTTTTGCCCCAAACCTATATTTTATGACAAAAAAACTAGTTTTTTGCCATACAGCCCCCATTTTATCGACAAAAATGTAAGTTTCTGCACTGAAATGTCCAGTCATTCCATAAAACTAAGTTTATTGGTCAAGAAACCAAGTTTTTTTTAATAAAACTAAGTTTTATGCCATAAAAAGTAGGTTTTTGATAAAAACCTAATTTTTATCACAAACCTACAATGTACCTTTTTAAACCTCGATCCCACTGACGAAGATGATTTCGTCGGTGCGAGGTTGGTAAAATACCCGTCCCCAGTACTCCATTGTTTGTTGTGCGCATGCGCATGCCCATGCGTGCTGTTCAGCTATTCACCAGTCCACAAAAAGTCACTGACCATCATGCCGGTAGGGGTAGGCCTAGGCTAGCTAGAGGCTAGCTAGGCCTACCCTCAACCCTACTGGCAGGCCTTAGCATGCTATGCCTACTAAATAGGCAGACGTTTTGGGCCTTACCTACATTAGGCTAGGCTATATAATAGCCTACACGGTACACGGTAGTTTAGCCTAGGCCTTTGATGTCACAGGCCTATCTACTGCCTGGGTTTGGTAGCCTACCGGCATGACCGGCAATTTTTGAAGCAAACGGCGTGCCATACTAATGACGTAATAAGACAGCCGTGTTCGAGATTTCTGAGAATACGGAAAGCAGAGTCATGTGACTTAGAACGAAGGATAAAGGAAGCTGGGTAGGACTTACCATGGGCAAATGCTGCAGCCAAGATAACAAGAACAAGAAGGAGGATAGCGATCTTCATGGTGGCACCTGCAAAATAAATTCTGGACGCAATGTTCCCGGAACGCAGCTATGCGGCCACCTTCCGGAGCCTTCAAAACACTTGAGTGGAACGCCACTGGTTTTTCCCAATCCGTGTACATGTGTAGGAAAATCGCCCTGTGAGAGGCAAGCACAGGCGGCGGGGTAATGACGTTATTTCCACCACCGCCATTGACAAAATTCGGCAGGTAAATTGTCTCTTGAACCCATCTTGTCCAAACAAGGCCATCGACTGCGTCTTTAGCCTTGTCAGTGTCCCAATCATGACATCTTTTGCGTTAACTCATAAATTATAAATTTATCTGGCCTAGTATTCATAAAACCTCTTAACCTAAGACCTCGCAAATCAGAAGTGCACCGCTAAGCCAGGTGGGGTGCTTATCTTGGGATTCATAAACGTGCTTAAATACCCTGCACTCTAAATTTTGCTGGGTTTTTTTCGTGACCCAATTGCTGTGTTGACAAATTAGGGTTATATTTGGGTCATTTCGGACACACTCGAACAATTTCTGACCCAATAACAGGGTAATAATATTGGGTCATCCTTGCTGGGCCATTTTTGTCACCCAATTATTGGCTCGAGCAAAATTGTTGAAAAACTGGGTCAAAAATAACCAAGTGTAGGGGATGAAATTATGGATCATTTTGGTTGGGTCAAAATGACCTAGTTGTATTGGGTTGAAATCTATCAATGAACCAGTTCTACCTGGCGAGATAACAATTATGTTCTTATGTGCACAAAA
>NMRB01000812.1:201330-218003 GCA_002633025.1 Notospermus geniculatus | reverse complement strand
CGACTATTACAATTTTATTTACAACAAGGAATGATTTTAAAGAAAGTGCATTACATAATAAGTTTTGAACAAAGACAATGGCTTTCATCATACATCGATCATAATACTAAACAAAGAGCTAAAGCAACAACAGATTTTGAGAAAGATTATTTTAAATTAATGAACAATGCATTTTATGGAAAAACCTGTGAAAATATCAGAAATAGAAAAGAAGTGGAATTAGTTAATGATAATGATAGAGCTTTAAAACTTCAAAGTAATCCTAAGTTTGATTCCAAAATTATATTTGACGAAGATTTATGCGCAATCCTAATGCGAAAAACATCGATAAGATTTGATAAACCTATTTACATAGGAGCGACAGTTTTAGAGCTTTCAAAATTATTGATGTATAAATTCTATTATGAAACTCTACAACCATATTTCGGTGAAAAAAACATAGAATTACTCTATCAAGATACTGACTCGTTCGTTCTAAAGCTTAAAACCGATGATTTAACAAAGGATTTAACCAATTTAAAAGATCATTTCGATTTTAGTGGTTCACTGCACGAAATCTAGCGAATACTTGCAAGTATATGCTAGTATAATTGAAAGTGAATTACAGTATACTTGAAGTATATTCTAATATATTTGTGAGGGGCTAAATCCCTGAGTAAACACAGTCCCTGTTAAGCATTAACAAGGTGATTAATTAATCAATGAGCCATACAAAGAAGTCTCAGTGCTGCATTCCCAATTAGGCATACTAATTACCCAAGCATCACAATGGCAGTTCAGCAAGACCTAACCTCAAGCTTCATGGTCCTTGGTGGAATTATGGTGCCAGTAGAGTTCCTCCAAGTTTTGCCGAGTAAATAGTGCGGTATGGTGTGTCAAGAAAACAACTCCCGTAGGATTTGTGTGCTAAAGTTGATTTTTTTGCAGTTCTGGGTTCTTTAGGGTCCAAACTGTCAGAAATTGTTGGGGTGCAAATTTTTCAGACCCCCACCCTCTTTTGGGGGTGGGGGTGGGGGGGGTGGAGGGTGTCACCCGTTTTAGGACCCGTTTTAGTGTGGGGGACCTAAAACGGGTGACAACCCCCCACCCCCACCCCCACTCCCACCCCCCACCCCCGAAAGATGGTGGGGATCTGAAAAATTTGCACCCCAACAATTTCTGATAGTTTGGCCCCTAAGGAACCCAGAACTGCAAAAAATCAACTTTAGCACAAAAATCCTACGGGAATACATAGCATACCGCACTAAAAGTATTAAACAGTAATTCGAAACAAACTAGATAATGTCCAGTGCATTTTTATTGAATCCCTGTGATTGAACCACATCACTTGACATGCGCTACTATGTTTAACTTCCTGACTAATTACTTCTAAATAACAGGGTGATTAATCAGTCAACTGAAGGGACAAAAAGTTATTTTGACTCAGGCAACTGAATCATCAATCACTTAGAAATTTTGAAATATGCCAATATTATTAACGGTTTTTTAATTGCAATCATGTTACCCCACTGTCAATAGTATGTGCGAAATAGGCCCATTTGGGTAAAGACCAACTCCGTTTCCTAGATAAATTAGCAGAAGAGCTTTCTTTCTACTGGAAGAAAGATGGATATATTTTCACCCTCATATTTCACCTGGCGTTTGTTTGTAATGAGTTTTATTCAAATAAAATAAATACAAAGCAATGAAACACCAGGGCTGAAGCAAAGCATTGGCGTAACAGGCACATACGGGGCCTAGCTCAAAGGCCGTTAGGGTTTAACATGTTAGACAGGAACAGGTAGGCCTACGGGACGATAGGAGGCTCTGGTGCTGAGAATACTAGTATGTGTTGTTGCGCATATTGTAGGCATCTAGGCCTACGGGAGGGGGCGTCTATGCCAGCTAGGCCTATCGATTCAGCTAGGCCCTGCTGTCCCGCGCCCTTATCAGACCCTTATCAGACACCCTTGCAAACAGAACAGAGTCGCATGAAAATGCTAATACTAAAACACTTCCCATTCAACGCATCAAGTTCAGGCTAAACGTCAGTAAATGATCAGCCAAAATAAATGCCCTTTATGTCCATAGCCATAGGCGGACATAAATGTTTTTATGACGACGCTCCGGATGGCGCTGCGAGGTCACTCCAGATGGCGCTGCGAGGTCAGTCACGTGCTAATTAGGGGGCGGTTCTGCTGACCTCTGCCATTGTCTTACGAACGGGAAAAGACGTTCCGAATTTTTCCTCACCCGCCGCCTCCACGCCACCACCTCTCATGTACATTTATTTGGGTTTTGGTCTACTGCTTTGGGGGTTTACCCCAGCAGGTTTTGGGTGATCTACGGATCAACTCATGCTTCTCGCAGGTCACGTGATCTTCCAATGCCTAATTTGGTCACGTGTCAGGTTGTTTGGTCTGGTGAACCACAATGGATTTGGTGACGTCACTGGTATCGGAGGGTGACGTCGTTACATCATCAGCGTGACGTCTATCATGGTATCCCCCTGTCACGAAAGTTGGGCATTGCGCTTGGTACAGTGTATCTGTTTGTCACTGTTATGTCAATATCCGTGCCTGCACGTTTGCGGTTTTGGGGACATGTCCCCTTTGTAATGCTAGGCATATCCGTCAATAAAATATTGGCCATTTTTATTATTTAACTATGTCTCTTTTGTTTGCTCATTTGGACGACGTCATAAAGATAATAATGATGGTGAGACGATGACAAGACCAATCGAGTGGGAAAGTGATGCATTGAGGAGTCTGAATGAGCTTTTGGACCAGGGTCGGCGAGTTTCTACCGGGGATGACGGGCGATGGAAGCGGAAGAGAGCGAGATGAAGTGAGAACTTCAGTAAAAGGATGCGGCCATCGATTGTGTTGGATTGGGCACTGGAATAGACTGTTAGTGACTGTTGTTACCACCAGTGTATTAGGTGTCACCACCAAGGTTGAATTGATGAAATAACTGGTAAATAGTGACTGTTCCTTCGTTATTCTTTACAAGCCTTAATATGAGAAATGATTGGCACGCCCAACTCATCAAGTGCTTCAATAAATCAATGTGTTGGACACCATCTTGTTTGCCTAAAAAATATCTGTTAAACATTTACTCCGGACTTTTCCTCCATGAAGCTTCAGGTTAGGTCTTGCTGAACTGCCATTGTGATGTTTGGGTAATTAGTATGCCTAATTGGGAATGCGGCACTGAGACTCTTGTATGGCTCATTGATTAATTAATCACCTTGTTAGTGCTTAACAGGGACTGTGTTTACTCAGGGATTTAGTCCCTCACAGATATATTCGAATATACTTCAAGTATACTGTAATTCACTTTCAAGTATACTGGCATATACTTGCAAGTATTCGCTAGATTTCGTGCAGTGTCAGACAGGTCCGATCTGACCTCAATTTATTCCTTCATGCTGACAGAGGTTTACTGTATTGCCCGTCAGATGAATAAAATAACATTTAGTCAAATATAGCAACGGAAAACATCCACATTTCTAGCACACAATCTCACGGGAAAATGCTTGGCTGAATATGTGAACGCAGGGGTGGCTGCCCACCCCTAGCTACGAAAAATCGACGCGACAGCATGATCCCCCGCGCTACTCACGGGCAAATCGTGGAACTACACTTTGTACACAAACTCGCGTGCAAATGGCACGGTCAAAATATCGAGAAGTAGTGGGAATATCGCAACGAACTTGAATGATAAAACATCGGCAAGAAAGACAAGTCGGTTGATGTATAGTATGTCAAATTTGACCCAGCCATTGCGGAGATATCGTTCATAAACCTCGCGCCACTCGAAAGTGGAATGGAGTATAGGTGTAGGTGAAAGCTACTACCATAAACATCATAAAGGAATCAAGCATAAATGTTCTACTTACAAATTTAGCATTTTATAAATGTGGGCATATCTCTTTAAACCTCAACAGATTTGCATTCTGAATCTTCCATATGATAGGCAAGACCCTTCTGCATGTTTAGTGAAAATTTTGTTGAATTGAGACTACATGTTGTTGATCTTATGACACAAAAGGACTGAATTAATGAGAACCCCACGAACGATGAGAGCGCGGGGTCATTTGTGTACAATTGTACATTTGAATACAGGCCAACGCACATTTGCACGTGGAACACTAATTGTGTTGAAAATAGCTCTGTTTCCTCAGAAATTGAATTCAAGGCATCAACGTGACATATTCATGTACCCCACTACCATAAAAAATGTTGAAGCCCCTGCCTATTACGTAAAGCCAAAATTCAGGCAGTGGGAGACATCTGCTGGCAACACATGAAGCGTGTCCCTTAGTTACCTCATCGTTCGCAGTTAGACCTTTATGTTTGATTCCGTTACGCTACTACGTTTTTACTCTAACATTTGATTTTTATTTTACTTATAGCTGTTAACCAAAAAAAACGTATGCTGTATGTCCCCAGAACCTGCTGAAATGGATCCAAATTCATTTGCTGTCTATGAATGTATTCTGCGTCAAGTCATTTTTCATAAGGACTGTGTTGGCACTCCCTTAGGTTTAGACCTTGCTTTCACCAATCATACTCCTTCTGCCGGCCATCGATTTAGTTTATGTTACTGGATAATAATTACTGATCAGATCATAAAATATTCATAAGTGGTGTATTCTGCTTTATCTTTTCTCTACTGATCCTTCAACATTCACCATGAGTCAGAGTTTCACTTAAAGACAATGTATCACGAGTATTTTCGCGGCCACCAAAAAATCATTGTTTATTTACATTCTGTTTGTTTATGTCCATTCTTTCTTTGTCTTATGAGTAATTTGTTAGTGGCATGCCCTTCTAGAAATTCTTTTAGTACCGAGAGTGTTCAATTTGGTGGGTTGGCATGTCCCAAAACTCAAAAAATAACATCATGTAAACATCCACGTTTACAAACATCGAATGTAAGCATTGAAGTCATGATACATTATCTTTAACCACTGGAGGTATAATACCACCTTGCTTAACCGCAGCGCCTCAGTCTGTCAGAAAGGTTGCACAAAATAAAGACTGTTATCCACATTTCATTATTATTGCACTGTCCGTCAGAAACAATATGATCCGTATTCTAGAAGCCTCCTGAACTCCAACGTCCACTTTAAGCTTTTGTATTCTGCCCTGGAGACAATAGCTAAAGGTAAACCTTAGCGTTCAGGAAGCTTCCAGAATACGGCCCTTAGGCCCAGTTTACACCGAGGTATACGGTATATGGACACGCTGGTGAACAAAAGTTTCATGGTCTTGAACCCTTTCTACGACCATTGTTCACTGCGTGTCCGTATACCGTATACCTCTAGGTAAACCCGGTGTGAAAGGAATTCAGGTCCACCGGGAATCGATATCCGTCGGACTTCGATCCCTAGGAATGGTGGCCCTTCGGGCCACCATTCCTAGGGAATCCTTGTCCTCATGGGACGAAGATTCCCAGATTCATATTATAAGATAGGACCTTTATTTCTCTCGGACTAGCATTTCTTTCACAGCAGTGGAAGAAACAATTGTCCTACCAAAAACAGGTCCTAAATAATGGAACGATCTATTAATATATGGTCATGGAACACAAAAGAGTAACTGACAGTAGCGCTAAAAATCCCGCTTCTGGCAGCTCGCCTCGTTAGCTCATTGGTAAGGCATGGGATTAGTAATCTGGAGATTGCGGGTTCGAATCTCGGCAGGCGCTATATTTTTTACTTTTTTTCATGTCGTTCAATAAAGTTTTGTTTTCGCCGACGTGTTTGTGTTCAAGATTCTAAGCATCCGCGTGAGGCTTTCTGATTGGCCCTGATGAAAGTCCTGTCATTTGTGGTCAGTGAACCTGTATTAACGGACCAATTTCTTTGACCAAGCACCATTATCAGTCAGTATGACAGAGGTTTTATCACCCAAGAAGAATTCGAAGAACAGCCAAGAACAATTTTAAGGTAAGTGTAGGAGCCGGGAAACGAACGAACAAATGAACGCCAAGACGACAATTCAGCATCAGTAGCAGCAGATTGACTGAAATGTAATCAATCGAAAAATATTCAAATACAGATACAAATACAAAAGGTTTCTATTCACACAGCAAACACTTAGGTAAAACATCACAGAACTGAGAACACTCCTCTCCCAGATAAGACAACTGACATACATCAGCATGAGCATGGCTATGAAACATCCTTAAAACGGTGATATGACACACCCTCTTACACTTACAGCCAAACCAAAGTTGGATACTAAAATCACCCAAGTGGGAATGCACACACATGCAGCACAGAAAGTGCACCTTACGCATAGAAACACGATGCTGCATAAGCATGCATTCACACACATAGGCCTAAATACACTGGGATGTCAAATCTGACACCAGACATCCCACCTGATGATCAACTCAAAAACATCTTATTTTACTTAGTTTGATTCTTACCGAATCTTGGCCGATCCTACTCCCCAATGACTCCCACAGAGTTCCACAGGTTCATCAATCGTAACTAACATCTCCGAATGCAAAACTTTGACAAATAAAAGATGGACCCAGGGCAGCAGCATCTGCCCAGAATCCAGCCATGTGCTTGAGAGGCAGGTGCTGCCCCCTGAGCTAAGGAACAGGAACTACTACTATACTACTACAGCGGCAAATTCAAATCACCTAGAACTGGAGAGGAGCTTCTACATCACCGCCCCCAATTGTCAAGTAAGAGACAATTACAAACCAACCATCCAAAACGGAGAAGCTCCAAAACCCATACATGCTAAACCTGACTTTACAGTTTGACATCACAAAACATACTTTACAGTAATGAAGATAAGATGAAATGAAATTTCGTACAGGTATGATACAAAACTAGTTTTCACAAAAATATCGACCGAAAGTACACATCGCCCTGTCTCCACATTACGAACAGGATACACACATTATTCATGTTACTGATAGCAAACAAATTTTAACGCGCGCAATATTTCACACAACACACAACAATTCTCACACCAATTCTCACACCAATTCTCACACCAATTCTCACACCAATTCTCCGGAGAATACAAAAATCTGAAAACTTGCTCAGGCCTACATGTGCAAGACCATCTAAATAAACACCACAAAAATACTCAGGCACTAGCCCTCCAAATAATAGTGAAATTGAATCAATTTCATCCTGACAAAATACATGTAAACACAGCATTACAAGAATAAAGACTTCCAAGGACACAGCATAAAGCTGGGTTAACCCTTTAGGGCTCAAAAACCATAACATGGAACACAACGAATCTTTTGGGTTAAAATTATCCGACATATCACATTACACCTGGTCACATTCCAACAACAGACACAACTTGTCCACTGGTCTCACCAGAACATTGGTTCTTGTTTTAACTTTCACTTGTCTTACAAGACCATGCTTGTCAGGAATAATCTCTTCAATCTTTCCCAACAACCAGGAGCATCTCGGAGCTTTCTCATCCACAATCAAGACTATATCATTCGGCTGAAGATTACGCTTAACCTGTGACCATTTTTGGCGCTCCTGCAGTAACGGTAAGTATTCTGAGACCCACCTCTTCCAAAAGAGGTTGGCCATGTACTGAACTTGACGCCAACGGCGTTTAACATAGCAATCTTCCTTACAAAATGTTCCAGGTGGCAAGTTTGGACTGGCTTTTAACAACAACAAATGATTGGGCGTGAGCGCCTCATAATCATGTGGATCATTTGAAACCTTCGAAATCGGCCGACTGTTTATCGTAGACTCCACCTCAGCCAGCAAAGTTTGCAAGCTCTCATCATCTAGAACTTGCTCACGGAGCAGAGAACTCAAGACCTTTCTGACTGAGCGAATAAGTCGCTCCCATACCCCTCCATGATGGGAACCAGCCGGGGGGTTGAATTGCCAGTCTATACCCTTGGCTAGCATAACACCCTGAATTTTGGTTTTATCCAGAGACGCTACAGACTCTCTCAATTCACGCTCAGCAGATTTCAAGTTTGTACCATTGTCAGACCACATTTTTTTTACGTTGCCACGCCTTGCAATGAACCGTCTCATCGCGTTAATACACGAGTCTGTATCGAGTGAGTGCGCCACCTCTATATGGACGGCCCTAATGGCTAAACAAGTAAATAGCACCCCATACCTGAGAACGGTTGACCGCCCCCGTTTACACTCGAAGGGGCCGAAGTAGTCTACACCGACCCGAGTAAACGGCGCTTCATTAGGAACCACACGGTCAGCGGGCAAGTCCGCCATTTTTTGCTCTACCCTGCACCCACGATTACGACGACAAGTTACACACTGTGAGATAACCTTCCGTATGGCAGAAC
The DNA here is from genome assembly GCA_002633025.1 of Notospermus geniculatus. Taxonomy (NCBI): domain Eukaryota; kingdom Metazoa; phylum Nemertea; class Pilidiophora; order Heteronemertea; family Lineidae; genus Notospermus; species Notospermus geniculatus. The sequence goes on along the minus strand of NMRB01000812.1, from coordinate 209,693 downwards.
ATGCCTTTGGAATCCAAAACCTTGACCTAAGACGAGACATCATATGGTTCCTGCCTTCATGATTAACTTGTTCATGAATGTTACGTAGAATAAGCCCAGCCACATGGCTTTTCTGAGGAACAATTACTGGGTGCTTTTGCTGTTCGGGCATGGCACCACGCGACAAGCGGCCCCCTACTCTCAGCAAACCGTCTTCATACACTGGGTCTAGTTTATATAAGGGGCTACCTTTCTTAACACATGATGGTCTACGGCGACCTTGCTCACCCTTGCCACATCTCAACAGATCGATCTCATCAGGATAAGTCTGGTTCTGGACAAAACTAATGATAGCATTTTCGGCATCTACCAGATCCTGAACTGACAGCGACTCTACACCGGCCTGACTGTTTCGAGAACTATCACTACTGAGGACATTCTGAGGAGGATCCTTGCGACCCCTGACCTTCTGGAGCAACCTTGACTTCACCTTAAGAATCCAAGCTACTGACTTTCTCAATCTATACCACGATGAATGATAGTCTATCAAGCGCTGTACAGCTGCAATCCCAGCCCCCTGTGGGGCGCTTTCAACACTAGTCACAGCACTTTTCACCTCCGGGTCATCACCTGATAAACCCATACTCTCCTGGACAGCCGGGTACACCGGCCATTCCTCCTTTTGCCTCCACAAGAAATCAGGACCCTTTCTCCAGACTTCATTATTCAGAAAAACACCTACCGACTGACCCCTGGACGCAACGTCCGTCGGGTTGGACTTTGTGTCAATGTAGCCCCACTGTGAGGCATTAGAACCATCATGAATCACTTGTAGCCGGTTCGCGACAAAGGTTTGAAAACGACTGTTCTTATTGTTAATATACTTCAACACAGCCGTACTGTCGGTCCAGAAATAGGACTCCTCAACCGGAATTTCGATTTCTTTTCTGACCATGCTGTCAATTCTGACAGCCACAGTGGCAGCCGTCAGCTCCATCCTAGGCATAGTTATTTGTTTTAACGGTGCCACACGCGATTTTCCGATAATCAAAGCAACATGAATTCTCCCCTCAGCATTGACAACACGCAGAAAACTGACCGTGCCATAGCCAGACTCACTTCCATCACTAAAATGGTGTAACTGAGCAGATTCAATTTCACCAAAATCATCTGGTTTGACACATCTCATAATTTCAAACTTAGAAATTTCTGGAAGTTCGGACAACCATTCATCCCACTCAGCTGCCAACTTGTCGGGAATCTCATCATCCCAACCTAACCCAAGCTGGCACAGTTTCTGAAGAATCATTTTGGCTTTAAGAACAAAGGGCGACACAAACCCCAACGGATCATAAACCGAACTCGTCAGAGACAAAATACCTCTTCTCGTGGGAGGTTTTCCCTTTTTAACGGCCGTAAACCCTAGAGTGTCAGATTCTGGGCTCCACTGAATGCCCAAGGCCCTTTCAACCGGTAGACTTGCCTGCTGGAAGTCTAAACCTTTCAGCTCCTTAGCCAAATCTTCCTCGGGAATGGATTGCATCACAGGCCTACTATTGCTAACAAACTTAGTGAGACGGAAACCACCAATACTGCACAATTCTCGCGTACTTGCTACGAGTGGGATAGCATCTACATCAGACTTGGCATTCTTCAAGAAGTCATCAACATAAAAATTGTTCAACAAAGAGTCAGTAACCTCTTTAGGGTACGATTCAACATTGTCCTCCGCGGTCCTTCTGAGGGCGTAATTAGCACAACTAGGACTGGAGGTTGCACCGAATAGGTGTACAACCATCTCATATTCAACTAGAGGATTGTCAGTGTTTCCTTCATTCCACCAAAGGAACCGCAGGAATGATGCATCCTTGTCAGGTACCCGCACTTGATAAAACATAGACTTGATATCCCCAACAACAGCGACATTATCTTGTCGGAACTTCAGCAAGGTGCCAACGAGTGAATTGGTCAGGTTTGGACCCTGCAATAGTTGCTCGTTCAGGGATGTACCACCGAAACGCGCTGCACAATCAAAAACAACCCTAAGTTTTTTCTTCGTGGGGTGGTACACCCCATGATGAGGTAGATACCAAACTCTACCGTCATCCCTGAGCAATTCACCCGCTGCCACCTTACGAGCATAACCATTAGAAATCACATCACTCATGAAATTTCTGTACTTTTCACAAAATTCAGGATTTTTCTCAAATTTTCTACGCAAAGACTGAGCACGCTGCTCTGCCATCCTTCTATTGTTTGGCATTACAACTACGTCATGTTTAAAGGGCAGGCCAATAACATAATGACCATCCTTCTTTTCGATTGACTCAGAAACTAACTTCAAGAATCTCTTGTCTTCAACCGAGTGCTCAGGCACATCATCAGCAGTACGCTCACAGAAATCCATGTTGTGACTGTCCCTCAACTGTTGTTCTAGTCGGTCATCAGCTTCTTTCACCTCAATCCTATTTACCACAACACATGTACTACTAGTGTGTTCAGAGTCAGAGCCTTCCTTCAGTGGCCCATTTATAGACCAACCCAACATTGTACGGACGGCATAAGGACCATCACCCTCACAGTTCACTATCTCCCATGGTTCTAAAGCCTTAGGAGCGTTGGTCCCTATCAGAAGATCTACACCAGCCTCAATTTCAGGCACAACAACTTGACTCAAATATGGCCACCTATCTACATCTTCCTGCTTAGGAATATCAGCTTTACCTACAGGCATCTCATCTTGGGTATACAAATCAGGAAGCTCAACGAATGCTTCACCATCCAAATTACTCACTGAAAGACCACGAACTAGATAACTAGGTACCTGCTTGGCACGGTCCGACATGGTGCATAACTTGATCTGCGTTTTCTGCCCCTCTAAATTAAGATCATGCATAAGCCTTTGAGTACAGAAGGACGCAGAACTACCAGTATCTAAGAATGCGTATGTTTTGACGCACCTATCACTTTTGGCCGCTTTGACCAAAACAGGAACAATTGACATAACGCACGGCATGTTCACTCCTGTAGCACCACTCTTAACTTTACCGTCAGACTTGGTCTCAGGCTTTGCAGGCTGGTCCTTGGACTCACTGTTTTTCCTATGAAGAACAGTGGGGTGAGGCAAAGAACATATCTGACAGGTCAATTTCTTAGTACAAGACTTAGAAAGGTGCCCAGCGGACAAGCATGCAAAGCACAAGCCCTTTGACCTCAAAAATTGAACCTTTTCAAAATTGGGCTTGAACCTTAATGACTTACATACTTCAAGCTTGTGTTCACCTTGACAATACAAACACAGAGATTTAGAATCATTTGGTTTCGATGATTCTTGTTCATGAACAGTTGTTCCATGAGTCTGTTTCGTACGGGATTTTGATTTTGAAGTGCTACCGCTCGACTTTCCCTGGGATTTGTCATCCTTCATGTCTTTGTCCAATATTTCACCGAATTCTGGATCCGTCGCGATCTTTGCTTCCCTTCCGACGAATTTAACGAAATCCTTGAACCTGACCTTACGATCCTCATCTTCCTTGATGCATACCGCTTTCTTTCTCCACATCGAGCGTAACTTGAATGGCAATTTAGCCACCAGCTGGCGAATATCCGTAGGGTGATCCAACTCATTTCTGCCATCTGAACCTTCCATCGTATTGGCACACGATTGCAAAAACAAAGAGAACTGTTTCAGCGCCTTCCCATTTTCGTTAGGCACGTTGGGCCATGCGAGGGCCTTTTTTACGTACGAAGCAGAAATTCGAAATTCGTCACCAAAATTCTCCTTGAGCAGATCCATGGCCTTACGGAAACCCTCTTCTGGCTCCATGATCAGACAACTGCGTACAAGATCTTTCGCATCACCCGAAGTGTACTGATCCAGATAATAAATCCGGTCCTTTGGACTATCCGTCTTGTCCATTACACCATGTTCGAAGGCACGCATAAAAAGTTTGTATTCAAGTGGGTCACCACTGAATACCGGTATCTTACGAGTAGGCAATGTTGCCTTAACGTTCTGCTGTATAAGAGATTCTGTGATCATGTTCTGACGTTTCAGGATCTGATCAATGTTGGCAACATAATCAACGTTATCAGTGCCACTGTCCGGTTTCTGAATGTCCGGTTTCCTATCCGGTGTCTGAACGTCCGGTTTCCTAATATCCAGTTTCTGAATATCCGGTTTCCTATCGACTTCCTCACACACACGGTCTTCACATGCGCGATTATCAATACGATCACAAACTGCCACATTACAGTTGTTACCGTTTTCACAATCCTCATAATCTTTATACACCTGCGCCTTCGCGGTTGCAACATCGATCTTTGCCTGGTAATCAAGTTCCTCTCTCCTTCGTCGGAGAGCGAGCTCCTGGTCCTCCAGTTCCCTCCTTTTCCTCATAACTTCCCTTTCAGCAGCCAGAGCAGCCATCCTTGCTTCTTCGTGCATTCTTGCAGACGCCGCTTCAGAACTCACGTGCGATCTCTGGGAACTGAAAGAACTAACACTTTCGGAATCCTCCAAGCGCCAAATAGAATTCGTTTCCTCATCTTTCTCCAAACCGCCCATGCCGTTCAGCCATGACCTAACAGAATGCCTGACTGCCGCACTATGTGTCGTATCTATGGCATCAAGCTGTGCCTTGATAACCTTCTCCCGCAGTCTCTGACTTCGCCTTGGTTCAGCGCCACCTTCCGCCATGGTAGATCCCTTACACTGAGACCACAACACAAAGACTAACCAATAGGCAAACAACGAAACTCGAACTATTTCCATAAATGAGTCTCAAAAACCTCCATGAATGCCGAAACCAGTTAAGTCGATGCCACCCGATGATGACGAAGTTCTCCCTTGGACACGGTCGATCTCACCACTCACCAATCCTTCTTCTTCTTTCATTCAAGACAACGATTCGTCAATAATGTAGGAGCCGGGAAACGAACGAACAAATGAACGCCAAGACGACAATTCAGCATCAGTAGCAGCAGATTGACTGAAATGTAATCAATCGAAAAATATTCAAATACAGATACAAATACAAAAGGTTTCTATTCACACAGCAAACACTTAGGTAAAACATCACACAACTGAGAACACTCCTCTCCCAGATAAGACAACTGACATACATCAGCATGAGCATGGCTATGAAACATCCTTAAAACGGTGATATGACACACCCTCTTACACTTACAGCCAAACCAAAGTTGGATACTAAAATCACCCAAGTGGGAATGCACACACATGCAGCACAGAAAGTGCACCTTACGCATAGAAACACGATGCTGCATAAGCATGCATTCACACACATAGGCCTAAATACACTGGGATGTCAAATCTGACACCAGACATCCCACCTGATGATCAACTCAAAAACATCTTATTTTACTTAGTTTGATTCTTACCGAATCTTGGCCGATCCTACTCCCCAATGACTCCCACAGAGTTCCACAGGTTCATCAATCGTAACTAACATCTCCGAATGCAAAACTTTGACAAATAAAAGATGGACCCAGGGCAGCAGCATCTGCCCAGAATCCAGCCATGTGCTTGAGAGGCAGGTGCTGCCCCCTGAGCTAAGGAACAGGAACTACTACTATACTACTACAGCGGCAAATTCAAATCACCTAGAACTGGAGAGGAGCTTCTACAGTAAGTACACGTTCAAGAGTTGGTTCTCATGTCGTCCTCCATCTAACTTAATATGGACATTAATTCCTAGGAAAACATATCAGCCAGACTTCTATTAAGGTAACTGTAGTCCCAGGGACCTCCAATCCTAGTATCTGTAGTCTTCCGGACCTATATTCCTAGGAATGCTGATCCGTCAGACATCCATTTCGGGAACTGCAGTCCCAAGGACGTCTAATCCTAGTACCTGTAGTCTGGGGACCTATATCCCTAGAAATACAAGTCCACCGGACATGTACATCGGAAACTGTAGTCCAAAACGTAAGTCATTTGCCATATTTAAACAGCTTTAACCTTTTATTTTTGTACTTTCAGATGGACACCATGCCATGGTTGGGTCCGTGTATGATCAGAGGCAAGGCGAAAAGTGGTGCCTATATTCTGGAAACCGAGGAAGGACAGCATCTCACGTCGGCCATCAGTGGGTGCAATTTAAAACTGTGGAACGAACCAAATAAGAAACAAAAACATTCCAGAATGTAAAGTACTGTACATATTGCATAATAAAGCCATTTTTGATACAGAAATTTAGGTAGTTATGCTCAGTAGCTGGGACTTCTATTTCGTAACTGTCCGAATACAAGTCCCAGTGGGGCATGTATTCCTGTGGGTAAGACTTCAAATCCTAAGTTTCCCAAGTCCGCGGGACACCTTTTCCTAGGAATGCTTGTCCTAGGACAAGCACTCCTAGGGCTACAAGCCCTAGGACTAGCATTCCCAGGAGTTAGAGTCCTACGGGACTTGCATTCCCCGGTCGTATTTTCCTTTCACACCGGCCTAAGGCTTCCCTTACATAGAAGTATACGGTATACGAAAACGCCGGTTAACAATGGCTTTACGATATTTCAATGTAAGGCAAGCCTTAGGCCCGTATTCTAGAAGCCGCCTTAACTCTAACGTCCACCTTAAGCTTTTGTATTCTGCTTTGCAAACAATAGTTAACCTTACAGTTGAGGAAACTTCTAGAAAACGGCCCTTAGTGTTGCAAGTTGGAAACGGTGTGTCCTTTTAAACTTATCAGATATTTTAGAAAATATGACTCAATAAATTTGGTAACTGAACCGAACATGCGATGAAATAAGTGTCATGATGTGACTGTTGTAAATATTGCAATCTGCGGCCCTGAGAGGAAATGCGCGGAAATTTGAGACGAAGGAGTCAATAACAGCTGCTGGAGAAATGACAGTGTACAAATATCGATGACGCTGTTGTACACACCGCAGCCATGATGTGTACAGTTCACAAACCACACATAAACGTCACCATCAATCATTTCAAAACGGCCCCCTTGGTTCCGCCACTGGATGTTGAGGTTAGTAAAAGCCGTAGCAAGGGTGCAGTTGTCAACAATCTTTTATTCAATCAAGGCTAATCTTTCACACATGAATAAAAATAATCACAGTAAACTTCTCTTGATGTAATCCTGACAAAATATCCTTTCCAAAGATGTATAATCATACAGTGTTTACTGCTCCAGGTCCTGTATATTTCAAAGAAAGACTGCCATCTGACTTACTTGAGCATGCCTGACGAAGTTTTGGTGGTCAAACCCCATGTCAGGAACTGAGAAGACCACTTTAATGAAACCAAGTTACTTGTCAACTTCCTCACACTCGGGAATCACTCAACCATCGTGCAGAGTGGCAATCCCACATTCAGAGTCGGGTTTTCTAACATCCAGAGGGAAACGCGAGCCCAGCACCTGCGAATATTCAAAATTCGTCACCGTAATTGGACCGGTTCTTGAATTCAACACTTCTATTCGGATCTGAAGAAGCTGGCCATTATTTCTAGTTCAAATTCTTGGATAGTGTTTCTTTTCAGAAGCGATTGAAGTGGCCAAACATGCCTCTTTATCGAAAGAGAATGCTGGACAGCAGCGTTTTGCCGATTGTCGGTCCTTTGGGCTAAGGATCAATCGTTGCTTAATCTAGAGTCTCTGCTACATTTGTACAGGCTGTACTTTATCGGAAATGTAGACCCAAATGGTCCATATTGCAGTAAACGCCTTCGTTTTAAACAAGAGAGGGACATCGGAGCGATGTCAATGGTTTCCGGTGTTTACTGTAGATGCAGGAACATGTATAATGTGTAACACTTACAGGGATACAGCTGCTCGCTAATTGTTGAAGATATGAACCAGTTCTGCCTTTCATTCATGTCAGATTTGCGGTTATGTAAAAATAGTATACTGTGCATTAAATGTGTGGTCCCAAACCGAACCTTTTTTGCCTCTGATACAAAATTTAAAATAGTAACTATATGGAATTATTTTAGACAATAAAGTAATTTTATATTTATTAATAAATAATTACACATGACATGTACAGGAAAACCTGGCCTATGCGACACAGAAATACTGGAGTCTCTTCCGGCGGACGTCCACCATACGTGGAAGATAAACAAGAGGCCCATGGGCCTGGCGCTCAGCTGACAGTTGACCTGTGTTGTTGTAGGTGCAATGAAGCATGCTAAAGGAGAGGTGGAACTGTAAACTGACTGGGTCCAATGGTTTTTATTACCGGTATAAAAAACAAAGGGAATTACACCTTGGCTCAACTGGTCTTAAAGTAGGTCACTAGGTCATGGAAGTAGGTCAGTTCAAACCTACACTTCATTACCATCAGTTTGATACCAAACATCACTACCTTGGCTCAACTGGTCTTTAAGTAGGTCACTAGGTCATGGAAGTAGGTCA
>NMRB01000812.1:174849-201116 GCA_002633025.1 Notospermus geniculatus | reverse complement strand
GGTTTTGACTCCCTAAAAATAGTTTTGAATAAATCTTTAACCTCTTCACCTCTTTTACTCTTTAAAGCTAGAGCCCAAGCGTATCTACTGAATAAATCGATCACAGTTAAGATATATTTATAATTTTTATTATTTTTTTCATAAGCCTGCATATCGACTAAATCCGCTTGCCATTGCTGATCTATGTAAGATACCATAGTTTTTCTGAATAAGAATTTTTTGTGAATCGGTTTATGTAGTTGAAAAGTTGGTAAATTATCTAAAAATTCTTTCACTTGTTTATATTTTATAAGTTTTTTATCCTCTTTAACTTTTTTCCAAATTTGTGCGATATTCGTATAAGCAACATTACTTTCAGGATTGAAATATAGGTTTCTGAGGTACTGTTCTGTGTCCATTTATTTATTTTTCGAGAAATTTATAGTATAAGGAAAGTGAGGGGATCTGGACGGAAGAGATTTTATTAGTTTGCAAGTTTAGGTAGGTATAGTTTTTGGAAAAAGCCCGGAAATAGGGATATTTTAGCGTATTTTAGCCTGGGGGTTGCGGCTAATCTTCCTCTTCCGTCCAGATCCCCTCACTTTCCTTATACTGATATTTAAAGAATCTAACACGATGATCTTTTGTATAAAGGACAGTTTTTCCTGGGGACATTCTTTCATTTTACACCGGTCCCCAGCAAAACGTTGAAGATAAACGATTTGGGACATCCCAAATCTTCAGGATCAGCCAGGAATATCTTCCCCACGAGGGTCAATTTTTATCCTGGGACAAACTTGTTTGATATCAGTTTCCCTCAGAGTTAGGCCTGGGCCCATGTTCCCGCATCCTGAACTCCACGTGCATTGGCTACGTCAGAAGACTACGCAACTACCCCTGGAAGCTTTCGCATATAATTTCTGTATTGACCCACATCGGGAAAACAAGGGTACCAATCACAGCCTTGTGGGATTTCCCTGTTATCCTCAGCTTCAGGTTTTGGCATGGTACCAACTAACTCTCCAGTAGTACATGTACACATTACTTGCGTAAGCGACCAGGAACGAGGTAACAGAAAACAACATGACAACGGTCGATTTTAACCCTTTAGTGCCCCAACCGGGTTTTTTGTAGGGAAAACCTCTAAATCGTGTCTGCAGGCCATTTTCGGGTGTATGTAAGACAAATATGTATTTTTAAAAAAAAAATGGATCAGCCAATCATTTTCAAGCGGCCACATATGTGGACACCAGGTTATGCAGGAACGGTTCAGAATCAGCCATTTTGTCTCATAGTACATCGACATCATCATGATCATCATCATAATCAAGAAGGACATCAACTTAGATTACAAACTGATTTTAATCCAGTTAGCAATAGCCGATCACGGAAATAAATCAAAAAGGAATTTTGAAAAAATCATATTCTTCGACAGCCTGTTGTCCACATATGTGGTCATCACCTTCAACAGCATTGCACATTGACTAGTGCTGCCCTCTGTCATTGATAACGAGAACTAAATGTCCACACATGTGGGCTTTAGGCTTTTGATCATGTCAAGGGGTGTATGTGGGACATGTTTTTATTGATGTGTGATATTAACAGGTATTACGTAATGTACACGTTTGTGGACACTAGGCACTGAAGGGTTAAGAGCGATTTATGTCGAATTTTCCAGATTCAAAGCGTGAATCCGCTACAACGACAGGCAATGAATACTGGTATTGATGGAAAGGATGAACTTGTGTGTACAAAAACGGGAAGCAGCAAATCAATTATGTACCAGTCGAAGCTAATTGTCAACCCACGTGTACTAGCAATGGCTTTACATGTAAACGTTTTCATTACAGATAATCTGATCGGCAATTTCACCGGTTCTTCCATCAGTCGTACAGGGGGAAAATCCTGGTATCGGGGATTTCTGGCAATTAATGGTTAAAAAATAAGGAGAAGTAGCAATTCCGAAATGATAAGAAAGTCATAAACACTTATGACATATTTACCGTTTGGAAGCTTCATAACCCTCTTGGATCTGAAGCTTATACTAAGGTGTGGAGTTCACGGCAGACTACTGACCACATGTGTGGGGTCTTTTATTTGCCCTGGCATAGACACTCGGGTACAAGGAACCACGGCTTGCAGACAGACCCCAAATTGGTTCACATCTTTTTTCACATTTTTTTTTCATACATGTCCTAGCCGGGGATCGAACCCACGCCCTGACCCGGAAAGAATTGAAAGTCAAGCCTGTTAGACCATTTGACCACCAGGCAGGGTCCATATTCGTAAACATACTTAAGTCAAAGTGTGATACTTATCTTTTGTGTTGAACAAAGGATAAGTGTCACACATAGACTTAAGTACATTTGTGTAGCTTTATTAATATGGGCCCTGGGGCCATATGCATAAAACTACTTAAGTATGAAAATCCCAAAGGGATTGCCTCAAACCACCACTAAAGTGGAAATCTTAACTTAAGGGAGATGCAGAAAGCTACTTTGGAATAGTGAAAGCCTCAAAATCACCCTTAACTCTTAGTGTGGTCACAGTTCCCTTAACTGACTCCTTAACTTCACAGTTGTGGCAGGCACAGGTTGGAATATGCTATCCATGCTGTTTTTTAATGCATGCTAGCCAAATAGGCCGGGGAAATTATGTGCTAGGCTAGGGTGGGATAACATTGAACTGTGCCAAGGATTTTGATTTGACAGACCATGTATCCTCTTTCTGTCCTACCAATTTGGTAACCTCTTTTTTGTTTTCCACCGTTTATAGCCACTTTAGACAGTTCCTAACATACTAAAATGTGCATTACAGCATTGCCTGCAGTCATGTTCATGTACATGCAGCCTACATTTGAGAAACCTTCCTTAAGTATAACACTCAAGAAATCTGGGAAACCCCTTCAATACTGAAATTTCATTGGCCTACACCACAATTCCTGGAAATACTTTAGTTAAGGGTTGCCCTTAGCTGAGTATGCCCTTAGTTTGTTTTATGCATACACCTTAAGTATGGCACTTGGTAAAGTGAAATCCTTAGACTTTAAGGGTAAGTTTTACACTTAACTTAAGGAAGTTTTATGCATATGGCCCTGGACGCTAAAAAAGCTAATTGTGATAGTACTATTAAGGGTATACCAAAGTGCTAAACTTGTAAATTTATGCCAGGAAGTGGTGTCTCCAAAAGCTGGCACAGAAATAGTTTTAATTAAGTTCTTGCACTGCACATCATACCCTATGAAATGCAGAGATACTGAATATGCACAAAGTACAAAGTCAGCATGCACCACTTATGCATTATTTGAAAAAAACAATGGCCCACTTTTGTGCAAATGTAGAGGTCCACTCGTACAAGTATGCCGTACAAACGAACAACCAAAATGTAGTTGTCTTTAATGTACGTGCTGCTACCCTTCAACTTGGCTGTATCACAGCGGAAAGGCAAAAAATCAACCATGAAGTCGTTGAGTTAGGGGAATTCCAGACACTAATTGGAGGCGTCCATGTTGGGGAACTACTTTTGATCTAGATTATTGCCCGAATGATAATCTTGCAATGCATCTGAAAATTCCAAGTTACGTACTGAGTGGTACTAAATTCCATCGCCACAACTCCGATACAAGTAAAAAACCAATGAACACGGCTAGAAACTACTTTCCTTACGTAAATCATCAGATCTTCGAATATTGAATGGTAGGGTATTTGGCGACTGTGTAGGACATCCCACCTGTTTCAGTCACAATGGCGTACCAAGCGTAATTGACTACAGATTACCAGACGAAGGTCTTCTTCCTCATATTACTTATTTCCACGTCAATAACCCTTTGTCATCATCCATTCATTGTATTTTGTCTTGGAGAGAAGCTCTCATTTTCAAACTTATTAAGGCTGGTAATTGGAGGTAATTTTCTTAAAACCCTACAGAACATGTACGCCAACGTTTTATACAGTATTAAACTACCAAACGGTACTACCGACCCTTTTTCATCCAACGTAGGTGTTAAACAGGGTTGCGTATTAAGTCCTACCCTGTTTAACATTTACCTGTCTGACTTGCCAGCAATATTTGATTCAGGATGTGACCCGGTTCGTTTGTGGGACATTGATTTAAGCTGTCTCATGTTTGCGGACGATCTTATTCTCACCTCAACTACCTCTGCGGGTCTACTGTCCTGTCTCAACAAGTTGGAGAAATATTGTACTAAATGGTGTTTAACAATCAACACCAGTAAAACTAAAGTTATGATCTTTAGTAAATCAGGGCGAGCTGGGAAAACTCTCAAGTTCTTTTTAAAACAACAATCAGTTACAATCGACCAATCCAGAATATATTTCAAGCTCTCGATAGTAGGGGTCTCTACTGTACTATAAGTTATACTATCCACTTTCTGTTCAGTGAGTTTTATTGTTTATCAGTTCTTTGGGAAGTTTGACCTTGACCTCTGACCTTGACCTTGACCTATGATCATCAGGGTTATTAAACAATCAAAATTGGCATCCTAAATAACTTAAATATGGGTTTTATCAAACCTCCACTGCTACCACAGACAGAGACATTTCAAATTATCAAGTTTGACCTTGACCTGATCATCAAGGTCATTGCATAATCGAAATGGGCATGCTCAATAACCTAAGTGTGGGTGATATCATGTCTCTACCTCAACCATGGGCAGAGATATTGCAAATTCTCAAGTTTGAAAATATCAAAATCTCATGTTATCATACCTCAAGACAACGTCAGCCAATCACAGCGTATCATTTACGGTCACGTGCCATGCGATAATTTTCATTATTTCATGGCATTATTTCATGTTTGGCCGTCGGCAGTGTCATCGTGCACGCATGTCACGACGTTCTTCGTCGGACAACGACGATTTTGGCATGCAGGAAAGGGTAGTTATTAAGTACGGAACGGAACGGAACGGAATCGTGGTTGCAAACGGAATGTAAAATACGGACTGACCCTGAAACTTGAATGGAACAAAGTTAATCTTCATTTTAATTTCAAATGGACAGTGCCGTGCTGTTATGTTGGTTCTTTCTATCATGTTTGTGGTGAGCTCAGCTCTATGGTCTTGCCAATATCTTTGTTGGTGTAGTGCTTTAGTGATGGGTTCGATTCTATTTTGGGGTTGGGGTAGGCCATGTACTGTTGGAGATTGGTCCAGCTATTTGGTAGCGGCCCCCACCTTAGTGTAATTAGGATAAGGCAATTCTTTAGTTGTATGGGTTCGGTTCTTTTACCATCACTCAGGTGGGGTAGTGCTTTAGTGGTTGGTTCGATTACTGCCCGTGATGGTTATTGTGATGGGTAGGTCTTCCTACCAGAGGGACTTCCAAGGCCCAAGAATCAAATCAACCACTGATGCAATATACTGTACCATCCCACTGGAAAAAAGGAACTCCATATTAACCCCAAAATCGAATCGAACCCACCACAAAAGCACTGCCCCAACAAAGTAAACGGCACCACCCAAGAATCGAGCTTAATACCAACATGACAGAACGAACCAACATCACAGTACAGCGCTGTCCATAAGATTACCACTGTTGCGTTCCAGTTACACATGTTACAGGGTCGGTCCGTCTTTTGCATTCCGTTTGCAACCACGATTCCGTTCCGTTCCGTTCCGTACTTAATAACTACCCTGCAGGGAATACCGTAGGAGATACAATACAATCAGCAATCTATAGACCTTGTGCAATAATAACTCACGCAGTGAGCCGCGAAGCGGCTCACGAAGTGAGTCTAATGGTTACGTGTGTGTAAAAAAATCTACAAAATTCAATGGAAAAATCAATACAGAGATGTGTAGTCCGTGAATCTCAACACCTTGACGCAATATGGCGATTTTGTGGATGTCGTAAACCATCATCCTTTCCGCCGCGGCCGGAATCTATGGGCGGTTATTTCCGCAGAATTAGACGTGCCTGTCGTGCGAGTGAAGCATACGTAGACGTGTTTGGTGTGTGTATGAAGCAAACATTAGAACTGTGAAAATAATATCAATGACCATGAAAAAATCATATGTCAACGTGAAAAATATCATATGCGTCAATCAGACGTTGGGTGGCGCTGCAGTCGATTGCAGCGCCACCCAACGTCTTCTCAGCGCATAAGAAATTTTTCACGTTGATCTATGATTTTTTCATGGCCATTGATATTTTCCTCACTGCTGTGTGTTTACAAACGAATTCATCGACTGCAGCGCCACCCAACGTCTGATTCACGCATAATGATATTTTTCATGTTGACATGTGATTTTTTTCTACCAAACACATGCTACACGTCTACGTCTTCTTCACTCTCACGACATGCACGTCTAATTTCTGCGGAAATAACTACGGGTGGTTATTTCCGCAGAAATTAGACGTGCTTGAAAAAATCATAATATCAACGTGAAAAATTTCTTACGCGCTGACAAGACGTTGGGTGGCGTTGCAATCGACTGCAGCGCCATCCACGTCTGATTAACGAATATGATATTTTTCACGTTGACATATGATTTTTTCATGGTCATTGATTTTATTTTCACAGTTGTAATGTTTGCTTCATACACACACCAAACACGTCTACTTCTGCTTCACGCACGCTACACTCACGTCTTGTCTGTTTCACTCGCACGACAGGCACGTCTGATTCTGCGGAAATAACCGCCCATAGGAATCAGCCGTCTGCCGCGTCACGTCACGACGTCACGTCACGGTGCGCGGCGTCACGAAAAACATCATTTGCAGGAACAGGTCTAGAGGCCAGCCGGCCGCAGGCCTCAAAAGGGGGGTCTGGGGGTCTCCCCAGAAGGGGGGGGGGGGGGGGGTTCGGGGGTCTCCCCTCCCGATTAGGTAACGGCTGCGTGAGTTCACGAGATCACTGATCTTTACATATTACCTACCATATTTTCGAAGTTTACGTGAACTACGAAGGTGGTAGGCCTACATCATGACTGAAGGCCCAGGTGAGCCTGCATCATCCACTGCCGCCGTTTGTGTTTGTTTGTTTCACAGGCAGGAGCGTCGGATCCGTATCCTACTCCGCCACTTTGCCCTTCCTCCAGCCGGCCGTGCCGTAGGCGTGGCGCAGGCCCACATGTAGGCCTACATACCGGTATCAAGTCCTACGATCGAAACACGGTGTATTCCGCAACCACAGCCTTTTTGTTTTAGCATGTGCCAAAAAAGGATTCATTGATTCGTGTATTTTTTGGCCTTGCCCGGTCGGGCCCATTCCATCACCTCAGTGGGGGTCGAAACCAAGCACAGGGGGTCTGAATGTCTCAGAGGAATGATATACTTCCGACACAGATTTTTGAATGTTTTGGCTGCAGAACTTCAGTAGTTAGTACGCCTGCGCTGCACGCCAGGGTAGGCCTATACACCTCATCGCTATAAAAATCATCATAATATTGAAAGTTGGGGTATGATAAAATAAATATTTCACGTCAAGCCATGAAATAATGGAAATTATTCGCCAGGTCAAAAAATTATTTCCCTCGGTTTCGCCTCGGGAAATAATTTTTTGACCTGACGAATAATTTCCATTATTTCATGGCTTGACGTGAAATATTTATATAATATCTCAATCACCCGGACTCATGAGGCTGAGAATTTTACCACAGTCCTGTCCTTGGATAAGCAGGCATGAATTTAGACTTGTTTTATGTTAATAAGTTGGCAGTGTGGCAAGTAATCTCAAAATATCAAATTTCGTGATATCGAACGTCGATATCACCATGACCCAAACATCTCAGATCAAAAATGATCAGCTCATTTGATTTCTAGGGTATAAAAACCAAAGGGTAGAACTTGTTTCTATTGCTCTAGGTGTTTTGAACTGGTTATAGGAGCCGATTTGTGCCATCACTAAGAGAGTGATGGACAAAATTTCAAGTCTGATATGAAGATTACGTCAATGATAGAGGCATCTGAGGTTGAAAATGATTATATCACTTTTTCTGCCTGTTTCTGCCAGTAAGTGACGCTCCTCTGTTTGATAACTCATTTTTAAGTTTCTGAACAGTCCACTTTCCATACTCTGCCATGTTGCAAACAGTGACACTAGAACTTATAGTACAGCAGAGCCATCTGGAGGTTTAGTTTTCCCTGGATAGCCCCATTCATATTGTTATCTTGGCATATTGTTTTCATCGGATGGGTCTTTTCGTCTAGCTATTGAAACAAGACAAAGCCATCCGTGCACTATTCAAGTTACGTCAGCACAACATCCGTGACTGCATTCCAACGGCCTTAAAACATTATTCAAGGCCCTGGTATGTCGCATTCTTCGGTATGGTTGTGAAGTTTGGGCCCCCTTTCCAAACTAATAATATGTGCCCGGATAACTTTTTCAATATTTATAGCAATTGCCACATTGAAAAGGTAAACAACAAGTTTTGCAAATATCTACTAGGCATCCACAAATATTCATCCAATTTAAAGCAGCTACAGGTGAACTTAGATCACATGGCGTGTTCCTAAGTTGTTCTTACGTTTCTTACATTTTTCTTACATCATTTTTCATAAGGGCAGAGAAAGTCTTAATTTTCATAAAATCTTCACGACAAATCAAATCGGAGAAGGGCTGCCGTGCTACACTAGCCTCGTTCTCAACTCGGGAACAAAAATAATTCTACACAACAACAACAGAGGGCAGCACCAACCGGTACAAAGTAAACTATGCTTCGCTACGATATGTCACAACCAGCGCTGTGCTAACTGCTCCATTCCTCTCTGTTCTCCTCAAATAACTGCACTGGCCGTACCCTCCTCGGAGACTTGCGTCGGAAAAGTGGTGTAACTCCATACTTCTTGGCTCTTGGGTAGAGACGTTCTGACTTCTATAGCAGCGAGGCACTTTGAGGTTCATATAAGGTCGTGAAGTTGACTTTGCCACTCTTACCATCTGCGTTTGATTTCCTCAGGTATAGGGTCGTCCCAGCCTTGCCCGTCTCTGCACAGTTCCTGTATGATCCTTTTGCCCTCCAAAATAACTGGCGCTACTAATCCCAGTGGGTCGAAGACGGAACTGACAGTTGCGAGAATTCCACGCCTGGTCAAGGGCCTTTCCTTCTGGTCAACAGAAAACTGCAACGTCTCCGACTCCACGCACCACTGTATGCCTAATATTCTCTCGACTGGCAGCAAGTCCGTGTGAGGGTTGAAGCTTTGTATGTTCTGCGCCCTAAGTGCTGATGGAATCTGATTCACTACCTCCTTGTTGTTGCAAATGTACTTGTGGAGATGAAACCTGGCTTGTTCACAGAGTTTTTTTCCTGAGTTCTTGATCAAGACTGTGGCTCCCTGAGTAGAGACATCAGAGTGGGCTCCATCATCAACATAAAAATCCCGACGGATGAAGTCAGCTGTGGCTTTACCGAAGTGTCCCTCATAACGATTGGCTGCTTCTCGTAAGGCAAAATTGGGAAATCCTGGAGACGGGGTAGCACCGAAGATGTGACGGGTCATCCGATAATCCACTGGCTCAGTATCCAACCTTCCGTCCTCCCACCAGAGAAATCTTAGCAAGTCTCTGTGTTTCTCCTCAACAACGACTTGATAGAACATTGCTTGAATGTCGCATGTGAAGGCGATTGGTTCCCTTCTGAATCCGATGAGGACTCCGCACAGGTTATTGGTTATGTCGGGTCCTTGTAACAGATGACGATTTAGGACTTCACCCTTGTACTCTGCGCTGCAATCATAGACGACTCTAATTTTACCAGGCTTCTGGGGATGGTAAACCCCATACTTGACCCTTGTTATCTACTGATGTTACCGGGTCTCTTTCTGCATACCCCTTATCTAACATGTCCTGCATGAAGGTCGTGTACAATGTAGTTCTTTTTGAACTGTGGGTTCTTGATCATCTTGTGTTTCAGGTTATTCAAACGGTTGACTGCTAGTTGTCTATTTTCTGGGAGCTCGAGACGATCATCCTTTAGAGGCAGTGGCAGAACGAAGCGGCCATCTTCACGTTGATAAATCCCGTCCCTAACCTTCGCCATAAATCTCTTGTCCTCAACAGACCACTTTTCTTCAGATTCACTCTCATTATATTCCATCTGGAACATTTCCTTGACCTGCTGAGGTGTGACTTCCTTGACACGAATCTTCAGTGTGAAATGGGACTTATCTTGTTCCTCATTTTCCTGTCCTTCTTCCGATACGATGCCAATAACCCCCCCCCCCATCCTAGGTCCATTCTGATAGCGTAAGGTTGGTTGCCTTGGCCAGGTACAACTTCTCTCGGCTTTAAAACCTGGGCGCAGTTGGTACCAATTAGCAATCCAATTTCGATACTCTCATCATAGGGTGGAAGTTTCCGAGAAACATCTCTAAGGTGGGGCCACCTTTCCACTGTTTCTTGCCTTGGAATTAGCTCATGGCTAGCTGGTATGCTGTGTCTCGAGTAGGTGCCCGGTAGGTTAATATCCACCGTCTCATCCAAACCGGGCATCCAAATTCTTGATCAGGGGCCGGTTGCACAAAAGCATACTAAGTTAGAAGCCAACTAGGAGATAGTAGCATTCCAAATGCCTAGTGGCATTCTAGTTAGTTGGGTCTTCCAGGAGTGTTGCACAAAAGCATGCTAGGCACTCAACTACGTGGTAACATACTTTGTGTGATAGTAAAGTACCAGACCAAGTTGAATGACTTCCACCTGACAGCACAATGTGCACTGGGTGTGACAATCCATTGTTTTGTTGTTATATAAGCCAAGATGTTGTCTAGAATGATACCAGACATGGTATAGTTTTGTGCAACTGTACCAACTTCATGCCACTGCATATGATATGACAATATATTCAAGCCAGGAAAGAACTCAGTAACATAGATGGCAGCACTTAGTAGTGCTCCTGAACCCTACCAGACATAGTATGTTGTCTAGAATGATAGCAGATAGAGTATAGTTCTGTGCAACCGTACCAACTTGGTAGCAAGGGGCCGGTTGCACAAAAGCCTACTAGGCCTAGTATCATTCTATGTTGGTTACCAAACTGGCTACCAAGTTGGTACGGTTGCACAGAACTATACTATGTCTGGTATCATTGTCAACAACATACTATGTCTGGTAGGGTTCAGGAGTACTACTAAGTGCTGCCATCTATGTTACTGAGTTCTTTCCTGGCTTGAATATACTCTGGTTTCGTGTTTTTAACACACCTTCATTACAAGGTGGTGAGACCGCCTCCATCGTAATATGCATTGAGTATGACAATAGGCTTCTTGGAGTAAAAGGCCAAAACGGAGACAGGGCAGGGAGGATTGAACTTAGTTGACCGCATGTTGTAACTGATCAGACTATGAATGACTTGTGGTTTGGTATTTATCCTTGCGGCGTTCGGCCGTCAGTAGGAGTTGAATGAAATTGACCACGTGGACTAGATAGCCCGAAAAGGCCTAGACGGTTGGAGCAGTGCAGACACCGTGCGTCCCAGTGTGATTGGTCATCCGTGGTGAATGAACTGAAAGACCCTTTGTGTACCTATTGCGGGGGCGGCGCGTTCAGTGCCCGCCTTGAATATNCGATTTGGGGTTAGGGGTACCCCATAGTGACATAAAAGGAGCAGCTGGTATGCGGTAAAATTACTTCCCTGGTGTTAAGATTAAAGAAATATGTGTATTAGGACAGCATATTTCTAATTATTAGTCAGTGACTTTAACTTCGGGCATGTTTTTAGCATTCCAGCCGGTGCCGAAAAAATAAATGGGTAGAGGTGCCCCGATTTCGCATGGAAAATATTGTTCTAGCTACTCGATATGTAGATATTCTGAAAGATTGACCATGAAAACATGGGGAAGAATGTTGGTTTTATAGCAATCGGGCGAAAACTGACTGAGCTAGGTCACTTTGAAGATCACCATCATGCAACCCAGGTTGTCAAAGGCATTCATGACGTCCCAACTTCAACGTCACAGTAAGGTATGCTCCACCAAAAATAATGAAGCCTAATTTTTTTCTCAAAAGCCTGAGTACTTAAGGTTTCCAAAAAACGATATTTCGTCCATGTTGCAATTTGTGGTGGGTTGGCCCTATTTTTGGCCTAGTTTTACTGGCCTATATCTGAAAGGTGTGTTAAAAACACGAAACCAGAGTATTGTCATATCACATGCAGTGGCATGGAGTTGGTACGGTTGCACAAAACTATACTATGTCTGGTATCATTCTAGACAACATCTTGGCTTATAACAACAAAACAATGGATTGTCACACCCAGTGCACATTGTGCTGTCAGGTGGAAGTCATTCAACTTGGTCTAGTATTTTACTATCCCACAAAGTATGTTACCACGTAGTTGAGTGTCTAGCATGCTTTTGTGCAACACTCCTGGAAGACCCAACTAACTAGAATGCTACTAGGCATTTGGAATGCTACTATCTCCTAGTTGGCTTCTAACTTAGTATGCTTTTGTGCAACCGGCCCCAGTTTGGTAACCAACACAGATTGATACTAGGCCTATGCTTTTGTGCAACCGGCCCCAGAAGTCCAGCTATCCTTTTGCTCTCGATGATGTCTTCAGCCAGCATGGTGGAGAGTCTCAGTGACACGGTCGGACCGTCAACAGCAAGCTGTTCAGCAACGTCTTCTGTTACAAAGCAGAAATCGGACTGTGGGTCCAGGAGAGCATAGATCTTCAACGACCGATCGGGTGTCCCCCCGTCATAGATGTATACTGGTAGAATAAGGGAATGGATGCACATCTCAGGTATAGCGCCTTGGTCTTGACCATTGCCTGTCTCTTGGCGAGTGACATTTTCAGAAATTCCTCGCATTTTACAATGAGATGGGGTCCCTTATAGTGGCTGCATACAAGGTTTCGATTGGCTGGAACAGGCTTTGGGACTTGTTTCTGTGGAGGCGTTGTCTTCTTCATCTGATCTGGCTGAGCGTCACCTTTCTCTGAATTCTCCGCAGTGGATGCAAGTGCTCTCACTTTAGACGACTTCTGATACTTTCCCTTGGAGTGACCATCTCTGTTTGGATCCTCCAGCGACCTATCGTTGATCGGATTGCATGCTACTCTTGCTTCCAGTGTCATGAACAGACAGAAATCCTTAAAACTGGGATGATCTCCTGTACGATCAGCTCTGTGGTCGGGTGCAGGGTCGGAAGTCCTATACATCGCTGCGTCGACTTTTCTACTCCATCTTTCTGCGACATTCCTGGGTACCGGTAGCTTTTTTACCATCTTTCTGTTCTCATCAACGTCGTTGAGACCCCATAAGTAACGTACGTTCTCTAAAGTGGCCATACAACTTGTGAGAAAATCCGCGAATTGTCTTAACTCCCTTCCATCCACATATTGTATGGGAGGCCACTCGTTGATCCTTCGTTTGTAGGCCTCTGCGACGATGAATTCATTTCCATACCTTTCCTTCAGTAAGTCCCTAGCATCCTGATAGGCGTCAGTGGACCCGAGAGTCAGGAAACCCTGGATAGTTACTTGTTTAAGTAGAAAAGACGATGGGACGGTGAACTAACCCTGCCTTCGATTAGTGTCTCGAACGATTGTACCCAAATTGGATACTGTAGGAGTTCTCCTTTAAATACCTCCGGCTCCATACGAGGGAGATTGTCCTGCCGCTGGGAAAGTAGCTCCGCCAGCTTAGCCAACTCAGAAGTGGAGCTCTCAAGGTGACCACACTGACCAGGACCATCACTATTATGACTCTTATCATCAGTCGGCAGCTGCTTTCCATACTGATCCCCAGTTGATCCAGGTGCGTCATCAGGATCGTTGTTGCTGGCACTGGCAGATGACAAATTCCCTTTTGACCACAGCTCGTCATGGTATCCGGCACTGATAGGCGGAGGCCGTGTACGTCGTAGTGTGGGCACAGGCCTCCCTTAGAAAAAAATCTTCACAGGTAAATGACTGGTAAACCAGCTGGTAATTTGAGTGGTATTCGACTGGTACTATACCGACTGGTATTTGGGGTGTATTATGAGACAGGTAAATTTACCAGTCTCTGGTAAATATACCAGTCAGGTAAATTTACCAGTGACTGGAAAATATACCAGTGACTGGTAAATATACCAGTATTACCAGGCACTGGTAAATATACCAGTCATTACCAGTCCCTGGTAAATATACCAGTCATTACCAGTGACCGGTAAAATTTATTCACTAAATACCATTCATTAAGATTGATAAGCATTATTTAATCCATGTTTAAAAGAGTCCCACGTCATCCCTGACCAATTTTAGATATTGGGCCAAGGACCAATGATTATATAATAGTGACGTTCGTCTATTACGCGATCACGTCAGTTGAGATAACTAAATGATGAATTGGAATGATTTTGTACTTCTTCTATGTAGTGAGCTTTTTGGTGTAGAATCAGCATGCCACATTCACTTTATCAAGAAAATAATTATTCGAAACCAGATAACTGTGTTTGGATACGTGTGTTGCATAAATGAGCAACATTCAAATAGAAATCAGTACATGTATTTATTTCCTTTGTCGATTTCATTTTTATAGTGGATTTCACACTTTTGCCGGCGCCGTCATTTACCATTCAACTTACCGGTCATTTACCAATCAAATGTAGGTTACCGGTCAATATTGACTGGTACTTGAATGGTGTTTTCACCGGTCACCAAACCAGCCTGGTAAATTTACCACTCAACTAGTATTTAACCATATTCACTGGTAAGTGAATGGTATTTTTACCGTATACCAATGATTGGTATATTTCCACCTGGCTGGTATATTTACCACTTGTTTGGTTTTGAAAGGTACTTGAATGGTATTTTACCGGACACTATTACCAATGATTGGTATATTACCACCTGACTGGTACATTTACCACTTGATTGGTTTTGAATGGTACGTGAATGGTATTTTTACTGGTCACCATATTGATGATTGGTATATTACAGCCTGACTGGTATATTGACCCCCTTGATTGGTTTTGAATGGTTTTGACTGGTATTAACTGGTATACCGGTCAAAACCATTCAGAAATTTTTATAAGGGCTTTCACTGGCAAAGGCAGAAAGCTGGAGCTCATTTGACTCAGGCACATCCGGATGGCAGGAACTGGTAGACAGCTGATGCCTGCGTGGTGTCGGGACCGGCCTTTCCCAGGTGTCGACAGACAGACGGCGTCCACTTGGCTCGGGCACATCACAACGACTGGCAGCAGATGGATGACGGCGTTGGCACTGGGATACGGAGTGGAAGAGAGGTGTTCCTCCACTATACGAGTACTCAGTTCTTTAATTTCAGTCTCTAATCTTTGAATGTCTGCCTGTATAAGCTTGGAAGCAATATCATTCATAATGGCGTCGACGTTATCCAGTTCATCCATGATGATACAAACGTTTACCTCTGTGTCCTTTTCTTGAAGCAAGATGGTCCAAAGTTGTTACTGTAGCGGCCTCAATTTTTCTTTTTTTCCAATAAATCAAAGCCGTGGATGTTTCACCAAATCTTTTATTTCTATTATATTCGTGTCGTTGGACATCATCTATTCCACGTAACAACTGAAAGATACAAGAAACATGTCTTCCTAAGTAACTCGAAGTACAATTCAACTTTAACCAGTGACAACAACTTCTCCTACCACACCATCCATGTGGCCCGTATCAAGGCGACACCTATCGGCAAGCAACAGAACTAACACTGGCAGGACTTTTACTGAAGAAATCCACCTAAAACCAACTCTACAGACTGCTCCAAGATACAGAATAGCACAAAATAGACACACAAAATGATGATAAGCAAGAAGTCAATCTCCAGAATTCACGAATTTTCGACCCCAACCGGGGTCTTTTTCAAGTGGAACTTCACAATCTGAAACTCTAGAAAGGACTTTTCTAGAGTTTCAGATTGTAAAGGTCTACAGACTGCTCAATGCTATAAATTGTAGATCAACACTACTAAACAAAGATCACGTGCGTAACTAACCATACTAATCGCACTAAACTATGTAGATGAACCAAGTCTGGGCGGGCAGCTCATCGGCCAATGAAAAACGATGCAGCGAAACTCAAATACAAGACATCCGCACTTTAACGTCATTTAAAAGTGCCCAATCGACATTATACTGGGGTTTTACAAGATTCTACTACTTCTCTACACATCATTCTTTCTCTTTACCTTTGTTCGGCCCGTCAAGCTTCCTCTATTGAGTAACTTTACGTAATTTGATCGAGCCATAAAAATTCGGTCAATTGATTGTAAAACGATAGCGGCGAAAGCAAAGCACATGGTCCACAAGGTGGCGACACTGGAAACTTAAAGGGAATCACCCTCAATGAATCCGCGATACTAAACTTGACTGGTCACAGTCACAGTCGCACACCCGTGGGTGGCTGGCAGGATACCTGTCGGACTTCGACCAGTGTCCGGAGGATATCTGGGCCACCGGGTGACGACCAAAAATCGTCCGATCTACTGGGGATCTACTGGGTGGTGGTGGTGGTGGTGGTGGGGGGGGGNGTGGCTGGCGGGAGCCCGACGGACGTGTCAAGGGTTATGAAGGATCTCCTAGCGAACTGGGTTGCAGCCGCTACTCACCCACAAGAAAATAATTCTGAGTTACAATGTCTTTTTCTTCTGATCACCTAAGCGGCGCGCTACCAAGCACAGGACACCCGTATATATGTCCTTGGGCCATAGGCCGTCAACCCGTCATTTTCATTTTTTAGCCCGTTCGGGCGTCGGAAACACATCCTTGGTGGAAAAGTGACCGTAGCATAATGCGGCGAGTTTACGATCAGTTGGTGATTAGTTGACGACTGCAGTCGCGAACGAATCGCAAACTCGTCGTCAACTAGCGGAAAAGAAACGACGTGATGTTGGAGATGATCCACCGAAAAATTCGTCCCCGACGTCGCTGGAAAGTGATGACGCCAGACGGGGTAGTGTACAGGTGACGTGATTCTGGATTGGCCAAATCGTCTGCAAGAGAGCCTAATTTACGACGAGTAGACGGCCAGTTGACGACCAAATCAAACATGTTTGTTCAAGTCGTAAAGTCGTCGCAAACTCGTCGTAAACAAAAATCAGTCGCAAACGAATCGTGAACGCAAATTGTCGCTGATTCACCGCTTTTTCTTCGTGGTAAACTCGTTGTAAACCCGTCGTTAACTAGTAGTCGTAAACTAATCGCAAACTAATCGTAAACTCGTCGTATCAACCGCATTACGCCTATATTTCACATGCTTTTCATGGTTTTCAGGACATAACTTCGACAACGACCGCCGTTGCTGACGTCGTCAAAGGCGGGGGGCTGCACTCTGACGTCAGAACGCGCAACCCAGAACGATGTTACATCGTGGATACGATATTGAATAGGACAATGTGAAACAAGCGAAATGTGCTGTGCGGCTCACTCTAGATGACTTATGTGTGCGTGTGAAGTTTTGGCCCGATTGGACTGCCAATATCGCCGCCAGATGGCATAACCCCCAAATCATCAAAGTCCTGTAAACCGTTTCCACTATAGCGGATTCCGCGGTGGTTTCCGGCGAGCGGTGCGGTTTTCCCAGGGCTTTGGATAATCCTTCGATGGTTTAACAATACAATAGCCTATTGATTACCTGTGAAAACCGCTCCGCTCGCCGCGAGACACGGCAGAATCCGCTATAGTGGAAACGGGCCTTAATGCGGATGTCAGGTCGACGTTGCGATGGCACAGAACAGGCGCAGGCTGACTTTTCTAGATCACTTTGCGTCTGAGGCACGACAGCGTGGAACAAATCAGTCGCCGATCTGGTGTGACATGACTGCAGTTGCGTCTCACTTGCGACGATCGGGATCAGTCGTCGATCAAAAAGACCAGGTGTCATCCCGACGGGCGTAATCCATTGGCAGTCGACCTGACTCAAGTTACGATTCCCTACGCGCCGATGCTGCTTGTTCCACGATGATCGTACACATTTTGGTTTTTGTGACCTGACCATGATTGCGACGCCTGATGCCGACTGTTCCGTCGTAGCGCAGACATTGCAGTGTGGCCTGATATCCGCATAAATCCATATTCTGCCTTTTTCTTCATTTGCAGTTGCAGATATCACGATATGACAGATACATTTACTTCAGCTTCAAGTAATCCTCCCCAGCAGGCATGCCATTACAAGAAGTTTTCTTCCACGAGTGATGACGTCATCAGCCTAATGGTTAAGCAGTGCATTTTCCGGATATTTTTACCGATCAAAGTTATTTTATTCCAAACAGAGTGGCGATCGTACACCAGTTCGCTCGGGAAATGAAAGTTTTGGATGTTCTTTTCGTCCATACTGCTTCTGGGATTTTTCTGATTTTATCCTCCGCCGTCATTATCCTTGTTTTGAAACCCTGTTGAATGCCATTTTAATGGTAAAAATCGGGGATTCCCTCGAAAATAGCAGACTGTCTGGGGAATCCCCAGTGATAAACAATTTACGAGGGGTAGTCTCGCGTCACCAGCCTCTCTCTCTTACAGGAGAGAGTCTGGTAGCAAAGCCCACAACTTTCGTTACCGCCAGGTGGCGAGTGTCCAGCCCAGAGCATCCGAATCTGATTGGCCAACGGCTGATTAAACATGGCTGCGCCCATGAAACACATGATGAACGAACAAGGAACGAAATAGTCCGCGGGAAATGTTACCTTTTTAACACGTTTTATCGTGGTTTTCACCGAGTGATATGTAGAAGCGATCGAGCCTGGCCGTTTGAGGTGGATCGCTGATGAAATAAAGTGGAATTGTATTGTAAAAGGATCGATTTACCGTCTGGCTGAACTTAGACTCCCTGGTCGGAAGTGACCTAATCCATGGCACAAAATGTAAGTCCTATTCTACAATCGGCTTATTCCGGCAATCGATGACCATGGATAGTCGTTCCTACCGTGCTAAAAAGGTAAATTTTCTCTCAGACTCATTCGTTCATCATGCGTTTCATGGGCGCAGCCATGTTTAATCAGCCGTTGGCCAATCAGATTCGGATGCTCTGAGCTGGACACTCGCCACCTGGCGGTAACGAAAGTTGTAGTCTTTGCTACCAGACTCTCTCCTGTAAGAGAAAGAGGCTGGTGACGCGAGACTATTTACGAGGGGTGGAATTAATCTGGTTCGACCGTACATCAAAGCCTTTGATATTTCTTCAGACATCAGTGATCGGTTGTGCTTTTTTCCCTTCGTTTTTGTCTTGAAAATCTCAACCTGCAGTGCTGACATGGACTAGGCCATTATTCACAGAGGTGATGGTTGTTCGTCTAAAAATCCAGGCTATCCACTATCCACCAGGCTATCCACTAGCTTGAATTTAAGGACTCCCCGCCTCAAAAACCCGAAAACAGCATTCGGCCTCGTCCGGGACCCCTGATATTACCCATTTGGCCCATATTTGTTTTGGCTGTGGCATTCTTATCGTGACCTCGACTGCGAAAGCCGCAGACACCGCGCCATAGCTATTGTAATAGGCGAGTCCATCGAGTCCACTGTGTTCTAATTTTAGAATAGAATGACCTTAGTGATCTAAGAATAGATCAGCTCCGCGTGAAACTTCTTGTAATGTAAAGATTCGAAGAATCGCAAGCAGCTATAGTCCGACACAACCTTCGCGCGACCCATTGGAATGCGGAAGTAGGCTTACCACAAACCACAGGCTGACCACAAACCTTATTCAATAAATGACTCCTGAATAACCGATTGGACAGCGTGACCAAATTATACTCTCCTCTACTTTCACACGTACAATTAGGTAGCCGCAAGCTGTTGTCAGATTTCGTATTTCCGCATTCCTTTGGGTCGCGCGAAGGTTGTGTCGGACTTTACATCTACCACTCCCAAAAATTTTGCTCCCAAGAAACCAAAATCAGTAACTACCTCAATAGTAGGTCAGTTCTACAGAAAGGCCTTTAGACTATCGCTGTCCGCGCCCTTATCTGCGACTTCATGTACACCCCTCCGCATTAATTTATCTACACCTCATTTTTTTGAATATCTTGTGAACAAATTGACCAAATTTGATCGGGTTTGTGTTATATGAAATTTCCATGCCTTGGTCAAATAATTCCAGCGGTTTTGAGTGATTGCTTTCACGACAACATTATGTAATCAGCTGTCAAAAAATGTCTGTAAAAGTCAACGTTTTTATTCTCAACTGGAATTGTTTAAAAACATCGGGGAGATAAAGACAGCCATTTGCTAAACACTATTGTGGAAGTTTTTGGTAAATTTATTCAGCACTTTTGATGATATGGACGTTTTTCAATGCCTTCCAAAGGCCAAATTCATGACACTAAGTTTGACTTCTGCCATGGTCCCCTGGTCAGTAAGCACCCAATCGCAAGGCTTGTTTTTTAAAGTCCTTATTCATAGTCAATTGGCTTATACCTCGTCCGAGAAAATTTTGTGATCGCCCGAGTAACTTGTCCGATTCGTCCATTATTTCATTGTTGCTCTGGCGAGGTTGGACGTAGGCGTAACATGTGAATGACTGACCTGAGGCCTATTGGGCTTGAGGCCTATTATTGGGCTGTTGACTTGAACTCGGGTATTTCAATTGACCATTGTCCACATAAAGAATTCAGTTTTCATTCATAAACCTACGCGTCATCTGCTTAATTTGGTCACGTAACTCAATTATTAACATGATCCACTGGTCACATGTTACGGTTTCGTGACGAAAAATTTATTATTCATGACGTGGCGGTAGTCTGAACAGGGGCTGTGTCAACCATTGCAATCAGGTCACGGCAAAGTTTCTGGGGAAAAACCTTTTTTCTCAAAAACTGTTATGATTTCCCGAATGGAACTTTAACAGGACTATTTCTTATGAGTGTTTTCAAAATGTATTGCAGAAATCAGAAGATTTTCACACAAAATAAAAAATGTTGATTTTCTAGCCTTTTTTGGCATAATGTTGGCGTAAAAGCAATCACTCAAAACCGCTGGAATTATTTGACCAAGACATGGAAATTTTATAGACCACAAACCCGATCAAATTTGGTCAATTTGTTCACAAGATATTCAAAAAAATAAGGTGTAGACAAATTAATGCGGAGGGGTGTACTTCACACAAGTTAAATGGCAAATTCATAAAATATCTGAAATTTTGTCAATTCCTTCCCAATTCGTACTTGGATGCAATGATTTCACTGGATACATACGTAGTGCCCCCCCCCCTTACCAGCGAGGCATCGCATTCATGCCAAAAACCTTTCACAACATTTTGCTGAATGCCATGAATGACGAGCAGTTTTATGGGCGGTATTTTCCGCCAAAATCTCACAGAGGGATCATTCATAGAGGGAAGTTCACAGAGGGTAGTTCATAGAGGGAATATTTCTACGTTGTTTCCATTAGACATCCACAGAGGGTATTTCACAGAGGGTAGTTCACAGAGGGAAGTTCACAGAGGGTATTCCACAGAGGGAAGTTCACAGAGGGAAGTTCACAGAGGGAAGTTCACAGAGGGTATTTCACAGAGGGTATTTCACAGAAGGAAGTTCACAGAGGGAAGTTCACAGAGGGAAGTTCACAGAGGGAAGTTCACAGAGCGAAGTTCACAGAGGGAAGTTCACAGAGGGTATTTCACAGAAGGAAGTTCACAGAGGGTAGGCTATTCAGCAAAGGGAACATTTTTCCCAGACATGCATGAACAATAATTGACCGTAGGCATTGTCCCGCCTCGTTAATTACCGGTAGCCTAACTGGGCTGCTCCATTATGGAGTCAAGGGGGAGGGGGAAGGTGTTAACAATGTACCAGTAGTCCTACATCATCATGATCATACCAGTATACCGGTACATGTTCAACACGGATCGGCACGCACTCACTTTCTCTGCCATGTCTGCCGAGTGACAGTGACAGATCTTGTTGCTCAGATTGCATGCTTTGAGATATCGTAGCCCTAACAGTATGGCAACAACCGACTGGTGGTTTGTAATTAGCGCAATAAACATTACGCAATAAGAACGCAATATAGCCTACACGTGAAAAGATGTAACTACCTGCGCACTACGTACAACCGTATAAACCGCTTCTTCACTCACCGCGAATAAAGTAATTAATAGCCCAACGCGCCAAAAAGAGAGAGCCTATAGTATGGCATGAAAGGCCTCCTCTAAAATCTCCCATATAATCTGTACAAAAATTCACGTGCCGTTTATGTTCAAAAATTCTCACACAAATAAAACAACCATGCTAGGATAGGCCTACGTCCTGAGAATATCAGGCGTTCTTACTGCTCGCTCCCTTCGTCACCGCAGACAACCCCCTGAGGACATACGCCTGATTTGCTGGGGTATTGGCGCACAAGAAAATGCGCCCAATCAGCGAACGCCATTTCTGAGTCACCTTAAGATGGCAGGCATTACACGTAGATTATATCGTAGTGTCACGCACAACACAGTGCTGAAGTACCTCAGCTTCCCCACCTCAACCTAACTAGATATCGGTTACACGTATACATGTATAACGGCCCTTGTATTATTCACAACCAAGCAGCTTGACATTGGTTGTGCTGACCCATGCCGACCATTAACCTATTTACACCGCTCGATTCAACTTAAGTTGAGTTCAACCTATCCTACATTCATCGCACAGAATGTATATCATTCTCGGGCCACACGTCGCCATACAGATACGCAGCTTGAGTTATTTCATGTTGACCTGCTGGGTCAGCTCTGTTCAAACCTGCGTAGTTCATGTGTATCAATCACCAGCCTAGTTGGGATGAGATGGTGGGGATGAACATTTGCTGGAACGGCTTTCATACTCCACCGATTCCGGCGAATGTCGGCAGGGGTTTGTGTGAGTGGATGAAGAGGAGCGAGGTAAAAACCGCTACTGTGGGAGGATGATAGCCCTATCACTGCACGCCAAATTTCTGTTAGCGCAATATACGCAAGCGTACAGCTGTATTATATAAAGTATTAAAGTATTTTATGCACAATACTCGCATTCGGCAGACCAGCTGCTTTCCTGAGTGGGCTTCGAGGCCAATGTGCCTTCACCCCCACACCATAATGGAACAGCCCAATTATGCTTTTTGTTGACAAAATTTTGTAGGCATGCGGGAGATGTGTTTATTCTCAGATGAATGACTTAAGGCCGTCTCACACGGTACTATTCCTACTACTTCCCTCTGTGAACTACCCTCTGTGAACTTCCCTCTGTGAATTACCCTCTGTGGACTTCCTTCTGTGAAATACCCTCTGTGAAATTCCCTCTGTGAAATACCCTCTGTGAACTTCCCTCTGTGAACTACCCTCTGTGAACTACCCTCAGTGAACTACCCTCTGTGGATGTCTAATGGAAACAAAGTAGAAATATTCCCTCTTTGAACTTCCCGTGAACTTCCCTCTGTGAGATTATCCATTTTTGTCGGAAAATACCGCCCATACAGTTTGTCTGCGTCAAGAAATGCAGCTATGTCAAATCAAAAGGCACTGATGAACAAGACATCAAATTGGATGCAAAAAGTGAAATCTCACACACGATTGTCTGGACGAAACGATCGAAGCTGTCAACGAAGCTGCTGACAACGATAATCTGCATGATTTTGGAAAACGGCGAACAATTTCTGCTTTCATTATATGATAGTCACATGTTCACAGACGTTCTCACAAGTAACTGTAGTCAGTAAATTTGTTTCAAAGTTCACCAAATGCATGTACATGTATTGTTCTATTTTAATAAAAAGTCATTTTCCCAAGCTTCCTGCGTTAGCATTTATTCCTTCACTTGAAGGCAACCCACCAATAAACTGGCAGTCATCAGCGTATGCTGCGCTGCTGCGTAGCTCTTGTTGAAAAAGTCTTAGCGCCAAAATCTTTGAATATCAGGGGCAAATTCAGGATTTGGAGGATATCCGAAGTGGTGTGACGTCATGTGCACGTGAGCATGAAGACACCTTCAGTTGGGTTTTGGAATCCGTGCGCGACGGTCGCATTGTTTGCTCACTGCGTTCGTTGTGTTTTCCTTACTCAGCTCATGTGCTTGTGTGCTTTTTCTGTAGATGTGTTTGTGTACATCTGCTGTAGATGTACACAGCCTTATGCCGGACGGTAATCCGGATCCTGTCGGTCGGGATGGGCCCAGGCAAGGACGGCAGGCTGGGTTCGCCCAGATGGCCGTATGTTGTTTGGAGGAGACGGTAATCCCGACTTGGGATAGGCCGAGCCGGACGGTAACCCTGATGGTCAGGGTAGGCCCAGGCTAGGACGGCAGGCTGGGTTTGCCCAGAGGTTTGCCCAGATGGCCGTATGTTATTTGGAAGGTTCGCCTAGATGGCCGGGTTGAGTATGAAGAGACGGTAATCCCGACTCAGGATAGGCCGTGCCGGAGGGTAACCCTGACAGTTAGGGTAGGCCCAGGCGTGTTCGGCATGCTGGGTTCTCTCAGATGGCCGTGTATGTAGAATCTTGTCAAGACGAAGGTTGGTCGGAATGGTTGGTAGGCCGGACGGCGATCCTGTTTCAGGATTGGCCCAGGCCTCAGATGAATCTCGTGGAAGGAAAGGAGACGAGAGATGAATTATATGCGGTGAGATAAGGTTAAATGGAACTGGAAGGAAGTGCATGAGCTGCAGGGAATTGAACTGGAATGAGCTGAATGAAGTGTATGATGTAGTCCCTTAGGGGACTGTGCCGACGATCCGTTTTCAGAGCGGCGAGAGGGGTCGGTCTGAGTGGTGGTGCCGATGTAGCATTTTCAGTAGGGCTTTAGGCCAAAATGTAGATTTGACCATAATACCTCAATGATTTGACGGAATGAGACACTGAGGAAAGGGCCGTAGAAAGCATAAAGGTATGCAGTGCTTTCGGATTAAGCCGATAGATGATCACATTATGTGGCTTTTGTTCCAGCAGGGGTAATGGCAATGATTAGGTAACGCTGGCAGGAGAATCGTCGCCGGGGTAGTTTTAGGATTAGGCATTGTGTAATGAATAGTGACACGATCGAGTTGGTATTGTTTTCTCCATGCCGACGGACACATACGGTCGCATGTCATAAGTTGCTCCCCTAAATATGGGGGATTGTTGCACGTGAGAAATTTTTCTTCATCATCATCATCAAAACGACGTCGGAGGATTTTTCGAATCCTGTTGACTGATATTGCTTGGAAACTCTCGTTTGGAACTAATCTTATGCAACATGCGGGGGGTGGTGTTAGACTAGAATATTTATGATGAAAGCTATAACGTCCGTATTACGTGGTACTCCAAAAACTGTTTGCATCTATTCTAAGCTTGCTGATCCTATTGTCGGTAATAAGGCACGAAAAATTTCTAATAATGAGTCCTAAGATATAAAAACTGGTGGCAGCTACACAAATTCGTACAGTTCCTCTTGCAATTCCTTGTCAATCCTGTTCTTAAAAGTATTTATTGTCATTACGTCGACGGTATTACTGTCTAGGCTGTTCCAAGTATTGTTGACCCGATTCCTGAGCACTTGTCTACGAAGTTCAGTCCTGCATCTTACTTTCTCCAACTTGTATCGGTGTCCCCTTGTTCTGGTGTTAGATGATAATGGTAAAAGACTCTCAACATCACCCCTGCAGAATCCCTTCATGTACTTGAATACCTGGATTAAGTCTCCTCTCTTCCTTCGGTAAGAGACGCTGGGAAGTTTGAGCCTCCTCAACCTGTCCCCATATGGGAGATGTCTCAACTTTGCGATTAGCTTAGTAGCTCTTCTTTGGACACCTTCCATCTTCCGCTGTTGTTCCTTCTTACGGAGTATAATAGCCTGGTTACAATATTCGATATGGGGACGAACTAGGGTAGTATACAACTTCAATATAGTCTTCTCAGATCTTGATGAGATACACCTTCTAATCACCCACAGGATCTTATTGCACTTGGCCACTACTTCTTGCACGTGCTTGTCAAAAGACAGGGTTGAATCGATATATACACCTAGGTCCTTCTCGGCCTCCGTTGAAGTAAGTGTGGAAACTACGCCACCAATATTGAGACTGTACTGATGCTTCAGATTGTTTCCTCCTGTGTGCAGAACGCTACACTTTGATGAGTTGGGGAGCATCAGCCATTTTCTGCACCAGTCACAAACATTGTCTATATCCGACTGCAAAGCAGTGTTATCCCTGACATCCATAATTCCACGGAAGATTTTCAGATCGTCGGCTAACATATTACAACCAGAGTCAATGACTGAGGGGAGATCATTCACGTAAATGAGAAACAGAGTTGGACCCAGGACACTTCCCTGAGGGATACCACTGATCACAGGTATGGGTGCAGAGTACTCTCCGTCCACAATCACGCGCATCGACCTGTCTGCCAAGAATGAGGTGATCCACTTAATAGCTTGCTCGCTAAT
>NMRB01000812.1:143246-174693 GCA_002633025.1 Notospermus geniculatus | reverse complement strand
CTTTTGCCCAACGGAGGCAGGTAAGACACAGAATCTATCATTTCAGCATTTGGGGAAATAATTAAATCATCCAGTGTTGGCCTCTGGCCATGACGAAAACGGGTTGGTTCGCTAACGTGTTGAAACAGTAAGTTGTCTGA
This sequence comes from Notospermus geniculatus, assembly GCA_002633025.1. Classification (NCBI taxonomy): domain Eukaryota; kingdom Metazoa; phylum Nemertea; class Pilidiophora; order Heteronemertea; family Lineidae; genus Notospermus; species Notospermus geniculatus. Next base: position 174,553 of record NMRB01000812.1, on the reverse strand, counting down.
CATCATGTTGAGGAACATCCGCTCCACTCGCCTGGATCCTCTCATCTCTACCCAATTAATCCCTGGAAAGTTATAGTCACCTATCATAACAAAGTCCTTCCTAGTGCTAGACAACCTTTCTGTCAGCCTATTTAAGGCAGTTACGTTATCCTCTGCCGAGTTAGGACTCCTGTAGACTGTACATATCAATAGGCTGGCTCTACCGATCTTCAGCTTAACACCAACCAGTTCGCTAAACTGTACCGAATTTGGCTCCCAAAGTAAAGCGTCCTGCGCCACTACATCATTCCTGCAAAGAACTGCAATACCCCGTCCTGGTACCTCCGGGTCAAAAAATACAGTATAGTTCGGAATTGACAAAAACTCCACTCCAATACGATTTCCTTGTTTGGGTTGGACCTCCGTTAGTGCTATAACATGTGGTTTATGTGCATCAACTAACGCCAAAAGTTCCTGCATCTTAGTATCCGTAATAATTCTTCTACAAATATTTGAGTTTTTTTCATATTCCCTCGGTCAATTTTAAAAAATAAAGCACCATTTTATTCCTTAGGCAGTTCTCTTCAAAATGGTATAGGCCCCAACTTTCTGCTGTATCCGTGTGGAGTTCTAGTTCCGGATAAGTAGGCCAAGTCCATGGGGGAGCCGGCGGGTGGGGAGCCCTTTGAAATAAACCAATTTTACTAATCAATCTTTTGTTTGATTTTAGTTCAGTTACTCACAAATGTGTCAGGTGTATCAGCCATGTTAATTAGAGTGTAATTAGGTCAAGGACAAGTGGAAAACAACTGAAGGAAGCTATGCACTAATTGCTGTATTACATAAACCCTCACAATGCTGTTGGTTTGTGAACTAAGGATGGAATATGGGTAGAGTACATCGTTTTATTGATTTTGAAAGCAGGGATGATTGCTGTTACTTGATAAATATGGGGAAAGTTAAGTTTCTACAAATCGGTTGTGAAAATTAATCACTTTTAATAGGGTAACTTTACCACAAAATATTTCTATGACCAACTTCAGGCAATTGAAAAATTTCGCATTGTATGGAAAGAGAAAGTTCTGAGGATCATTTTACCGCAAATCAAATCAAATTTGAGTGTATATTAACCAAATTATGTGGATTTCTTTACAAGAGGGTCGTTTTGAGAAAACCGCAAAAATGTGTTTGTGTTCCAATGCATTTTCCAGTTAATTGCTGACGATAATAGGGGATTATCTCCGTAATTAAACAAGTTAGTCACAAACAGTTTGTTGTATTTTGTAGGGTTGGGCATCATATTTCACTGGGGTAAATGTTGAAAAATGACCAATTTTTGCCCTGCAACACTTTTTGGACCAACTTATGACATGCGACCATACATACAAAGGAGAGCAGTGGCTGGTTGGGGCCCGCAAGGCATGACAGCGGTTGTCTGAGTCAAATGTCATATCTTTGTTTTGGTTGAGAGAGGTCACTCACTTCGATGGCGAGATGTTTGGCTTGTGGTGACGATCTCGTCGTTGTTTTAGAGTATCACATGTTGGCTCTGTGGGGAGTGGGATTCCTTCACGCTTGCTTCTCGGGGGCACTGATTCCCTAGTGACTTGTCACGTGAGGAGCGGGAGTGCGGGGGTCTACTCCTGCAATTGTTTGCAATTTGGAAATCACTGAGATTTGTTTGGTTGTAGTCTTTTCAAGGCCATGTCGAATTAGCGGAACCAGCGGAAACAACGGAACCAGCGGAACATGGTCTGCAGCCAATAGAACGAACACGTGAATCGTCCTTGCTTCGTTCAGCTGTTGACATAAAGCAACACGCGACTGCAGTCATGATGTGCGGATTGAGACCTAAATGTAGGGCCTAGGCAGGCTAGGTCTAGGCTAGGCTACCGGTAGGCCTACATGGCCTAGGCCTGCCGTCAGACCTAGTTTTTTCGGCGCCTAACAATTCGATTTGAACAGTGCAGTTATTATTTAAAAAACAACATTGTTTTTCCTTCAAGTTCCGCTGGTTCCGTTGTTTCCGCTGGTTCCGCTAATTCGACATGGCCTCTTTTCAACCGTCATGGAATTGGAAGCCAACTTTGATCCCGTAACGACACTGGCTGGGGCCAGATTGCAGAGATCAGTGACTGCAGGGGTAGACCCCTTCACTCGACTCGGAGATCGGATAAGAATATTCTGACATTTGGCTGCTGGTGGCACGTTTTCTTAAGGCTTGATTGTGAGGAGACTAAGCTTCAATCTTTACCTATTGAAATATTTGAACAACTTTGGAACAGGTCAGCTTCATGAAAAGAAGGGCAACGGAATGTTTGAGGTCGTGAGTGGTTGCATTGAGAACTAATGTATGTAGATGTTAATTTGAGTTCTTTTAGCCGCGTATGCCTCTTATTACGTACATCATGATAATGTTGTTATCCGGAGAAGGTTAGGTTCGGGGTAATATATTAGGGTTGGGATGAGAGATGGGAGATGGGAGGCCTAATATATCACCCCTCACGGCTTCAGCAGCGGTTGCTGGCGCATGGATTGGCACCATGCCGGGGAGCGTTGCTTCCTCCCCATTCCTGAATGGCGACAACACGCACAGGATGTCACACCGCTTCGGGTACTGGATTATCCGAAGTGGTGTGACGTCATGTGCTCGTGAGCATGAAGACACCTTCAGTTGGGTTTTGGAATCAGGGGGTGGTGGTGGTGCAGTGGCCCACTAGTGGAGCTGGTATGGAGGTCGTGAGAGGCCGGCATATTCATGGGGTTGCGGTGCGCGTGGGCGTTTGTTCACCCTCCCCCCCCCCCTCCCACGCAGCGATGTGGCCATCCTGGGGCGTTAGTTGCCGTTTCGAGTTGCTTCCTTCCCATTCCTGAATGGCGACAACACGCACAGGATGTCGGGTAACTGGATAGAGGAGGCACCCTGTGCTAATTCACGTTTTTCTCTTTCACGTCCGGCCTGTTTTAGCAAACTGCTCACAGCGCCACCTTCAGTCTTCCGACCTAGTGACACTGCCACCAGGTCCCCATTTTCTCAGCGGTTCGTAGTTCCAATACATGCCAAGTGGAATTGAAGAATTTCATGGGCACGTACACGAAACGTTTTTTCGTCGACCTAATTATCTGATTGGTCAACAGAAGCACGTGACAGCTGATAAGCACATGGTCTTGTTTACATTCTGTCACTTGACCCCTCGTGACCACTCAATGCAGTGTCCTGATTGGTTGAGCTAACCAACAACCTGTTGAGTAATTTGGTTTTATCCTTCCGATGTAGTTCCGTACGTTTTGACAACTGCAACCTCAAAATACCCCTTTTTGGTCGTTTTTGAGAGCTTTATTGGTAGATATCTTATTATTGTTTCCAAAAAGGCCTACATTTGGGCAGAAAAAGGCCTAAATTTATTCACTGCACTTTTGTGCAGGCGCATCACAACAGTTGAAGGCTAAGGCATTACCGGGGTTACCCACAATGCCTAGCGAAGGTAATTGCTGTTTTAGTCGTTTGGCCCATAGGCCAAAAGGGGCTTATGCTGTGCTTGGCGCCTTTAGTGGTGGTCTGTCGTACGTGGGTGTGTCCGTAAGGCTTCCCTTACATAGAAGTATACGGTATACGAAAACGCCGGTGAAGAATGGCTTCACGGTCGTGAATCCTCGGGAAGCCTTTGCTAACCGGCGTTTTCCTATACCGTATACGTCTATGTAACGGAAGCCTAAACCTTTCCTTTGGCAGATGGATAGCGCCTTCAGTTTTTGACGAATCATTTTTATATGGCATATGGGGGTGTATGACCATAAAATCTAGGTCAAGTTCGATTTTGGGTGCGATGCGAATCCTATTTTGGCCTGTAGGGGGGCGTTTGGTGAAAAATTCAAAGGCCTGTACTTTGATAATGGTTTCATGCAATGTTCCCGGAACGCAACAATGCTGCCACCTTGCGGAACATTCAAGAATCGTGAGCGGAACGCCATGTCTATTGGTTTTTTTGTATTATAGGGAAATCGCCGTTATTTCTACCACCGCCGTTGACAAAATTGGCCAGTATTGTCTCCTGAACTGTGACAGGGATCAACGTCGCGCTAAAATCAAAGTCCAGTCGGTCTTTTTGTTGAGCGAGGGATTAGAATATGTGGCCGTAAAGACAATAACCATTCGAATATAACCTTACAATAGCGGGCTTTGTTTGGCGGACTGGCAATGGACCGGTACCCGATCCTAACAATATTACATCGGACTTCTGCATATGTTAGGACTGGTAGCGCCTATCGCGTTGGTGAATCTGATTGGCCGGTGCTGGTGCCGGTGATAAGTATAGTAACTATTATGTTGATGCTTTTCTATTTTAACACCTTCGCTATTGGTGAATTTCCTGGGTCAAACGGAGGTCACCTTCTATCTGCATTCCGGTACGTCAGCCGTATGGAGAATTGAATAAAATTTCCAAGTGACGTCACTGGCAGAATTCCCCCCCCCCCCCAAAAAAAATGGCGGCCAATACTGGTGCTTCTTAGTCCAAGATTTTCGAATAGGCCTACCGGTCATCAAATCAGCGCCATCTATTTAATTTATGGTCCTTCAGTTTTGGCGCCAATCATGCCAATCGTGTTAAGTGGGTCTATCCCGATGGCTAACTGAACACGGGGGACGAGTGTGTACCGTACTCAGTAGTTATTCAGAAACGGCGTTTGCAGTTTTTTCCATGAACCATCGTACCACCATAGTTTATCAATCTGCTGCTAGGAGATACCTCTGGTGAGAAAGAGGGTAATTTACGTATGCAGCTTTTCCTTGTATCGTCGGGACAATCTCGTGCTAATCTCGTTGCTACGAAAGACGTTAGGCGGTGCTGCAGTCTCTGAAGTGACCATTCGGAACTTCTGAAGGCAACTGCTCGCCAATTCCCGTAGACACTCGCATTTCCCCTCGGACACAATTCCAAGACAGCCATCTTGAATGCGCAACGATTTCAATGCGTTTCTGGTGGTTTGGATGCGGTCGCCTCATCACACCCTGCGCATGAACGACATAGTTCGCACAAAAACGTTGCGTTATTGATCAATAATTGGCAGATTCGGTGAGATATCGGTAAGTTTATATATAATATGCCTCAACCTATCGAGCAAGTAGGGTTGAACATCTTAACGGGCCAAAATAATCCCACGGCGGTCACGTGGGTTCGATGATAAACAATATGGCTGCATTGGACTTGTGTCCGAGGTGAAATGCGCCGCCGAGTGGATAGATAAGCAGTTCGCCTCAGGTCGTTCCGAATGTGAGGTGACCTGAGTCACAGCAGATCCATCTTCGATGATCGAAGGCCGATCTGCTCACCACTACGTTACACGGCACATCACCCTTCGAGAAATAGACCAGCCGGCGGCGTATCTTGGCGCCATGCCAACTTTACCAGTCGACCAATCATATGACACTTTATATCGGGTCTTCGGCTACAACTCTTTGTACCGCGATTCAAATTTTACATTACCGATTCTGATTGGCCTCTTCTTCTCGAGGCGGCAGATACGCCTTGGACCGGTCAGTTTCTCGAAGGGTGATGTGCAATGTAACGCAGTGGAGAGCAGATCGGCCTTCGATAATATCGAAGATGCAGCAGATCAAAAGTTTGCACAATTTTAATTTTGTAACGTCCAGAGATCATCTACGACTACAGATCATCTTAATGCAACTGCAGCGCTGCCTGTCGTCTTTCTCAGCTACGACTCGAGATCGTCACAAGGACGACTATAACAACATATTCATTTATTTGTAACACTTTTATTTGAGGAAATAACCATACTACAGATCTGCTCCGTTCTATTAATGACATTCGGAGCAGAGTAAGTGCTGTCAATTGGTTTCGCCCCAGGAGAAAGGTTTCCTACATTGAGTTTCTTTAAAACAAATGCCTTTCTAATCAGGTTCTGAGAATGCACGCCTTGTGTCTTTGGCATTAAAAGGAACCTTATAAGCCCTTTTACACGGTGCCGGAGCGTTCGAGGAGAAGAACTTAGAAGGTAGCAGTTTAGAAGTTAGCAGTTCCTGTACAAAACCGAGTAGACCAATGATGAAGTCAGTACCAAAACTTCAAAACTGTCTATAACAGGAGTTCGCAAGAGAGATGATCGAGGAGTCCTCCCAATTCTTATGTAGAACAGTATACCCACCAAAAAAATTTAATAGCAATTGTATATCTTTTTTGTCACCCTTGTTCCCCATTTGACCAGCATGGCTCCCCTACTAAAGAATTCAGCAACCTACAGAGAGTTGAAGTGAAGAGAAGGAAGTTGTGCGCAATTCAGTCTTAATTCTGATGTCAATTTTAAAGGGAGACATCCAAAAGATATTGCCCGGCGGGCATTATTTGTTTTTGTATTGGTTAGCGTAGTGTCACCGTTGATTAACAGACGGCGCTGTGCGTTATCGCAGAGGCCCCTGGAGAGCTATCAATGAGTTAGAACACGTATATAACCAAACCAACGCTAGTTGGTAACCCCACCTCCCACCCCCCCCCACCCCCACCCCCCGAGCTCACGATTCGTCAGCTCGGGGTGTGTTTTCAGATGCGTGATGTGTTTTTATACGTTTGGTTAGGTACGTGTTTTAAACTCTCTGATAGCTCTCCAGGGGCCTGTGTCATAACGCACAGCGCCGTCTGTTAATTAACGGTGACACTACGCTAACAAAAACAAAAACAAATAGTCCCCGCCGGGCAATATCTTTCGGATGTCTCCCTTTAACATGATTTGTGCGCCGATTTTCAAGTTTGCACAAGAAAACCACAGAAAGTGAATTGGCGTTGCCAAAGGGTCAATCTAGACTTGGAGTGTTGCAGAAGTCTTACTGTTTATTCCTGTTCAAATGCCCTTCAACGCACTGAGGGTCGTGCCTGTCAAACTCCTCGGTTTTTCTGTTCAACCTCGAATCTCTGGGGTAAATCCCCGGGGTAAATCGTCGTCAAATCACTTTTAATAAGGATCCTAACCCACTGCCTCGAAAGGTGTCACTAGTGGTTAAAATTATTGAATGGGGAGCAACATTTGGTCACATGATGACTTATAGGATACAGGTGACACCTATAGAGGCTCATTGTTCGAGAGATGTGGTTTACCAAGCATATGGGCGGTTATATCCGCAAAATGTAGACGTTGGCAAAACAGAGACGTAGGTTACAAAATCAGAGACGTGCTTTTAGAAAACAGAGACGTTCTTTAACAAACCGAAGACGATCTAACAAAACATAGACGTTCAGCTGTGATTCGTAGTCGTTCATAAATGATACGTTGGGTGGCGCTCGAGTCTTTAACAAAATTTGCAGACGTGCATTTTCAGAGACGTTCATATTTTTCAAACGTAGCAATAATTTTGAATGGTACGCCAAACAGAGACGTTGACATAATTTGGAGTCGTTCATTAATGAGACGTTGGGTGGCGCTCGTGGCAGTTAAAGGTGAACTAGCCGTTATTTACCTCCTGTCCAGACAAATTTTAATGAGGTCGAATTTGATTGGATGTTGGTGAATGGTGATGTCCCATCATGCCTCAGCATGAAAGGGGGCGCTGCGATCGCTTTCGTGAAAATCGGTTTTCACTGTAGTTGAGCCCCATTGGTAAGTATTTTTTTTAAATTCCTTCGCAGTGCATTAGTACTGGGATGTATCTACAAAACGTCAGGCGCAAAACTAAAATAATAGGTGGCGCTGCTGAGGTATTAATGCTTTTACGTTTTGGTCATCAGTTCTGAATGGGTTAACATATTGACCTAATTCTTGTACATTCATCATTTACACATGTCTCTGCATCCATAGTCTACATACATGTAATGCAATTTTCCGCATTTAACCCCTTCCTCATCTTTTTGCAGTAAAATAGAATGCTTGGACATCCTGGGCCTTCCTTCCTGCAACTAGTGGCGCTATCCTAACCAAGCGGAGATAACCATAATTGGGTCACGTGACCGACTTTTTTGACATGTGTAAATGTGGAACGTACTAGAATTACGTCAGTATGTTAACCCATTCAGAACTAATGACCAAAAACGTAAATGTATTAATATCTCAGCAACGTCACCTATTATTTTAGTTTTGAGCCAGGCGTTTTATAGACACATCCTAGTAATAACGCACTGCGAAGGAATTAAAAAAAAATCAACCCACAGGGCTCAACTACAGTAAAAACCGATTTTTAGGAAAGTGGTCGCAGCGCCCCCTTTCATCTTAATTCATGCTGAGGCATGATGGGACATCACCATGTACCAACATTAAAATTAAAATTAAAATTAACATTAAAATTTGTCTGGACAGGAGGTGGTGGATACCGGAAGTTAGTTTCCCTCTTTTTATTTTGGTTGAAAATCTTTAAAACTAATACAGAGTCCTTTTAAATTTATATACCTCTTGAACCCTTTTGGTTTTGGTTGGCCCCATTCAATTGTGGACCCTTCCAGCGTTCCTAAGGTTTTTATTGGTCACTTGGTGTGACAGTGGTTCCGCTGGGCTTTAAATCCAGGGGCGTTTTGCTAGATATTCACTTCTCGCCACGGTCCTGGAGTGCACGTCGTAATAAACAGACATGAGATTGACCGTCGGGCACAATCACGGAGGGCCGTAGGCCCGACCAGGGGCGGGCCGAAGGCCCGACCGGGGGGAGAACGAGGGGGGTGTCCCCCCTCGCGTGAGAAAATTTTGTCATTTGGGAACGCCAGAGAGCCTATTTCCAGGCATTTCTGCAGGCATGAAAATCGAACTGAGCGGCCGCCATTACAAGAACGTCACTTGGCACGAATACTGACGGAAATTGCCGATCGACCCGCCGAGTGTGTGACGTCAGAGGCTGTGCCAAATTTGGTCACCGTTACTCTACTATTCCATTCATCACTGTACGTGACTGGCGTTGGTTGACCAATCAGGAAGAAGGGCGCGAATATGGCGCGTAGAGACGTGAATACATAATGTGATTGCGCATAAATTATTGATTTTTTGTTTTGAAGTGGACTGCGGCCGGCGTGGCTGTCGGAGGGAGAGCGCGTTGTTCCCGCGTTCATGGCGATTGCGTCAGTTAGTGGGCGATTCGAAAAATGACTTTGGGGCTTGTGATAGGATGGAAAAGGGGCACTAATTGGACCCCCCCCCCCCCCATTTTTATTGCAGATTTACACGAATCTCAGGACCCAACTTTTTGGAATCTAAAACACGGAAATCCGCGTTTCCGCGGAGAAATCTCATGTCTGAATAAAGAGCGAAGTAGGCCAAATTTGGTAAGTTGGCTGTATGTAGATAACCTTCCGTTTTCGGCCGAATTCTTTAATTTAAATTTCTTCCGTTTTCCTCTCTTTAGTAGCGTTACTTATTTGTTTAAATATGTATATTGCTGGTTGTCGAATACTTACCTTTTTATATTTTATAATTTACAGTTAACCGAAACCGAACCAACGAACGTATGTAGTTACGTTATGGAAGTAGAAGAATAATAAATTGCTGTTTCTGAGTATACGAATCTTCTGCTATTCCTTGACTCGTGTCGACAATTGGCCCGACCAGGAGGTAAATAACGGCTAGTTCACCTTTAACTGCCACGAGCGCCACCCAACGTTTCATTAATGAACGACTCCAAATAATGTCAACGTCTCTGCTTGGCGTACCATTCAAAATTATTGCTACGTTTGAAAATATGAACGTCTCTGATAATGCACGTCTGAAAATTTTGTTAAAGACTCGAGCACCACCCAACGTATCATTAATGAACGACTACGAATCACAGCTGAACGTCTATGTTTTGTTAGATCGTCTTCGGTTTGTTAAAGAACGTATCTGTTTCTAAAAGCACGTCTCTGATTTTGTAACCTGCGTCTCTGTTTTGCCAACGTCTACTTTTGCGGATATAACCGCCCATATGCTTGGTAAACCACATCTATACTATAAGTTCAAACCCACGCGTATCTTCTGGCGTGGTCTGCTTCACCGTGGAACCCCATTGAAAGGGACATTCAGGTCCTGCGCAGGCTTCCATTGTAATAGGACCTGATTATTATGTGCTGCTCTCTATCATATATATGATCCCATTACTACGGCATTCTCGCGAACGACTTGGGCTGGTTCCTCCTGAGGCTTACTGGATATAGCATAATCATAAAAAGCATAACATAATCTTAAACCTAGTACCCAAAGTTATACCCAGTTGAGATGTACAAAAAGTGTCCTGGATATCATGTTTTTTTACACGGGAGCGAGGTGCAGATGGCACGTGCAGAGGGAACGCATCTTTTGCAAGACCCCATAACAGTTGGTGTTCAGTATCAGAGGCGATTTCGAGAAAAGCAAAAGAAGGGTTTTAGTTTACGAAGTGGCTATTCATCAAGCCGGGCTCTATGAACAGTTCGCAAAATTTGGCTTAAACGTCGAGCTATCCTAATTAATATTCATGTATGTGACCTAAGTCAAATTCGATATTGGCCAATCAGATTCGTCTTGTAAAATTGGAGGCAAAAATGGCGGATTCGATTTCGGGCGCAATGGCGTCCAGTTCCTTCGAAAAGTTGAGAGAAGGAGCTACGTATGGATCATTCGCCGATTTTCAAAAGGCTCTTCGTGAATATGAAGATGAACATTTTTGTGTTTTTATAAAAAAGAGTAGTAGGAGTGTTGCGTTGGCAAACAAACGGCTTAAACAACCGCCGCCTCCCGCCGAATCAAACCAAGCAGCAGGAGATGCACAAGGCCAATGTAGGTCTGTGCCCCCCGAGTACACGGATGAGCTGAAGTACTCGTACATCCGTTACGTGTGTAAGCACAGTGGGACGCACAAGACAACAAGCGAGGGAAGAGACCAAATCAAACGTAAATAAACAAAATATTACTAGGGGGTACTAGCTTAGGCCTACTAGGCCTAACTTAGGCCTAGGCCTATAGGCTAGGCCCCTAGCATGTATAGGCCTAGGGGCTATAGGGGGCCTACCGGTAGGCTAGCACTAGTATTAGTACGGTAGTCTATCTATCTAGTGACTAGCTGCTAGCCTAGCATGCTAGGTCGGAGGCCTAGGCCTAGACTAATAATCATCACATGACATCGTCAACATGGTCAATAGGGGCCTACATGATCATCATCAGCATGATCAGTCTAGTCTAGTCAGACAGAGAGAGGGCCCATCGGCTGCTCAAGTAGGATAGGCTATGGTAATAGGCTAGCGGGCCAAGTCGTGGGAAGTGCACCGACTGAGTGTGTAGGCCTAGGCCTAGGGCAGGCCTACATGTCTGTATACACGGAATAGGGCCTAGGCCTAAGCGGCAATGTATGTAGATGTGTCACTTCCCATGGCTTGGCCCGCTAGGCCTATACCACACTTGACCTGGGCCCATCATCATCATGATCGAATGACAGCATAGACATCGTTGATGTAGCGTAGCGTAGACTGGTACTAAAATAGGTACGCCTAGGCCTAGACTATGTAACGTTAATCATGCTAGATTAGATAATCATGCTAAATTAGTAAATACTAGGAGGCTATACCACCGTAGTAGTACTACTACTAGGTAGGCTGTAGGCACTGCATTAGGCTGCCATCTACCTCGGGGGTTGGGGTGGGCAGGTGTCCTTTTCGGGCTAGGGCTGGGCAGGCCTGCGTGGTCCTCCGTCCATTCAGCGGTAGGCGTACATGTAGGGCGTTGGGGTGAATGGGATATCACAACTATGGTGGGGCAATATACATACTGTAGTGCCTTCTCTCCTGAACGGGGGGTTAGAGGTCTGTTTTCCCCTTATCAGCACTTGGCAGAGACAAGAGGATGGGCAATGTCACGGGGGAGATGGATCATGGATCCGGGGCGCCCGCCGGCACATGCAACAAACAAACAAACTTCTGTGACAATTCACAAAGACATGATCTAATAAAGCTTTGCACTAAAAATACGAACGAAATGAACATTGCTACATGTAGTACAGGACATCCACTCCAGTATCAGCTGGGCCTACATGTAGATGGAGGACCATTCCTTGTCACTGCTTAGGGTGATCATGATTTAATCAGTTTAAAATGTCGAATATCAAGTAATGTGATCAAACTTTTAAACAAAGTTTGATAATGCCCTAACTCTTAGGAATCTAAGTCCTACGGTCCTGGACAACTAGGAACTGTTGTCCTAGGACCAAGATTTCTAGGAACCATAGTCCTAGGACTGCACTTCCTTAGGAATAGAGGTCCAACATTTAGAAACAGTGGTCCCAGGCGGACTTCCGTTACGATAGAAATCTAGGATCCCAAGTCCTACTCAAAATTAAAGAAAACTTCAGGGTTGATATACATCAGTCTGCGAATGAAAAATATGCGCAGAATACTTTGAGTTATGCACATGATGTACATTCTGCACATATTTTTCATTCGCAGTGAGGTGTTGCAATTTGAAAACTTGCGCCAAGCACGACATGATGAAAATGGGGCCGTGATTTGGTCCCTGCGGGGATATAGTCATGACAAGACCACCCTCGGTAAAATGTCATGTAATAAAAGTGCATCGTTCACTTGCCCTTTCAGGCGTCGATACATCAGGTCCTCCGTCGGACCCGCTTTCCTAGGAATGCAAGCCCGCCGGACCCGTTTTTCTAGGAATGCAAGCCCGCCGGACCTGCTTTCTTCGGAATGCAAGTCCGCCGGACCTGCTTTCCTCGGAACGCAAGTCCGCCGGACCTGCTTTCCTCGGAATGCAAGTCCGCCTGACAGGCTTTTCTAGACATACAACTCCACAGACCTACGATTAGGATTCAAAGTCCAAAAGACAATGTTGTGTAATGATCGAAGATGACAAGAAAAAAAATGTAAACAAAAAAACAGTTGCCCGACAGGGAGTCGAACCCGCAGTATTTGCTTTATGTGCAGGTCCCCGAACCACTACACCACGAGTGACCGGCTGACCGACGACCGATTATTTTAGCTACTAGTATTTGAATGCATGTTCTATTAAAGACCTATACAGATTCTATTGTGCATTTAATAGGCCTACAAAAGGGGAAGGACTTCGGTTACGGCGGACTTTGATTTCTGTCACTGTTGTAAAAGAAATCTAAGTCCCCTAGTAATCAGAGTCCTACCTTTTATATAGGATTGGTAACACAGGAACAGAAGTCCGGGTAGGACAGTGGTTCCTAAGGAATGGGGGCCCTACGGGCCCCCATTCCTACGGGCCCCCATTCCTAAGGAACCAAGGTCCATGGGACCTTGGTTCCGGGCGGACATGCATTTCTTTCACAGGGGTAGGCCTACATGGCCTAGATAGACCCTTCTGGTGGCAGGGTCATCATTTAGTCAGTAGGCCTATGTAGCCTACATGTACTTAATAGGCTAGTATTAGTATGGTACTGACAGGCTAGTAGCTAGGGTACAATGTAGTTAGGGCCAAAAATAACTACTGTACTTACATGTAGTACATGTACATGTATGGTATCATTGTACTGTAATGGCATAGATAGTATAGTACTACGTGTACCCCGGGAGTTCTACATGTACATGGCACCCTTCATGTAATATAGACTCTTGTCGACCCTTTTGGCAAGTTTGTTCTTGCTAATGTTTGTCTCTAGCCTGAAAATAGTGGTTTTACTTTGACTGCCACTTTGTCAGGTGCCTAAGAGTTTGTTTTGTGGCAGACACTTGGGATTTACTGCCTGACATGTAATGAATTATCTATGTACAGACTTGGAATTGCCTAGTGCCTGACAAATGACACTAGTGACACCTATTGAAAAGGTCGGCTAGGGCCCTCATTGCACATGATAATCATATTGCCCTTGTATTGTTGATTGAATTTTTTCACTCTTCCTTCCACGACCTTCAAAATGGACTGTCCATCATCAATTTTTGTCACGGCTGATCGAATTGCGAATCGACTGGTGGTAAAGACACTGAGGGGAAGTCACAATCATACAACAAGTAGCGATGTATATATGAATTATCCAAAGAACCGTCGTGTAGATGAGGCTATGATAAATATTGGACGTGTCATGTACAACCTGAAAGTGCCAGCAGGGACTTTCAGAGATACATTAAGAGAACTATCTGGGAAGAAATTCACTGCATCAGATATCAAGAATCTGAAAACGAAATTGCGATTAGATCAATCGGACAATGGTTCCAGTTTGAACATTCTTGTGACGGAACTTGAGAGGATACTGGGTGAATACCCAGATGCGTTCATTCGCCTCTGTGTCAATGAATCGGGCCTAATTGAGGCAGTGTTTTTACAGTTGCCTTTTATGAGGGATAGTTATGTCAAGTTCCCTGAAGTTTGTCTTCTTGACGCAACGTACAGGGTGAACGAAAATAGGATGCCCTTATTCACAATAATGGTGGAAGATGGGCATGGCTACAGCATCCCTGCAGCACATTTTCTTGTGTCGTCAGAGGATCAGGCACATATTGATCAGTGCTTTGAACTTTTTAAGCAGTCAGTGCCAGAAGGAACGCTCGCCAAGACAAGAACTTTTCTAATTGACAAGGACTTGAAAGAAGTCAACTGCATTAAAAAGTTCTTCCCCTCTGCTGCAATACAGTATTGCCTTTTTCATGTGTTGAAATGTTTTCGGAGAGACACTGCAGACATTACTAGCTATAAAGAAGAGGTGCGAAAGGTGTTGGAGAAAATGGCATATTGCAGCAATGAACAACAATATGATGAATTCTATGGCAAACTTAAGGAGTTGGCTCCTGATTCGTTTCTGGACAAGTTTTCGAAGAATTGGGATTCATGCAAGAAAATGTGGAGCTTCTGTTGGAGAAGGAGAGAACTCAACCTGGGCAACAGGACAACAAATCGATTGGAGTCCTTCCACCAAAAGCTGAAGATAAATTTAAACAGCTCCAAAACACTGGCAGAATGCATTCATGAACTGTTTCGCCTAGCCAAAGCAAAAGAATCTCAAGTTAATGGCCAGAACATTCTTGCATCGTGCTCTGTCTCGTACAATGTCAGTGAACTGTCAGCCGAGGGCCGCGCCATACATGAAACATGCACTCCATATGCTTCCAATTTGGTAATATCTCTGCTGAGAAAGATGCGGAGCATGCACGTATCCTTTAAGTGTATGCCTGTGGAAAATGGCGTCTCCGTTCAGGCAGCAAGTGGAGGAACAATTTTCAATATTTGCCATCAGTTAAAAACATGTAGCTGCCACTTCTATGTCAACCATGGTTTGCCGTGTTGCCATGTCTTCTTTGCCAGAAAGGTTGAAGGAAGTGAATTGTTTTCTCCGAGCCTGGTTTCTGAGCGATGGACAAAGAATTTCCAGTCTACACCTTTGAGAGTGCCTTTGCCTGCTTCATGTTCATTACCAATGGCAATAGAGTGTGTGACAGTTAATGTTCAGCCAACCACTAGTAAACCAAGAAGGACTTTAGATAGATGCCAAAAATACAAGCAAGCGTTGAATGCTGGGAAGGAATTGGCTGCGGTTATGTGCGAACATGGGCAAGATATGTTCAACAAATATATTTGCGCCCTCAAAAAATTCACTTCTTTCGTTCTAAATGGAAAGGACATTGAAGTTATTGATGCAGATGTGGTAGATGCAGGTTGTGCATGTAAGGTCAGTGAAGCTACAGATGCGCATGGATCCAGTGTGCGTGAAGAAGATGATGAGGTGCAGCTTTCCGCCCCTGACATCAGTTGTTACACAGATGGCAATACCAATACTGCTGTTAATGGAGTAGATTTCAATAATAACAGGGTCTCCAAATCTGATGGGAACTAGGATGCAGAAGATGAAACTGGTCTTCCTGCTGGAAGAAAATCAACTGCACAACTGCTGCTCGATGAGGAAGATGAAATAAGACAAGTGAGCGAGATGCCACAACTAACCTTCTACGGCAAATGTGATGATTTTGACTCGGTGATACACGCGGATGATAATCAGCTCCCTGACCTGGCTTCAACTCCATGCACAAGGACTGAAGACAATTCTTGTCTTTCAGCTACAGTTTCTGTGAATGAATTCAAGTTGCTCCTTGATAAACTACATCTTGTTGAGAAGCCAAGAGTTCGGGGAAGGCCAAAAGGAAAGACTCAGTCTGTCACTCAGGCCTTTAGATTCCCCCGAGAGAGAAACACCCTGTATTTTTGCCATGCTAATTTGGGGACATTAGGTTCATCGTGATTTTGTCGATTGAGGACCAGTTTAAAGTTTATTCAGTGAAAAACACACTGGGGATCAAAGGGCTGAATTGAAACAGGTGTACCGTACTATAAACAATTTTTGGAGAATGCTGACCTTTCTGAGCAACTACTTCAGAGTCTATAAGTTGACTAAAATCATAAATATCGTCAGTGACCAAGGGTTAGGGGTTAAACTTCAAAATGTGGTTAAGTTGGAAAGGGTTAAACAGGACATATTTCCAACAATTAGCCAATACAAGTCCCTTGTAAAAACCCCAACGTCAATACAAGTAATCATTTTGTCTTATCAGCAGATATTGTTCAATGCAGTTGAGAATGAGATCCATGGGCCTCTAGTTACAGCATTTTCCCGCCGAAAAGATCGTCAGTACCATGCGGCCGGCCGAAAGGCCGGTCGTCCCAGAAGTAAGATCAGCCATTCAAGTAAATATATGTTTACTGGAAAGAAATTGGTAAACGAATCTGGTGTGACTGAAAAGAGCATTGTTCCTAGATTAGACCCAAATAAATTATTGAAGAATGCAAGCAAAGGTTTAGGAGAAATGGACTTAGAAATCTAACGATCTCTGTCAGAATGAAATGCTGAAGTCGGGGTGTACTGTGATGTCCAAAGCTAATGGCGTTAGTACCGAACCAAACACTGTGTTACTGTTGAAAAATCTTTGGACTTTTTTTGTTTTTGCTTTGTTAGTTTGGGATAATTTGGGGACATTTTGCAGGATCGAAATTGGGACATTTGGGGAGCTAATTTGGGAACCGACGTGTACCGTCGTTTCTTTAGGGGAATCTAAAGGCCTGTCACTGGAGTTAAAAAGAATTGCGAAAGGAAGAAAGGAAAGAAAAGTGAAACGAATGATGGAAAGATAGGCAAAGGGAGTGGTGGAAAGAAAGATAACAGAAAGAAAAGTGTCAAGAATAATGGAAAGGACAGTGACAAGATTGATAAAAAGGAAAGTGAAAAGAACAATGGAAAGGAAAGTGAGGGAAGAAGAATGGGAAGAACAACAGCGAAAAGAAAAGTGAGGACAAGAACGGGACGAAAGAGAAAGGAAAGAAAAGTGAAAAGAGTAATGGACAGAAAGATGGCAGGAAAAAGAATGGAAAGAAAAGAAAGGAAAATGAAGAAGATGAATTTCAGTTTCAGCCTAAGAAGAAAAAGGTTGATCCTGAAGTAGTTGTTGTTGAGGACAATGACAGCATGGCTAGTATTAAGCAAAAGCAAGATTCTGACATTTGGGAATTGTTCAAATGTGCAGTGATATGTTTCCTGGAAGGTATACCTGATGCAGAAATGTTGCAATGCCTTGACTTTCTTAAGGATGTAAAAGTGAAACGTGCACGTGACACTGCTGATAGATATCTCCTCAGTTTGAAAGACCCAGTTCATTCCTTCACTAGCTATGCTACTCTCCATCATGAAGAGGAAATGGATGTTGTGCAACAGTTTCTCTTCTCAGGGAAGTGGAGATCAAGGTTTGTTTCTCTTGCACCAGGAGTGTTAGATGACCTCATCCTTGCATGCAGTGTGCTAGCCAGGGCTTACGCACTGCAAGTAATGCCATCATCGATTCTTGGAACCGTGCTTCCGGTCCCTCATCACATGAAGGACTGTGAAATCTACCTGAAAAAAACAGATGAAGTCAACATTCGTAGTAAGACAACCAAGCTTGTGATTGGCAACTACACCATGAGATTTACTGATTTCCAAGCCCTGGGAGCTGAAAGCTGCTTAACTGATTCGGTAAGTAATGTAGTGAAAAATTATTTCTTCTGAATGAAATTCATTATTCGAGGGGGGGGGGGGCAATGTTAAGTGGTCCATATCCAACATAGGGAAATATGTCCTCTTGTGTCAGTTTCAATATTGTCGGTCCATTATGAAATCTGAAACAGAACAGGTCACATCTAGGGTCAAACATTACATGTCAAAGGAAGAAAATGCAACTCGTCCTAAACTGGTTACAATGTTATTCATCCGTGCCATTGCCTACATGTACATGTATGCAGTAACCTAACATTTATCGTGTGTTTCAGGTTGTCCATGCTTTCCTAACTGTTCTTCTGAGGGAGTCAAATTCCAAGATGGAAAACACAGCGCTCATGTTACCAAGCTATTTGGGAACGAAGTGGGAGAAGAATGATGTTCATTCCTGGCTTTATGAACATGTAAGTGTCTTGTTGCATTTCGACCGACTGCACAATTGAAGTAATGGTATATGAAGCACATGGTGCCATCTATAACATCATGGATCATGCCCTATTTGACAGTACATTTCCTGCTTTTTGGCCCTTCCTCCTGTGAACAGACAAAGGATAATTTAGTACATAAACCATGCCATGTAGTATGTACTATGTTATCTTGAGTATCAAATCTATTTGATGTGTCTCAATGCACATTTGAAATTGACTTGTGATAATCAGTTTAACAGTGTGAAAATGCAAATTCGTCTCATCTTATCTGTTGTAGGTTGATGTCGAGAAGTTCAGATGGGTATTCCTGCCTATTTGCACCAACAGTCATTGGATTTTGTTGGTTGCTGATGTCGAAGGGTCATCAGTTGGGATAGTCAATTCACTTCCATGGCCAAGTGACCGTACTGATGTCTTCTTGTCGAGCTGGATGTAAGTAAAGACAATCATCTTTCTCCCAAAATGACTGTTAGTGCCTGTACATATTATACAGGTCGGATATAATTCTCTGAAGTCTGTGCTGTTCCTCCTGTAATCTAAGGTGATGCTAAATATCGCAGGATATCCGGAAATTCCTTGAACGTCATGCCTTTGAGGCATTATTGCACATAGTTATTTGGATGATGGCACTCAAAGTTTTTAAAACAAAGTTTAAAACTGAGTTTCTATGGACGTTTCGCCCACCTTTTCAGTTTTAAACTTTGTTTTAAGTTTTAAACTTTGTTTTAAAAACTTTGTGTGCCATCATCCAAAGAACTACTTGCAAGTGGGTTTCCAGAAAAGGTTACATGTCCACAGTCATGATTTTGCTCTGGTTCATCTGTGTCACCCATTTCCACATCATTTTATTGTCATTACTTTTCTCTTTACAGGAAATTCATGCTTGCCCGTGGTGATACCAGGCCGTGGAAAACGAAAACCTATGACTGCAGTGTGCAGGAAGATTACATCAATTGTGGAGTATTCATATTGATGGTGTGTAGATGCCAGTAGTACATCATTCGTTTCCTCCATCCTTGAAGGCAACTGCTGACAAGGCAAATTCATTGTATTACAATACCCTGTGATTGATAAGTAAATGTAATACTCCTTACTATGTTTCCAAAATACAAACAAGCACATGTTATTCCCCATACTGATCATTTCTTTCCTCTCTTGCAGGCTGCAGAAGCAATCTTATTGGATGTACCGCCATCTGTCATGCGCCAGATTCATGTTCCTGTATATCGCAGATACATAACTGGCAAAATCCTGCATCATGCTCTCACGGATGTTCAGAAGAAATGTGAGCTTCCTTTCTGCAAAATGGCTGAAAACGATGACCTGATACAGTGCAACGAGTGTGATCGCTGGTGCCATCTTTCTTGTTGTGAATTGGAACAGAGACCAACGAAATTTAGCTGTCTGTACTGTGTTTAGGTTGTTTTACACAATACCTAGTGCAGAGCGGTGCTCATTACATGTATGTTAGCGTGGTGTGTAAGTGTCGCACTTAGACTTAAGGGGTTGTATTCATAAAGCGTTTCTACCTTTAGAACCGTCGTAGGCCGGTTCCAAGTATTGTCAAAAACTGTACTTGGAATCGGCCTACGACGGTTCTAAGGATAGAACCGCCCGCTTTATGAATACGATCCAAGTAGTTTAATGAATGACGTTAATGAATATGGGCCTTGGGCCATGTTCTTGTACTGTCCACCAGTTTTGCTTGATTTTAGAAGAGTTTACATATTTTTTTATGAATTTTGATACAACTTTTCAAATTTTATCCATAAATAATCAGGTTGGTTGCATAAATGACTGTCAGGATGTACTGTCCCCAGGTGGTGATGATGCGCATTGTGTTGTGTATCTGTCTGTACTTTAGATTACTGTAGCTTTAAAGTTGATGCCAGGCCATGTTTGGCTCTTTTGTTCTCTACTAGTCTTAAATAGTTTGCCAAGTACTTTATTTAATCAGGTTGGTTGCATACCGACTATCAGGATGTAACTGTGACGATGATGTGCATTGTATGTGTAGTTGATCGGTCTGTACTTTACATTAGATTAAAGTCTGGCAACACCTATTTTTGACCTAATGGAATGCGGAAGTTAGGAAATTGATCGTTGGATTTTCCACGGACCTTTAATCACACGCGGCTATTGAATGACCGGTGGACAATGCGAACAATCGGGGAACGACCACAAGTGATTGACAGGCATGATTATAAACCGCAAAGCTCTGTCACATTACATGACTTCCGCATTCCATTAGGTCGAAGATAGATGTTGCCAGACTTTACTGTACATTTAAATACTTTAGATTACTCTCCCTTTAAAGTTGATGCCAGGCCATGTTTGGCTCTTTTGTTCTCTACTAGTCTTAAATAGTTTGCCAAGTACTTTATTTAATCAGGTTGGTTGCATAACGACTATCAGGATGTTGTGCATTGTATAGTTGATCGGTCTGTACTTTAGATTACATTACTGTACCTCCCCCTTACATGTACATTGATGCCAGGGTCCATATTCATCAACATACTTAAGTCAAAGTTTGATACGTGTACTTGACTTTTGTTTTGAACAAAGGATAAGTGTCGCACTTAAGACTTAAGTAGTTTAATGAATATGGGCCATGTTTTGTTCTTGTACTGTCCACCAGTTTTGTGTGATTTTAGAAGAGTTTACATATTTTTTTATGAATTTTGATACAACTGTTTCGCAATATTTTTCAAATTTTATCCATGATAAATAATCAGGTTGGTTGCATAATGACTGTCGGGATGTACTGTCCCCAGGTGGCGATGATGTGCATTGTGTTGTATATATTGTGTTGCATTGTGTCTGTACTTTAGATTACTGTCGCTTTAAAGTTGATGCCAGGCCATGTTTGGCTCTTTTGTTGTCTAGGCCTTTTATTTTTTATTAGTTGGTTTACGAAATAAAATCCTGAAACGCTGAGGCAGGAGGGAGGAAAAAAATAAAAATCAGGGCCGTATTTAACTTTTTGGTCTCGGGGGGGGGGGGGGGGGGGNGCAGGAGCCTCTCAGGGGGCAGAAGACCTCTTTTTGCCGTTTTTTGTCCAAAATCCGCATGAAAATCACGTTTTTTGGGTTGGCTCAGGGGGCAACTGCCCCCTCGCCCCCTTTAAATACGGCTCTGGAAATAAAGATCCTTCAGCTCAGCTTTTTAAAAATAAATCCTGGAAGGCGGAGGCACGAGGGAGGAATAGAGGGTCAGAGAAAATAAAAAAAGAGGAAAAGTTTCAACTTCTTTTTTTTCTGAAATTGGGAAATCCAACGTTGGCGGTTTCGTAAACCAACTATTAAAAAAGATTTTAAAAAGGCCCTACTAGTCATACCAAGTACTTTAATCAGGTTAGTTGCATAACGCCATAACACCTGTCAGAATGTACTGTCCCAGGTGATGATGATGTGCATTGTGTTGTATCTCGCTGTACTTGAGATAATACGTTTTTTTCCATGACAAATAGTCAGGGTGACTGCTCAATGACTCAGGATGTACTGTCCCAAAGTGATGATGTTGTGCTTTGTATGCATTGCTTAGTTTATCTGTTTGTACTTTTGATACCTTGCATTCTTTTGCAAGTTTCTTCCGTTGATTAATAAATCATTGCACATGTTCTTAAAACTCGATTTCCATAGTATTCTCTTTAAAATTCCCTGCTGGATGAACATACCAGGACCTCATCATGTTAAGCCTGTAAATTGGCAGCAACTGGATGATTTCTGCACCAAATACTGGTAGTCCTCCTTTCCCCAAGTTGTTTCTGACCTCATCAGCCTGTAAATTGACAGCAACTGGATGATTTCTGCGCCAAATGCTAGTAGTCCTTTCCCCGAGTTGTTTCTGGGGTTTATTCCCAGTTCGCCCAATCCCATTTCGCCCATTCCCATTTCGCCCCAATTTTTTCCCGTTTCGCCCATTCTTTTTTCGCCCTTTTCCACTTCGCCCTTTTCCCAGTTCGCCCAATATCTGTCTTGCCCTTTTGCCGTTTTGCCCAATTTTATTTTCGCCCATTTTTCATTTCGCCCAAAAGCCAACTCGCCCAACTTTCCCATTTCGCCCAATGACCAATTCGCCCGTTTCCCACAAGGCCCCTTCCCATTTCGCCCAAACACCAGTTTGCCCCATGACCATTTCGCCCTTTTCCAACAAGGCTCCTTCCCATTTCGCCCAAACGCCATTTTTCTGATTTCTGGGCACAAAACTAATAAAAATTTCTCTAATAAGTTATTTCCTCAATGTATGGGCCTTATTTTGAGGGTTATTATGGCCTGCACACCTGACAGGTGAGGAGGACATTGGTTTCACTGGGTTTCTTTTATCAATGTGGCTATTCTTACGACGATAGTTTTGGGGAGTTTTTAGGGATTTAGGATTAGGGATTAGAGTTTAGGGTAGGGTTAGGGCTAGGGTTAGAGCTATAGGCTATGGATCTCGTCAATCACTTTTGTGGGAGTTTTACAAAACTACTCAACAGAATTCGCTCAATTTTTCACAGAATCTTAAAATAAAAAGTATCGATCATCAAAAGACTGGAATTTAACTTATGTGCAATATTAACCGATTGTGGGGGGCATTTTTGATGAAATCCGCAGGCTAGCCGTGCTCCTTGCATAGTCAACAATCCGTGACGTCGCCCCGAGCCACGCAGTGTCACTCGCGGCGGACGCGAATCACTTTTCCTGATGTCATCGCATGAATTTCCCCAGATGCACTGTGACGTCGCACACACTACGCACGTTCCAGAAATGAGGAACCCGCGGGCAGTTTATCGCGACAGGTCGGCGCTGCGAGCGGTGCAACCGAAGCTTCGTCATTAACGTCGTGTTATCTGTTGGCGCTCGTTATGAAATGAGCTGTACATTTTTCTACAGGAATAATGATATCAAGACGTTGCCATTAAAGCCATCCTATGTCTTCATTTTAAGGAAAAACGCAGCGGAAAATGTAGAAATTTTCATCTGCTACAAGATATGTAAATTTTGCTGCCAGATGACCAAAACAAGGATTGTTTTCACGCACTCTAAAAAATTTCTCGTCGTACTGACAAGCTGGAACTCGTTCTCAGAATATGCTTAAATTGACAGGGTCTATCTTGTCAACTGACAAGTTTTTAACTTGTCATCCTCGGAAAAGAGACATCTTGTCATTGGAACAACTACATCTCGTCATTCAGGCTACACAAAAATTAAAAATTACGCGCCAAGAGACCGTTATGCGGTAGTTACAAGTACTAATAACAGGTACATATGAAAGAAAAACTCTCCCAAATTTCAGGGCCTACGGCGGGATTCGAACCCACGACCTATGAAATATATAAACTACTAGACATAACCCCTAAACCCTCGTGGCTACTGAGGCAATGATGGTGGCAGCATATGCTTAGAGTTCAAGAAATTGAGCGATAAATGTGAGGGAAGCGCATGCGCAATAATGTCCTGCCACCTGCAACTTATCGCCATAACTAGAGACCTTGTCAACTGGATAAACTGAACTCGTCACAGAGATGTGCGACTCGCCATGACAAGTAAATTGCGTCATGAATGACGTAATTCGTCAGGCTGACTAAGCATCTCATCAATATTCGCAGACAAGTTGCGGTGACAAGATTTTTTTAAGAATGCGTCAGAAATAAATGGAAATAACGTTAGAAAAAAGAAACGTCGGCGTCGCACCACTCGCAGCGCCACGTTGAGCAGTTACATGTATAGATTCCAAGGTTCTAAGCTATCTACTGGTATGTTTATTTGGTGCGAGTGAGTGGGGATCTGGCGACAGTGATAAGTTAAAAAGGGCATGCATGGTAAATTCTCGTAAACGTTGGTCCCAATCAACTGTAACGATCTATAGAACATCCATGATGCCGAGATGGAGAATTCATTTTTACATGTCTGTGTCAGTGTGGAAGTCATCAAATTCGCAATTCAGCGAATTTAGAATTCTTCAAGTTCTCCTTGGAAAGAGTAGACAAGGGTTCCTTGAATCCTTATCCGGTACCAGGAAACTGTTTGACCTCCAATACCAGGAAATCATATGCTGTAGTCAGCAGATTCAGTGCTACTTCACTCTGGTGACTGCTAACTGATCCCTGTCAACTGCACAATACATTACAACAGGCCGAGGGGCTATAATATCAATGCGTTGCCTTAATATCGTTGTCGTTGCCTTGCCATGTCGAATAAAAGGACACATTGTGTAGTACGAAGCTTACGAAGCGTAACACGCACAAACCTCAATAGGGCAACACTCGCCTCGTGGTACAATGTGGTAGGTCTGGCCACATGGGCAATCTTCGTTGAGGCGATCATGACGATGGCAGTATTAAGAATACACATATACACCGGCGAACTTCGGAAACGTTCGGTGATAAATAACCTTTGACCCGATGACGTTGCAATAAAATTCTCCCAACCTAAAACAGCCTCAAAGTTATAATCCGTAACACTTTTCAACGGTCTACCCGACTTGGACACTCCAAAATACACTTGTCCGGCCCTCCATAAACAAAATCCGCCTTCACACCGCGTAACGCCGGCATATTGGGTAAATTTATCACATTTCGCCTGAGCCCGTCTCTGAGGTGGAATGAGAGTGAGTGACCCGTGGTATTGATCAGTAGCGCTTCGCGCGTTTGCCGCTACGCGGCGTTCAGGGTCCTTGCGTCAAGTGTTGCGTGGAGTAGAGGGAATAGCGGGTAAAACTAGGGTGATAAATGGTAGGCCTACCGCCGACCAGTCCGCGGTGCCTGCATGGCAAACACGCATCTGGGCCCAGTTTCACAAAGAATCTTAAGTCTAAAGTTTGACTTAAGTCATCATGTGACCAGGTTTCAGCAAATCAGATGACTTAATTTCAGACTTAAGTTTTTCTTAGATCTAAAGCCCCGCAGTATTGAATTTTACGGTATTTTCAAAATGTTAGGAGAGTGGAGGTTGAGGTCTCAGGGCCTCGTGAAGGTCTCCAAAATGCTTGCCTGATACTTACTTTTAATAACCAAGGCCTAGTTTTCAACAGAGAGTGAAAAAACTGCGTAGGGGAGCTATAATGCATTGAGATAGAGCGCAGTACATTTTTACACTACGCTGACGTCGTCAAGAATCGCGGCGACGATTTGCGTTTTTCAGATTCAATACAGTGGGGCTTTAAGATTCTTTGTGCAACCGGCCCCTGATGTGTGTCGCATCTTGGTGACGTAACGACGTCACCGCATCTGTAGGTAGCAATGGCACAAAATGCGCTCTGCGCCTCTCTCTTCGACTGACACATGTAGTCTAGGCCCAGATTATGATCAATTTTGGTCATATTTTACCGTTTATAATGCAGAGGTACGATATAGAAAATGGTGCCCTTTACATGTCGGGGACAGACCGAAATGTCACCCCTCGAAAAACAATGTTTTCTCGGGATGACATTCGGTCTGTCCCCCTCCATGGCGGGCACCATTTTCTTAATATACACTCATGCTAAGAAGTAAATGGACAGCGGGTATTTTACCCTGTACATGAAGTTATGCATAATTTGGGGTTCTAGCTAAGGTATGGCCCCACAACATCTCTTTTATATGTCCAAGAGCAAATTTCAAAGAAAAAATGAAAATGTCATGCAAGTATCGCTCTTTCAAAATATCGAGAAAAAAAATAGATTTTGAAATCTTGAAGTTTTTCATAAAAAACTAATTTAGCATGAATCTATGGAGACTTCTTATGGTGAAGAAACTACTGAAAAAAATATTTGCCCTATTCCAAGTTATTGAAGGAAATGTGGATGAAAAACGGGACACTTTTCATCACATTTTAATGAAAAAGTTTCATATCTCAGTGATCGAGGGTAATATAGATTACTTGAAAAGTCATTTCTGGTTAAAAAAAGTTAAGTTCAAAAATCCCAATTTGGTTTATATTTTAAAATAGTGATATTTTCATGATAATAAATTTTTTTCCTTGACATTTTCTCTCTGACATACAGATGAGATGTTCTGGGGCCACACTGTTAGAAAAAACAGAGGATTTTACAGAAAATACCTGCAGCAGAGTTTCAGGACGTGATCTGTAAAATTACAGACTCAAATAAATCGTCAACCGATAATTAACAGGGTCTAACTGCATTTTTAACTTGACCCAAATTCCCTGTGCTTTTAGTCCCTTATACATGTGTATAAGCACAGGAAGTGAGGGTCAAGTAAAAAATGCAGTTAGACCCTGTTAATTCTCGGTTGACGAAATGTTAACAGACACTTGACTGAAGGCCGACCAAATCATATTTTCATACGTTCTCAGAAAGCATCATTCTGGACAGTCCAACTGAGTCCAACTAATACAGGAAAACATAAATCACACTATATGTAAATTTACAGAAGTTCCTGAAACTCTGCTGCAGGCAATTTCTGTAAAAATATTACAAAAATTTCTAACAGTGCGCAGGTATCAAAGCTGCAACCCCATCGTGTGCATACATGTACCTAAGCAACAGAAGACAAAAGACCGCTGTCCATATATTTTTTGGCATGAGTGTACTTCTTTGCACTCGTCAAGTGGATGGTCCACAGCCTCAAAAATATAAATGACAATCTTGTCAATCTTTGTATGATTTCAGGTTGGTTCATCTTACTGCACATAACCATGGTCCAATCACTGCAGAGCTTGCTTCCGATGACATTGTACGAGGTGTTAAACGTCGAGCGGCGGAAGAATTGACCCCAGTCCCAAGAATTTACCAGGAGGAGGTGACAGCAGCAGCCCAGAGAGCCGACCTCAATGATGAAGTTGCAGCCTATCTCCCAAACTTTCAGGGATGCTCTTCATCCGCATATCGTGCGAGAAGACGACGCTTCCCAATACTACCAGCCACGAGGGAAGATATTGTGCTTGAAGGGGAGTGGGCACAAACGGCTGATGGGCAGGATTTTGTCTTAGCGAACGATGGGGAGGCTGAAAAGTTAATTATATTTGGGAGCGTCGAGGGTCTTCTCCAAGTGTGTCGCGCCAATGCAGATTACATGGACGGAACATTCTACACAGTGCCTACTCTCTTCCACCAGCTGTACACAGTACATGCCAAGGTCTATGGACAAATGTTCCCGCTAATCTACGGACTTTTGCCAAATCGCACAGAGGACACCTACATTCGCTTCACCCGCCTAATCCAAGCGTCAGCTGCAGAGAGAAACGTCGAGTTCGATCCAGATGAAATACTTGTAGATTATGAACAAGCTGCAATCCAGGCATACAACCATGCTCTACCACGATGCACAGTAAAGGGTTGCCTTTTTCATTATGGCCAGTTTATCCATCGATGTATTCAACGCATTGGCCTTGCTGCACAATATAACGCCGCAGAAATGGGAAATCCCTTACAACGATGGGTACGAAGAACCCTTGCCTTACCGCTGACACCTCCAGACCAGCTTGATTTGGTGTGGCACAACATAATGAACGACGCCCCTGCCCTGCCAGAAGTTGGTCGATTTCACAACTATGTTGAGAACACGTGGATTGGAGACAACGCAAGATTCAGCCGAAACATGTGGAATCAGTATGACCGGATTGAGGAGTCCCGAACAATTAACGCGTTGGAAGGGTGGCACCACAAGATCAATTCCTTCATCGGAAAGCCTCACCCGAACTTGTGGGAATTCATATCCTTTCTGAAGAAAGAAGAGCTCTTTCAACGAACAGAACTCCGGCGTCTTGAGGCTGGGGGCGTGCCAAACCCTCGACGCTTGACGTACGTTCGTATCGACAACCGCCTCGTCAACATGAAGGCTCAGTATGAACGCAACGAAAGGCCACTGATGAACTACGTGGACGCAGTGTCACATGTTCTGAAGAACTGAGCACCAGAGCTGCAAATTACTAGTACTTGTGCTTCCAAATGCGTTGACTCCTTAAACGTAAAAAAAATGACAGACAGAAAGAGAGAGCGGGCTTTAAATTGTGATTTAAAGGCATCATGTGGGATGGTTTTGTCATCATAAGCGTTCTGTAATTTACTGGGGGTATCCTACATATGTATTGTCATTATGTTGCTACTGAGAGAGTTGTAACTCACCAGTTGATTTATGTCATTTCATGTCATCAACGATTGAGAGCGAGCAGTGCAATCATTTTTCATACCTGCTACTTAGGGAGTTGTAATTCACCAGTGCATTTATGTCATGTTTGAAGGAATCAACGATTGACAGCGAACAGTGCAATATTTTATTGCTTTTAATTTTTCATTCCTTGTACCGGTAATTCTCAGGGTGGAACTAGTACCGATAGGCCTTTGTCGAAAATACATGTACATGTACACGTGTAGTGTTAAAGAAAAACGTAAACGATTAGCGCAGTATTTGTATTTCCTGAATCATCAGTTTGGTAGAATTGTAATTTTATTTTCAACCAGTTCATCTGTTCTTGATTAAGAAACAAAAAAATAAATATAGAATTTCGAGGTAGCCGTGTTGATCAAGAAGATTGAAATCAGGAAAAAGTACATAATAACACCATTTTTTGTAGATCAACTTGAGTATATTGGGACGAGCTTTCGACACTACCGTGCCTTCATCAGGTCTGACAACAAAGATTAACAAACATCAATATAGCAGGCACAGTGGACAATACAAGTGATTAAATAATTCTAAACATCTGGAAAGCAAACCACTACATCCTGAGTGTGGTGAGCTGGTGTAGTTACAGCAATAAAGAGTCCAAGGGATAAGCCGACACTAAGAGGAAAAAACTACGTTCCCTGGGAATATTCACCTCTAAGGATAGTCAATCGAACGCCACCTCCAACGTTGTGAATCTTTCCGATCATCAACTGACCAAGGACGAAGAGTCTGTGTTATCCAAAGGATTAAGCTTCTGTCCTTCCACCACAATGGATACCATACAAGTATGTGGTGATTTAGAAGAATTCTTTCGCAGGATGCGGTTAAAGGAATACTTTGCCGATAGAGAGGAGGATACATCAGAGTCCTCACAAACCACCGTACCACTTATCAAAGCGGATAAGAAGACATCATCCTGGACACCCCGTCCTGGCCGCAATCCGACTCTTGATAAATACATTGACAGTTTTCGCCATAGGGTTAACTCTACTATCCTAAAACATCAGAGGCGAACCCGGTACAACCTGACTGCAACGCAACGGAGGGCTGTCGATAGTCTCAAACTGAACAAGGACATTATCATCAAACCAGCTGACAAGGGAGGTGCTACTGTTGTGATGAATCGAACGGATTACATCACTGAGGCATATCGTCAACTAGACAATGGGGAATACTATAAACGTACAAACGATGACCCCACTGCAGCCTTCACCAAGGAGCTGAAAATTCTCATCGACAGCTTCCCACCCGAAGACAAGGCCCAACTGGTTGGAGCTGTTCCCAATAACCCAAAACCAGGAACATTCTATACGTTGCCAAAGATTCATAAGGAAGGAAACCCAGGCCGTCCTATCATCTCAGGGATTGGTACACTCAAACTGAACAAGGACATTATCATCAAACCAGCTGACAAGGGAGGTGCAACCGTTGTGATGAATCTAACGGATTACATCACTGAGGCATATCGTCAACTAGACAATGGGGAATACTATAAACGTACAAACGATGACCCCACTGCAGCCTTCACCAAGGAGCTGAAAAGTCTCATCGACAGCTTCCCACCCGAAGACAAGGCCCAACTGGTTGGAGCTGTTCCCACCAACCCAAAACCAGGAACATTCTATACGTTGCCAAAGATTCATAAGGAAGGAAACCCAGGCCGTCCTATCATCTCAGGGATTGGTACACTCACTGAGAATATTTCTGGTGTGGTCGAGAATATCCTCAAACCGATCGTGAAGAGTACCCCCAGCTACATTAAGGATACCACTGACTTTCTGAACAAAATAAGTTCTGTAAAGGACCTTCCTAGTGGCGCCCTTCTTGTTACCATGGATGTAGTGTCGTTGTACTCCAACATTCCCCACCGTGACGGATTAAGTGCATTAGAAAGCTTCTTGAATTCAGGCCAACATTGTTCACCTCTCAAACCTGATACTGTTCTCAAACTCACAAAATTCATACTCGATCACAACTATTTCACATTTGACAGTAATGATCAGTTCTTTGTCCAAACAAAAGGTACAGCCATGGGAACCCGTATGGCACCACAGTACGCAAATCTGTTCATGGCCAAACTGGAGCAGGACCATCTCAGTAACTCGGACAAAACACCCGAATTCTACAGCCGATTCATTGATGATTGCTTCATGGTGTGGATTCATGGAGAGGAGGAACTCCACAAATTCCACCAAGAATTCTCCAGTCGAAACCCTTCGATCAAACTCACCATGGAGTACTCTGACAAATCTGTGAATTTTCTGGACACTACAGTCAGCGTCAAGGAGGGAAGACTTGAAACTTCCATATACAGGAAACCAACCGACAAACCTGTATACCTTCACCCTAACAGTTCCCACCCCGTCCATACCAAGAAGTCGATCGTCTATAGCCAGACTCTACGCTATAACAGGCTGTGCTCAGATGTGAATACAAGAGACAGGCAGATAGAAGACCTCCGTTCGGTATTTCACAACCTGGGGTACAAACCTGACACAGTTGAACGTGAAATACATCGTGCTAAATCAATTCCACGCCAGGAGTTACTCAAATATAAAGAGAAAAACACGTGTGAGAGAATCCCTCTGGTTGTCACCTACAACCCGGCCCTTCCGAAACTAAAACAGATCGCGCGGGAACTACAGGTCGTCTTAAAGGATGATACTAAAATGCAAAGGATATTTCCCACTCCCCCGATCATTGCTTACAGACAACCACCAAATCTCAGGAGAACTCTTGTGCGCAGTAAACTGTCCAGCAATTTGCCCACGGGTACCTTCCCTTGCCAAAGTAAACGTTGCAAACTGTGCCCACTGATCAAAACTGACAATTCTATCCCAATACCTGGCAATTCAAACAATTTCACCCCTTCTGGACACTTTACATGCAG
>NMRB01000812.1:105844-120126 GCA_002633025.1 Notospermus geniculatus | reverse complement strand
AATAGGAGCAGTCAGCCGCGCATATTGCTAACAGATGGCAGCACAGTCTTAGCGGACCAAATGTACAGGAAATCTATTATGATCGCTGCTCGATCGATAATGACTGGGTCCGCTAGATGCATTGAATTGGGCCCTAGTGACACCTAGTGGTCAACTCGCTGACAGCTCCTATTGTGTACTAATTAATTTTGTGGATTTGTCACAAGGCTGGTCGTTTTGATGCGCTCGTTGCAG
This sequence comes from Notospermus geniculatus, assembly GCA_002633025.1. Classification (NCBI taxonomy): domain Eukaryota; kingdom Metazoa; phylum Nemertea; class Pilidiophora; order Heteronemertea; family Lineidae; genus Notospermus; species Notospermus geniculatus. The sequence continues at coordinate 119,892 of NMRB01000812.1, read as the reverse complement.
TCAGAAATGAGCGGGAATCTTCCATTTGTGAATTGATTTACACGCTTATTGGTCAAATACTTGCTAATGAACAGTTTCAGCAACTTATTCTACCCGCGATTCATGTCCTGTCAAATCATACGTGTCGTTCACCTCGCGATTTACTCCGAAGGTACGCTTTGTCATGCATTTTTGTAGTTCGTCTTAATGCCACAAGGTGGCTCCCTCTATGTCGGCAGTCAAAATGACCAATACAGCGTGCTCCTTCAATACCAGTTCCATTGTCACGACAGGTAGCGCTCGTACCTCGCACTGACCTGTCACCGCGCGCTCAAGGCATCATGGGAAGATTTGGGACTACTTGCTGCATTTTCAAGATGGCGGTTGATTCCTCAGTTTAAGTTTATAAATTGCAGAACAGGCATACCTAGGCTGCTTCCCATCATTTTGTGCGAAGGAATCCCATTATCCATCATGATTATGACATAGGCCTATATTGTATGAGATATGCCGTACATGTCATGTTAGCCCCTGACAGATAGACGACGACAGTGTCACGACACTTACCTGCTTACGTCAGTGAAGTGAACTAGCTGTCGGGGTCATCACCCAAATATCATCCTTTTCTTCTCAACAATGACATATCTATGACAATTTCTCACCAGAAATGAAATATCAGTCAATTATTTGCAAAGTTTGCAAGAAATAAGCCTCATATCGATATTTTCCTAGGATCTACTTTCGTGGCGGAGTAGATCACGTGATCACCCAGTTCAGGTTGTGAGGCGGCTCGCGTATTTAGAAACTAACAAATTTCTGTGTGATGCGCCGCGCGCGGACACAGGTCTGTGCAAAGCAGTCTCAGCAGCAGTCTTGCGCAACCTGTGTGGACACAATGTACCAGTTCAAGCGGCGGGTAGTGACGTCATCAAAATGTGTTGGTCACGTTTTTCTGATTGGTCCCGCGCGCAAGTGCTGATCGGTTTGTAAGAGTGCTGTTCGGTTTCTTGGGTTCTGGTAAGTTTCTGAGCGTCCTGTTTGGTGCGCACTTGGTTCTGTCCAGTTTTTGGAGGTGCTGTCGGATTTTTAGTTCTGATAGGTAATTAACTTGTTCTGATGTGATAATTTTAAATGACTACTGTAGCAAGCAAGTGTTGGTGAAATTATTACAAGTCCTGGTGACATTATGAAAGTGCTGATGATAATATAACAAGTGCTGATGACATTATGAAAGTTCTGATGATATTATAACAAGTGCTGATGACATTATGAAAGTTCTGATGATATTATAACAAGTGCTCATGACATTATGAAAGTTCTGATGATAATGTAACAAGTGCTGATGACATTATGAAAAGTTCTGATGATATTAGAACAAATCCTGGTGACATTATGATTTGCTGACGGGGTATTTTAAGATTCTGACACCCTATTACATTTAGTTCTGATGTGATAATTAAAGTTCCGACATTTTTTCCGGTTTGGCTTGCCATACCTACCAATGAATGAAGAGTTTTGTGGTCATGGGATCAACTAGGCTCATGTGTATGCATCGAAAGGCACTGAATTCAAATGCCGCGGTGGTATTAAGCCTAGTTTATACTTCGATGCAAGACCATCGGCGTCCGACGCGCGATCAAATCTGGACGCCGACTTCGCGGAATTGATTCATAGTCCAGCGTACTTTAACGGTGGCGACCCGTTATGAAATGACTCAAGTAATTACAACCTCGCGATAGGACGCCGACCAAATCGCACGACGGGCTCGGCGTCGAACGCAAGATCGCGCGTCTGTCGCCAGCGATGGTCGTGCGTCGAAGTATAAACTACGGAGTTGAAAATAGGTTACGCCGTTGTTACGTAATGACTCATGTAACTAAAAATTATCGCGAGAGCATTCACACTCCCGCGGTGGGACGCGGACAAAATCGCGCGATGGGATCGGCGTCTAAAGGTCCGTTTCCACAGAAGCGGTAGCGTGAGCGTTTTGACGCTTTGCCCATTGTTTGGAAGCAGAGCGGCGGAAAATAACAAAAGATTTGACGCATCACGCAGCGTGAAACGCGTCTGTGGAAACGAGCCTTTACTCAAGGACGCGCGTCGGTCGCCAGCGATGGTCTTGCGTCGAAGTATAAATTAGGCTTACGCCTGCAGTAAACGGTATTTTAGTTGCCCATACTTTAGAAATGATGAAGGCCTTAAACCCAGTTTATACTTCGACGCACAACCATCGCCGGCGACCGACGCGCTATCTTGCTTTGGACGCCGACCCCCATCGTGTGATTTGGTCGGCGGCCGATCACGAAGCTGTAATGGGGCTATCCAGAATATATTTCAACCTCTCGATAATAGGGGTCTCTACTGTACTATAAGTTATACTATCCACTTTCTGTTCAGGGAGTTTCATTGTTCATGAGTTCTTTGGGAAGTTTGACCTTGACCTTGACCTCTGACCTTGACCTTGACCTGTGATCATCAGGGTTATTACATAATCGAAATTGGCACCCTAAATAACTTAAATATGGGTTTTATCAAACCTCCACTGCTACCACAGACACAGACATTTCAAATTATCAAATTTGACCTTGACCTGATCATCAAGGTCATTGCATAATCGAAATGGGCATGCCTAAGTGTGGGTGATACCATGTCTCTACCTCAACCACGGGCAGAGATATTGCAAATTATCAAGTTTGAAAATATCAAAATCTCATGATATCTCAATCACCCGGACACATGAGGCTGAGCATTTTACCACAGTCCTGTCCTTGGATAAGCAGGCATGAATTTAGACTTGTTTCATGTTGATCAGTTGACAGTGTGGCAAGTAATCTCAAAATATCAAATTTCGTGATATCGAACGTCGATATCACCAAGACCCAAACATCTCAGATCAAAATTAATCAGCTCATTTGATTTCTAAGGTATAAAAATCTAAGGGTAGAACTTGTTTCTATTGCTCTAGGTGTTAACTGGTTATATGAGCCGATTTGTGCCATCACTAAGAGAGTGATGGACAAAATATCAAGTCTGATATGATGATTACGTCAATGATGGAGGCATCTGAGGTTGAAAATGATTAGATCACTTTTTCTGCCTGTTTCTGCCTGTAAGTGACGCTCATCTGTTTGATAACTCATTTTTAGGTTTCTGAACAGTCCACTTTCCATACTCTGCCATGTTGCAAACAGTGACACTAGGACTTATAGTACAGCAGAGCCATCTGGAGGTTTAGTTTTCCCTGGATAGCCCCATTACATCAGTCATTTCATAACAGGTCGCCGTCGCTGAAGTACGCTGGACTCTGAATCAATTCCGCGAAGTCGGCGTCCAGATTTGGTCGTGCGTCGGACGCCGAAGGGTTTGCGTCAAAGTATAAACTAGGCTTTATGACTGCCTCGATCATTCCTTGAAAAACGCTATCACAATCCGCCATCGATATTCGGCGCCATCTTGTATTTGAGTTCTTTTTTGTGATTTTTAACATCATCTGTTTGAAAGGTACATGTAGGTGAGATAGCAATGAAGACGTTCTGGACATAATAAAATTTCCAATAAGAAACCAAGTGATGAATAACCGATGATGACAATGGTCAAAAGCTTAGTCCATGAGTATTTTTGGACGATTGTGAGGGATTGGGGCATTTTGCAGCCAGAAACAGAGCACCGTGTCGTTAACTCCTTTCTTGTCTGTGCTATACTTTGTACTCAGCTGAAATGTACGACCTTTGCTGGATTACCAGTAGACATGGCCTTTGTTTGTCTAACGAGCAAAAAGAAAGGAACGTGCATGGAGAAAACGGAGGCGTTTGAATCTGCAGGAGCACGGATGTTCCAAAAGAAGGTAAAAAATTATATACATGTATGTATGTTGTATCATTCCAAACTCGCTAGCCCAGAGGTACCGCCTTCCCTGTTTCGCTCCACCAGTCCGAGCACGGATCACCAAAAATAGCAAGTGCAAACGGGACAAGCGTGCCAGGAACGGTTCCAAACCGAACCATGCCGAGACCACCAGTTTGAGGTGGTCTCGGATCGGTCCGAGCAAGGATCGGTTCGATAACACTGCTGTGTAAACGGTAACCGATCTCGGCACATGCGCGAATTATAGATGACGTCATTACCTGGAATGCAAAACGAAATGGTCCATGGACCATGTGATCACCTGGGTGAATGTACCAGAAGAACAAATGACAAATGTTAAATCGAAAAGTTCCCGGGCAAGCCTTGAGTTCCAGACAGAGGGTACCCAGACACCTGATCACACCAAGTCAGAACATATTGGGCCGATTTTACGAGGGTGTTTAAGACTCAGACGCGTGTAACATCACTAAATGTACGCACTTCCACCATGCATTTGACGAAGTTGCACGCGTCTTAAACACTCTTTGTGAAATTGGTCCATTAGGTCAAATAGCCACAAAACGTGCTACCAAATGACAAAATTTTGAAATTTGACCTCTGTGGCCTTGAAAAAGTAGGTCAAATCAAAAACCTGTTACACGTCATGCATCCTCATTAGATTCACTGATGATGAAAATTTGGAGACGATCCAGACGTTAGTTTAGGAATTATTGGAATTTAAGTTTTCATTTTTGCCAGCTGGTGGCCAAGCTAAGAATCAAATTGGACCGAAACTTGGTGTCATAGATCAGCTGACATAGGGCTGTATATGTACCAAGTGTCAGGTCAATAGTCCTAGCAGTTACGAAACATGCCACCAAATGACAAAATTTTGAACTTTGACCTATGTGACCTTGAAAAGTAGATCAAATCACACATCCATTACATGTGTCATGTATCCTCATTAGATACACCTATGATAAAAATTTGGATATGATCCAGTCATTACTTCAGGAGTTATTGCACGTTTTGGGTTTTGGCGACCTGGTGGCCAAGCCAAGAATCGAATCGGACCAAAACTTTTTGTCATAGGTCATGACCTATAGGTATATATGTACCAAGCAGTGGCTAGTTCGGCATGAACTTATATGCACTGGCGCGGGAAATTGCCAGCGGCGCTGTGGAGGCATGGGCACCTGTATCGCGCGAATTCAAACTGGGTAAACTTTAGTACACTAAAGTTTACCCAGGATCGTCCTGGGTAACTTTTTCCTGGTGGCCAAGTCCAGAATCGAATCGGACCGAAACTTGGTGCCGTAGGTCATATGACCTAGCGGTATGTATCTACCAAGTTTCAGATCAATAGCCCCAGCGATTACAAAACGTGCCCTGCTAACGGACGACGACGACCATGACGACGGACACAGCACCATCGTAAGAGCTCACCCCGGTGAGCTACAAAGGAAGGGAGTAATTTTGCATGGAGGTATCCATTTTGTTGTTGTCGTGTGATTTTCGTACCACCGATCGACTGAACTGACTGGAGAGCTCGCGGCACAGATCCCGCCAACTTGACGCGGTTCCATTGTGCCAAAACGGAACCGGTTCGAGCACGGATCGCTTTTTACTTGACCAAGCCTCTACTCATCTATATTTACGGGAAAGGCGCGCAAAAATGCGCTCAACTTGTCGAGAATGTAATTCTCTTTCATTTGCACTTAATTTCAGCTCATTCGGACCAATAATAACTGAGTTAACCGGAAAAAAGGACATCAAAACGAGGACATCGTATGCAAAACGAGGACATTGAACAACAGGTGGCGCTTTTTATGTTGTGGAGCACAAACAATCTACAAGACGACACGAACACAGCATGCACCACGAAAAAGACGAGACGAAGACAACAGGTGGCGCTGGCGTCACTATTTTCTCATTGTTGTGAAGTGTTGTTTTTAGCCTGATTTTTTCCCCAAAAAACCGTGAATTTCCGTTTACTACGTAGGCGTAAAGTACGATAGGTGATAGGTGGTAGGTCATGGGCATGAATAATATCGCCGAATTTTTTCCTGCTCGTGTCAATCTGAATTCATGCGGGAGATTCGAAATTCGATAGAATTCGACCGCGCTGTTTATGAAGCTGTTGTTTTTCAAGTAGACTGTGTTGCGATGCCGATGGCGTACTATCTATCATCTTACTGTACGCCTACGTAGTAAACGGAAGATCACGGTTTTTCAAAAAAATTCAGCTTAAAAACAACACTTCACAACGAGAAAACAGCGACGCGAGCGCCACCTGTTGTCTTCGTCTCGCAACGTCCTTTTCGTGGTGCATTCTGTCTTCGTTTCGTAACGTCCTTGTTGTCGTGTGTACTGTCTTCTTTGTGCTTTGTGCACAGGATTTATTCTATGTACTTTCTTGTCTATGCCGTGTAACATAGACATCGCGCTTCATCACATAGACTTCGTTCAACAAATACAATGTCCTCATTTTGCATATATGATGTCCTCGTTTTGACGTCCTTTTTTGCGGTTATAACCGCCCATACACATGACTGTAGGCACCACATAAACCATCTCTGTCAGCTAGGTATCCCTTAGTCTCGGGCGCCCAGACCCTGTATAATGCACAGCATATACGAGGGTCGGGGACAGAGCGACGATTCTGTTGTGACGGTGATTTTATTTCAACACCCGTCGCTGATTGGCTAATCAGGGACAGAGCCAGTCATTCATTCTCATCCGCCGATTCCTCCCATTTGATAATCAAAATCCGGCTGCTGATTAGGCAAGAGAAGTGATCATGTGATCTCATCATGGCGACGACCATAAAATGTTAGTTGCGATTTCTCGACGACGTCTTCCACACGGATACACAATTCCTGCTCAGTTTTCAGCCTGAAATTCAACTCCAGTAAGTTGATGCTATCCAGTACGCTGTTTCAGATCACTTCAGCAATCGATTCATTGCCAGATTCAGACATTTTGGAAGGTTTTGAGGTGAAATATAATCCATTAATGGAAGCAACCATCTTATGTCACGTGACCTTCGACAGCATTACCCACAATGCACTGTATTACAGTGGAAATGTCGGCGTGGCCGAGGCGTTCATATCACGCAGTTTGCGGAGTGTATTGAACGGCTGGGTGCCCGAGACTAGGTATCCCTTCAACACCTGGATGGGGTGAGCCAAGAGACTTAGCCGAAGTCTCACGCCGAGTGGGGATCGAACCTGTGACCTTCTGACCGCTAGCAAGAGAATCGAGCCACTAAGACCACAGCGGCTCCTCAGGAACATCATGTTTAAAAATTGGTCACCCAAGAAAATGGGGCAAAATTCTACTTTGAAATGATCACAAAGATTTGTGGCATTGATTTTCCAAAAATCAAATATAGTAATCAATAATATAGACCTTTAATTATTCGTTTCTCCATCTGGGATGTACAGTGTACAATTATTTGGAGGAGAGTATCAAAAAATATTGAGCTTACCAGCAAAATCTATCGTTCCGTCCGACACCAAAAATTCTTTCTATTGTTAGACTTTAAAGGCCTCATAGATCAGTCAGTTTGCAGTGTCATAATTTAGAGTTCCATGACACCTAGATCTGACATGAATATTGTAGAGTTTCAAGAAACAGCCTGTCATCAGTAGACAAAAGAACGGTGAATTTCTTTTGGTGTCGGACAGAACACTTTTTGAAAAACACCAGGAACATGGTTGATTGAAGTCATAATTGTATTCTGTATCACCAAGATGAGTAGAGTATCGCTTTGGCGTCAATCAACAATACATGTATATCCACTGGTTCTGATGTATACTGCCTCCGTTAATTCTTAAGACAATGGAACGGGCGACATCTCCGGTGGTTTCTTGGACTGGATTCGTCGATGGTGGTGGTTGGACGCGCTGATAGTGAGGTTTCACAAATCTTACGAAACAGGAAGTACAAAATAGAAATTGGACTTCTCTTCCATGGCATAATGTATTTCAGGAGATGGTTGTTACAACAAATATCGCCTGCTGCAAGAGCGTCTTTTAGCGTATGACGTCAGACCGAAAGAGTTACAGTGTATATTAAACTTTGAAATTTATCGTTCGTACATGTGTCGACTTCGTAGATACATGTACGAAGTGGAAATTTAAAGTTCTAGATGCACCATAACTCTATCTTACATGGTATGCAAAAAGAAGCACAGGCAGCAGGGTCAATCGTGGTAATAACCATCCCCAGAAATACATTAGATCTTGGAAATGAAATTGATTTTCCTATTTCGTACTTCGTGTTTCGTCAGATTTGCGAATCCTTTTCCCCGGACAAAAAACAGCATCTTCTCAAGCACACATCTCCACTCACTCCATGATCTTAACAGTACCGTGATTCGAACCCACGCCTCCACATATTCGAACCCACGCCTTATGTGCACATGTAGGCGTGTGTTTGAATCCTGGTTCTGTCGAGGCAACTGACCAGCATTGCAAACCTATGATTTTTGCACGATCTTATAACACAAAATGTCATTTCGTGAACCGTGTCGCCGCCAGGCTTGCATATTCATGAACAACTACATGTATATGTCGTTTTCCTCACTTAGTAATTCTTGATAGGAAGGTTTGATCTCTGAAGCTTGCAAAATAATCTCCTTTCCCAGTCTTCAAGTTCTCCAAAACATTTGACACCCGTGAACATTCTTGGCGTGGCATGCGATGCATATTAGGGCATCACCTTGGTGGAAACGATACCACCATGTGGCCTAAATCGTGATATTGGACTGTGCAACCAGGGGCGGATCCAGTAGTCTTGAACGTTAGTTGGGGTGTTGATATTTTTGTTGACTGGGAGGAGAATGTCGATGGTCCTCAGCCGCCCCTGCATTCAGAGAGACTTTAGTGAAAAGTCTCTCTGAATGCAGGGGCACCTGACAGGGATCTGTGGTTATAAGTATTTATTAGCAAATGTGCACATTTGTAGGGAAATGGAAGGGCTGGGGAGATATTCGTCCTGCGACTAAAAGTGTTCAGCAAAAAAAATAAACAGAGAAACAGTACGCGTGAAAAAATCGCCTACCGCAAGCCTCGAACCCGGCGCCCGGATTCTTAGCCGATGCGCCAGCCGGCCGTGCCATGATGGTGGCTGCTGAATAAATGTTTATAAATATATCCCAGCTACTCAACATATTTTTATGATAATAGAAATGACGAATAGCATTTGACAACATCCACAGAGCAAGTCCCCGGCAAATCTGTCAGTATATCGCTACATAATGTACCCATCTACGTTCACAGCCAATAAAAACGTGAACCAACCGCCCGGCATATTCCATCTGAAAATTGCCATCACTCAAAATTGCCTCGCCTTAGGTAGCTCCCACGAGCCAAGGACTGAGTCGGCAAACTGCACCTCGTGCAGCCCGGTCCTGCTCGGGCCTAGCATTTTTGTTCACGTTGATTAATGCACCCGTATCATTTGACATCGAATTACATATACATATTTTAGGTGATATGAGATTCAAGACAGTCTTCAAGTTTCTGCTTGTACCGTGAACGAGCTGCCACAATACATTTCCTGAGATCAGCCTTGGCTTGAAGATAAGCCCCTGGCGCCATATGCACAAAACATCTTAAGTGTAATTTTTTGAGAATTTCCCAAAGAATTTCCTTAAGTAATCATCCGTAACCTGAGTGGTATGCACAAAGCATCTTAAGATGAGAATTTTCTTTAAAATCTCCTCAACTTTAAGGTACCTCATCAAGTTTCATAAGTGAAAATTTGGTCCTTATTTCCAGCAAAAAATACAGAAACTGTGTCTTTGACCTATTCAAAGATGTAGAGCAGCATCATTTCTTCATAGCTCTTATTATTGTTGGTTACACTGAAGATAATAATGAAGTCAGATAGGGGTATGGGTACCAATGATAATTCGGGACAGTGAAAATCCTTTTGATTTTGGCTTGGGTGAGGGGATTTCACTTTGATAGAACGGGAATACTCTTCATTAATATCAATCTTCTTGCTGCAGATAGACTGACAGAAGCCACGCAATTCCTGCCTTACTAAGAGAAATCCTACTGAGTTGAGAAAGTTCCTATTACTTAAGAAAATCCTTAACGTGTGCAATGATGTGCTCTTGAAACAGGGATTCCCTAGGCATTTCCAGTGTGAGCTATTGTAACAGTGAATTCTATTGGCTAACGCACAGGCTAAATTTAGCTCTAGGCCTAAGAGAAATCCAACTGAGTTGAGGAAATTCCTATTACTTAAGAAAATTCTCGGCTCAGGAAATTCGTAAGGTCCTTTGTGCATACCACTTGAAGGATCTCCTTAGCTAAGAATTATTTTACGAGGTTAAGGATAATCTTACACTTAATATAAGGATTTTTTGTGCATACGGGGCCTGGATTCACAGACTTGTTCCTGTAGGCAACGTCTTTGACCTTGATCTTAGCGCCAACAGACCGATCAAACCAGGGCTTTGAATTGGGAAAACTGGTAATCATTTTAGTTGGTAAGCAAGTCTGTTCACAGAATTTTAGGTAACTGGAGACCGTGTCTGCGTACTCATCAATAGAGTTGGCCGCGTTTTTAAAAACTGACCATTCAGTGGCTTCCAGACAGCCCCGAAGTTTTTCAACCGCCGATTCCGACCATTGTGTAACACACTTCGTGACAGGCTTACTGCGCTTCAATTGTTGTTTATACGACGGTACTAAAAGGATCATGTCATGGTCTGAATTGCCAAGTGGCGATCGCCTAATCGATTTGTATGCGTCCTTGAATGGGCAGTAACAGTGGTCAAGAGTCTTCGACCCTCTAGTGTGACACGTAACCTGCTGTTTATACTTCGGCAAGTGAGTTCTCAGAGAGGCCTTATTAAAATCGCCAGCTACAATTGATAGACAATTAGGACTGTCATTTTCAAATCCTGTGACTAGATTGCTAAGACTCTGAATAGCACCATCGACATTTGCGCGAGGGTGAATATATACAGCAGTAAGAATAACTGAACCGAAATCCCGTGGCAAATAGAAGGGTCGACATTTAATCGTTAATGTTTCTAAATCTGATGAGCACGTAGAGGAGATAATCTTGACATCTGTGCACCATGCCTTATTGACTAGAAAACAACATCATAAAAGATATCACAACCGTTTTCATCACTGAAGTCGGTTTGTTGACAGTGTATTGGAGACCAATATCGGTGTGCGTGCGGAGAAATATTACAGTGCACTTCGCGACGGGGAGGAAAAATGTCAGCGTGTTGTTTTATGCAGTAAGGAATATAGGGAAAAAATGAAGGTTCCATCTGAGTGTGCATCTTTCGATGTGATAGAACGCCATCCATTTTTTAGTCACACCAGCAATGTTCTCTTCTTGGAGGCATGTAATTTAGACAGTACTTACACTGCAAGATTCTTAATGATCAAAATGGGATGCGAGGACTCGGTTCTCCGTGTCTCAGTTTTTGACTTTGGTTACAAATATTGTGGAACCTATCTGAGGACTGTGTCACCGACGGGAACAGTGTATAGAGTTCACTATGAGAGTGGGCCTATCGATGTATTCTCACCAGAACTTGTGATACCATAGGTAAGGGGTGTTCCCGCGAAGGTCTGAGGCCAGTGGCCAAAGGAATTAAGGGGCTTCGACGGGCAGGACTTTTCACTCGTCCTACAAAAAATATGACCCTGTGACGGGGTCATATTTTTCGTCACACACAATAACATTTACGCTGCAACGAAATATTTCCTAGCAAATAAATGGGATCAAGTACGGCGGGATGCAAAATAATTCCTTCCAACATGTCCAATAAAATTGGATGAGAAATCGTACGAAATATTTCGTTGAAAAAAATGTATCGTGTACGGCGGCCTTTAGGGCCGTATGCACGGGTCGGACTTCAGCCACACTTTCATTAAAGTCTGACTTCTCTCAATACTCAAGCAAAGAGAAAGCCTAACTTAAGCTATATTTTAGGCTAAAGTCCGACCCGTGCATACGGCCCTAAATGTCGCCATAACATTTTTCGTCAGTCAAGCTTTTGTCCGTATTACAATTTCGTTCACCTCTTGTTGTGTTGCAAAAATGAGCAAAGTGGATGGGTGTAAAAACAACACACTTTTTAAGTGTAAGAACATGAGAAAACGGATAATTCTCACGACAAAACTGAAGAAAATTCTTACAATAAAAGGAAGTCGTTCACTCAAGAATATGTTTTGTAAGCTCCATAGTCATTGTGCAGTCTCATTCCCTTTTTGTCCTTTTGCATATTTTTTACTACGCAGTGGTGACGATGACATCAAATTTTGTGTATTTGGTTTGATATCATGAAACGCTGTTGCGTCCCGATTTGAGCACAACAGTGAAAAAAATTGATGTTTACCCTGAAAAGTAAACAGAAGGAAGTATGATCAATAATTATTGTATAGTTTTTCTACCATTCAAATAAATACTTCGCTTCAGTAAGTGAATTGCATATATACTTTCTTAGTGAAGAGCTAAATGTACCTAAGTACATGTCATCGTTGCAGGTGGTCAAAAAGATTGAACGCTACGATTCTATACACGCGGAAGTGTAATCAAGTAATGTTTACCGCAACCGATCTCAAAGTCTTTTTCCTCACCAAAGTCGGTTTGTTGACTGTTCACGAGAGTCCACTGTCGGTGTGCAGCCGAACAAGCCACAGTTCAATAATAATAATAATGTTAGTTCTATAATAATAATGAGTCACTTCACGTAAGGGATGACAAATGTCAGCGAGTTGTTTTATGCAGTAATAGCAACACGGAAAAAGTCAGAAATTCACTTGACTGTGCCTCGTTTGATATAATCGTTGGTCATCCGCTTTTTAGTCAAACCAGCAACGTTCTGTTCTTGGAGGGATGTAGCGGACACGGCGCATATAATGCAAGGTTCCTTATGATCAAAATAGGGTGCGAAGACACCGTTATCCACACTTCGGTTTTTGAGTCAGGTTATAGACATTGTGGCACCTTTCTGAGGGCTGTGTCATCGACGGGAACTGTGTATCGAGTTCGTATTAACGAAGGGCCTATCGACGTGTTCCTACCTAAATTTGTTATACCTTAGGGCGGGAGGATGAAATTACCTACGCGGTGACTTATACAAAGACGTAATCTTGGAAGAAAAGTACTCTTATGCATTGTTACAGCACTAAATCCCGAACCCACTCGCGGGAGAATGGCACTCCTAACGCCGAATCGGTAGATGTCGTCCTGGGTAGCCCTAAAGTTTACCCAGGACCAACCTGGGTAATCCTAAAAGTTACCCGGGACGATCCTGGGTAAACTTTAGGGCACTAAAGTTTACCCAGTTTGAAATTCGCGCACTTTTTCACCTGCGGTCGAGGTTGAAATTGGTATGTTTTCTGTAGCAACACACGAAAATTCATCATCGCACGGTGTCTGTCGTCATGGTCGTGCATGTTGTCCCAACTTAAGGCCTACCTTGTGAGCAACAAAATGTACCTTAGCTCTCTATCCGGGCTATCTATATACAACATGTATAACGGACGCCTTGTACATTTGTTGTACCTACTCACCAGCGATAGCCCACAGGTGCCCATGCCTCCACAGCGCCCCTGGCAATTTCCCGCGCCAGTGTATATAAGTTCACTCCGAGCTAGCCACTGTAGTTTGGGGTCACGTTTTACACCGTCACGCAGTTCGTATTTTCCTTTCACGATCTTAACCATTTTCTTTTTGATTTCTCAACCTTATATAGATGCGAACTGACCGTCCCTATAAGATGCGATCTAATTCAAATACATTTGCAAATCCTCCGCAGCAACACGAGTGACGTTATCAGCTGCCATTTTTGCCGATTTGATGGATTTCGTGCACTGACATATGACTGAAGTGCCGTTTTCAAGATCCTCGACCGCAGGTGGAAAAGTGCGCGAATTTCAAACTGGGTAAATTTTAGTGCCCTAAAGTTTACCCAGGGTAACTTTTAGGGTTACCCAGGTTGGTCCTGGGTAAACTTTAGGGTACCCAGGACGACATCTACCGATTCGGCACTCCTAACCCATAGCGGAAGATCATAGTACCAATCTACAACGTGATTTGATTGAAGCACTTTCGTACGTAATCCTCCCCATCAGTGTCTTTTTATTTACAGGCAGGTAATTTTCCTGTCAGGGTGCGTGCTGTAGATGCCAATGCGAATCAGTGATCATCAGGATAAGTTGACTGGGGGGGGGGGGGGG
>NMRB01000812.1:57433-97525 GCA_002633025.1 Notospermus geniculatus | reverse complement strand
AAAAAAATAACCCGCTGCTCTTGGACGCCGTGAAACACACAATCGCACTGTAAAGACATGTACATCTACACCATAAATGTAGGCCTACACTGTAAATGACGCATGTTCAGTCCCAATATCATCAGTTTCTACATTGCCCTAACATATTTACAAAATTCATCAGCGAATTTTTTAAAGGCGGTCTTCAAATTGACTCACAAGTCAATTTCTAGTTCGTGAATGGTCTCTCACACCAGTGAGGCACCCGGGCTACCATGTAGCCCTAACTGGGCGACGTCGATATTCACATCATCATCTTCTGATGCATGTAGGGCTGACAATATCATCATGGCACACATCATGTCGTACATTTGTGGAAAGATTGCAGCACATAGAAAACCTCTGGCCAATTTTCAAAATCTTCCAGCTCTGTATTGATAATAATGAATAGGAAGTCAACTTCCTCAATTTCGCATGTTTTCGACCCCAACCGGCGTCTTCCTCAGGCACTTTTCAGTTGGAGAAACCAGAAAAGACCTTTCTGCTGCCCCTTGGTGCTGGCGATTGATGCCTCATGCGACGGTCCTTGGGTTCGAATCTGGTATGAAGCAATCTCTTTCTATTTTATATTCTTTTGGTAATCAGTATCACATGCATAAGGAAAATGGATCGTGTTGTCAATGTTGCATGCTTTCAGTGACATTATGCCCACTTATCAACTGACCCTACTACCGTTGCACTAGGCCTATGACATATATGAGTAGACCTATGTGACATGTGGCATACTGTTCCTTTGTTTATTCTGCACGACATTGTCATCACTATTATTTCCACAGCATTAATTCCGTATCGTCGTTAAACATATTGAAGATTTATTGATCAAGAAGACAATGCTCTTTCAAATTTAACAGTTAAGTTCGTAGCCAGTTCTTTTTAAAGGCGATGGCAGGCATTGTACCAGATTCAAAAGGTGAAGGAGCATTTAAACGTTAAATGTGACCGTTACATCAAATCAGATATTAAGTCGCTCTGAACTTCGCAGGTTGAGACCAACTTTTCCCAATTTCAGTAGGCCTAGGCTTATTGGGTCATATGAATAAAGACGAGCAAATGCTTTTACTTCAGATTTGTACAGCATTGCCTAATGCATTTGTATTGCAAAATTCAAGTAAAAGCCTTTGCTGCTCTTTATTCATATGACCCATTGTCTGCCTCATCTGAGTGATTGCATTTCTTGCTTTATCTCCTCGAGTTATTTTAGTTCATCCTGGGTCATATCTTGTGCGACTGAAACCTGATTTAATGTGATGGGTTACAAATGAACATGAACATGGACTCTCATTACTGTAGTAATCTTCACGTGTCTTCTTTGGATCGGATCGCGCCCGCAGCACACATTACCGCAAAATCACGCCAGCCGAATGCTCCCGAGTTTTGATGGCACCCAAGTCGACTCCTATGTAGCACAGGTATAGCCAGTGGATACACATATCTTTGTCATGTTACGTTGAAACTCGACAGGTAACATTGAGTGTATGTACCTGTGGAGTTTGTACGGACAGGTATACCTGTTCTCTGCTCAACTGGGTGAAATGAATATTTCCTCAAGAGAAGCATTAGAAGCTGAGGAAATAATTTTCATTTCTCTAGCGTGAATTTGCCGTAATTATGGGGTTGATGCAAATTACTCAATACTGGGCCACCAGTATAAGTATAAGTATAAGTATAAGTATTTGCTAGATTGGTAGATATCACAAGAAATTTCTTTTGTGTTGGTCCGCTAAACTTTGCTGCGATTTTTTGGTAATAAGCGCGTCTGGTTCCTATTCCATCAGGTGCTCTGCACCCTCTATTTCACTCATGAGTTTGGGTGTACCTTCCTCTGCCTAATTTGGGCTCCAATATTCGTGATTTCAGTAATTGCCACACCAAGAATTGTGTTTGATCTTTGACACTTTCTTGGGCTAGTACATGTACATTTATGTCATTTTAGGGTCCAGAAGCAGATTTGAGCATTTTTGACGGTCAGAACCCCCATAAAAGACCATTTACTACCGAACTGTTTTTCTCTCTCTTATTGTAGGCCTACACGTAATTATAGGTACACGGCGTCTCAGTGCCCTAATTTGGGCACATTTCCAAGTCTCTGCACCCTTATGCTAAAATTTATAGGCTTGCTCTTTTTAGCTCAGCTGGGGTGATGCCTGTGACACCAACTTCCGGTCCGATTGGATTCTCGGCCTGGCCACCAGGGTCCATATACATAAAACCTTGCTAGGCTTAGTTGCCTGCTAAATTGCCTAGTTTATACAGGCCAATGTTCACAACTAGCAACCAACTAAGCTAGCAAGGTTTTATGAATATGGGCCCAGGTGGCCAAAACCGACAAGACAAAAAGTGCAATAACTCCTGAACTAATGACCGGACCGTCTCAATTTTTTATCATAGGTGCATGTAATGAGGATAAATGACATATGTAACGGGTTTTTGATTTGAACTACTTTTCAAGGTCACAAAGATCAAAGTTTGAAATTTTGCCATTTGGTGGTACGTATCGTAACTACTGCGGCTATTGACCTCTATGTCAGATGACATATGGCACCAAGTTTCGGTCCGATTCAATTCTTGGCTTGGCCTCCAAATTTGTTCTTCTGTTACATTCAGACGGTTTCACCTAAGTCAGCCACGATCCGAAACATGTTACTCAAAATAATATGACATGGCTTGAAACTTGGCTAATTTTGGCTTTTTCTCCATCATTTTCATTTGCATTACTTCAAGCCAAAGGCTACGGTGCTAGATGCCAGTACACGCCAACATAAAGGATTCAAACATAACGGTTTAAAGTATAAAGAATCCCCCACGTATGTTTCAGCCCTTGAGCTTGCGTTTTTCGTCAGAAATCGAGCTGAATACTGCACTCACCACCGGGTCGAAAATCTGCGGTTGCCGTGTTGGTTGTACGGCAAATGCAGTTACCGTAGTCAGTGCAGTAGGAGTGAGTAGTGTATGTACACTGACTGCCACTAGATATCTGAATAGGTAGTTTAAAAATCTGGTCAGTCTGGGTATTTGCACTGAGGGTCGTAAAAGCTATGGCCCATGTTGCCTTGAGGTATTGCATTAGACTGGTTCCCGTCTTTGCCGCTCCACCCGCTCGCGCTTCTGTTCCGCTATACCAAGACAAACTTGAATGTTGACAAACTGTATTTAGATGGTGTTCTATACACACCACCGGCAGTAAACATCACGAGGTCGGATGATCGTGCGCACTTTTTGTGCCTTAATGTGGCGGGAATAAAAGCAAAGTTACGAAGTGACGATTTGGTGTGTTTGAAGGAGGCGAAGTTAGACGATTGTGACTATAGCCTTGGTAACACTACATAGAAATCCTTGGATTTTTTGACACCCGGTGTAACGTTTTTGAGCGTTCCCCATCTGCGAGTGTTCCCCTGCTATTGTCTGACGGAATAGAATTGACAATAGGGGACACACAGAGAAACATGTCGATCTATCTGCCAGTGTTTCCAAAACAATAGGGGGAACACTGACACACGGAAACACTGAAAAACTTTACACCTGGTCTAAGCCCGTCTGTGAAAAATCCCTCCCGAGGCCCGGTGCCCGTCAACACTACTCAAATTTTGTGACGGGGACCTAAATTAAGCCCACCATAAACCGTTCGAGCTCGGAGGGGATTATTAGACCGCGTTTTTAACAGGTGTGGACAGAGAAAAACCGGGTTTGACACGAATTTTTTTATGTAGTGTAACGAGGGCTTATATCACGATTGATGGTTTCTTAAGTTATTGGAGTACCGGTAATCGGGATTCTTATTCAACTCACTCTTCGGGTGGAACAGGTCTATTGATGAATGATTGTCACAACAGAGATTATTATCTAATGCCCGCTGTACACGATCAATCATTTTGATCAAACTTTTTCGTCAATCATTTTGGTCAAATTTTTATGTATTGGGCCCCGCCATACACGGTCAAACATTTTCATCCAATTGTCACAAAATGGCATTACAAAACCTGTCCAGTTGCATAACCTCTATTCATAAAATGACATTAATAATCAGAAAACTCTAATTTAGGAGGGTTAATTGTTTAATAAATATCCCCGCCCGCCGTACACGGTCAAATTTTATCAACTCGTCATTCAAACATAGGACCGGCTCTATTCCATCAATCATTGATTGACGCAAAATATTTCATCCAATTTCCGCCATACACGATCAATCTTTTTTGTCAATTTTTTTTCATCCGACTTTGGGGGATCGTGTACAGTGGGGCTGAAAGGGAAATGTCGTCCTGGGTATATACAAAGATTACCCAGGATCTCAGTCTTCACTAAAACAATACCCTGGGTGTAGTTTCGGTAGCCGAACATCACCCAGCTTCCGCAATCTGTGCCTAGGAACGAGTCCTATTTAGAAATCCCGTGGAATCTCGCGGTCTCGCGCCGCGGTACTTGTTGAGTGTAGCTGTTCATGACATTCTTCAGGCGGTCACGTGACCACGGGCGAGACAACTTCGAATCCAGGTGTCATACTACGATGCTGGGTGATGTTCGGCCACCGAAACTACACCCAGGGTATTGTTTTAGTGAAGATTGAGATCCTTGATTGAGATCGAGATTGAGATTGAGATTGAGATCTTTGTATATGCCCAGGACGACATTTACCCTTTCAGCTACAGTGGGCATTACAGGAAAAAGTACATGTGGTAAAAAAGACAAATTTTGCATTATTCTGTGAATTAAATAGAAGTCTGTTGATAGTGTACTGGTGATAGTGTACATCCCACCGGAAAACTCACGGTATTCCTCTATCGATATGTTCGAAGATCTTGAAGATCATATAGGTGTGGCAGTCTGAGAAAATCAGTCACATGGTCAAAATTTTACAAATGGAGTTATCTATACAACTTGAAAGCCCTTCATCTCAGGATGAAGTTATTTTTTAAATTGTAGAAATATCTCTCTCGAAACCTGAGATGTGGTGTAGACGAAGTCCTGGAAGTTGAAGATGATAATGGGGACATTCAGTTTTTAGATGAGAACGAGTTAGCCGTATTCGAAAACGATAATTTGGAATGAATGGGTTAACGCATGCTTAGGGGCAAGCTTCAATAAATCTTGTTTCTATGAACTTGGTATATTATTTTCTCTTGAATTCTCCATCCCGAGGTAGTTGTCGAACATGACCCTTGTAAGATTGCGTATCATTCACTACTACGGGCCATTTTGTTGGATTGCATTTTATATCTTGCCGGGAACGTGTGTAATTAGAAAATCTAGGCACGACGATCTTTCGGTCGGGTAGCCACTAAACACATTGGGCCGTATGCACCAAATGAAGATTATCTTGAACTCAGGTTGAGCCACAACTTTTCAATTGTTCAGGTTTGCCAGGGCCTGATGTGACAATGGAAAAGTTGCTGCCCAACCTGAGTTCAGGATAATCTTCGTTTGGTGCATACGGCCCATTGGCCCGAACTTATAAAAGGTGTTTTTCGCCTGTCTAACTTGGACTTGTTTAAGCCTAAACATTTGTAAGACTTGGAGTTGGACTTGTCTAAGATATAGAAGACATACTTTATGACTTGTCTAAGATATAGAAGACATACTTTATAAGTTCGGGCCATTGGATACAGTATACTGAGCGCCTTCACCTTCAACATTAAAAGAATCATCTATCTCTACCTCCTGGATTGATCCACAGTGAGATAAAATCCCCAGTTAGACAAAGATAATAGGCCTAATCTCTGTTATGACGAAGATTAACTATCTGATCTTCAAGATCTTCAAACATACGATATAAGAATACCGTGTCTTTCTATAGCGGAACAGGAGCGCGAGCGGGAGCGGCAAAGATGGGTACCAGTCTAGTATTGCATGGCTGTTACGAAATTAACCATGACAAGATGAAAAAGGATAGGAGGGGATTCTAGCTAGGAATACAGTCTACCAAACTAAACACTTCATTGGAGGAAATATGTGAGTAGCCTGCAGACATCGACGAGGAGCAGTTAGAAATTTCAATGAAATGGTTTTTGGTATCGGACTCTTTCGAAGCCTTTTCTAATTGCTGCTGATCTGGAGAAATTCTCTCTGTGACGTCTCTGTGGTTAGGACAAGAGATCTCTTTTCTCGTATGCTGAAGCCATTGTTCGCCTTCGTGTTTGTGTCGCGTGTCATCCGATGTAAACCCGGCCTTAGACCCCGATTACATAGAAGTATACGGTATACGAAACTGCCTGTTAACAAAGGCCTCACGAAGGATTCGCGACCGTGAAGCCATTGTTAACCGACGTTTTCGTATACCGTATACTTCTATGTAATCGGGGCCTTACCCTTTAAAATGGATTGAGGATTCCTTCAGGATTTCCGAATAGTGCGTTCTTTGTAAACTATGGACAACTCGCAGGAAACCTAGGGACGCCTCGTTTAACATGGGTCACTGAACCATCTTTTTTTGTAGGTGGGGATTTGGCCTAGGTGGTTAAGACGTGCAGCCCCTGAGTTCTGGCGATTGATGCCTTATGCGAGGGTCCATGTTTCGAGTCCAGTAGGAAGCTAAAGCTGTACTTCCACCTATCCCAAACCCACCAAAACCCCAGGGTCCATATTCATAAAACTACTTAAGTCTAAGTGTGACACATATCCTTTGTTCAACACAAAAGATAAGTAGGCCCTACCACACTTAGTTTTAGGAATATGGGGCCAGATTTCTTGCGGACACCTATTTTTTGTCCTGTCTAATAGACCAGTGTTTGAAACTTCCGTTTTTACTAGCCCCGCCGAGCTCGCCGGGGCTATTTCAGACATGTGTGTCACCCGGGCTTTTAGATTGGTGTATGCGCAATAAAATCGGCAATTACTAGTTAAAAGACCCGGCGACAGATGACGCGGCAAGTGTGTTGCGCATTGCCCACGTGCTATACCCCAGAATCCCAGCGAAATTTGAGCCGCAAGCGCGACCTCTCTCGCCGTGTTTAGTAAGTTTTTGTGCAGAAAATAGGTGTAAGCGCGTGGCGGGTTTTTTACCAGCCCGGGGAAGATCCGGGTCTCAAAAAACCCACCAATTTGGGATTGGTGGAAGTAAGGCTTATGTCTTTCACCTTAGAAACCTGGGTCCATATTCATAAAATCCTGCTAGGACTATAGTTGCTTGCTAAAGTGGCCAGTTTGTAGAGTCCAATGTGCACAACTAGCAACCAGCTAAGCTGGCAAGGTTTTATGAATATGGCCCCTGTTGTTTAAGTCTTTTTTTGAGTCTTTTCTAGAGTTTCAGATTGTAAAGTTCCACTTGAAAAAGACCCCGGTTGGGGTCGAAAATTCGTGAATTCTGGAGATTGACTTCTTGTTTTATATCATTTTGTGTGTCAATTTTGTGCTATTCTGTATCTTGTTGTTTAATTGTATCTCTTAATATGTGACCCCTTGTGTGATTAGGAGACTGGACAACTCGCAGGGTGCTAAGGGACGCCTCGTTTAACATGGGTCATTGAACCATCTTTTTTGAAGATGGGATTTGGCCTAGTGGTTGTGGTGTGCTCCCCCTGAGTGCTGGCGACTGATGCCTTATGCAAGGGTCCGTGGGTTCGAGTCCGGTAGGAAGCTATGTCTTTCACCTTAGAAACCTGTTGTTATTTCATGCCCTTATAAATCGTGGATACATTTGTTATGACTGATGGTCTGTTCAACCCATATACAACCAGTGGTAACACAGGCCAGACTGATACTCTATCGAAACCGTACCTGTCAAAATTGCGACGAGGCCCAGGAAAAGCCATTCACATGTCGCCTGGCTGATGACATGACTTGTGATCTTTGATAGGCCTAACTTGGTTAGGGACCATCTCAGAATTACTTTGATGCCATAACAAAACTAAATCCATTTACTGGNGGCTCGAATTTTGGGGCTGTCCATTTTGTTTTTAATTGTTTTTTTGGCATCTCTCATTTTTTTTTGGCTTCTGACTGATGACAAACAGCTCCTAAAGGTCTCAAAGTTTGATTCACTGGGAGCTGTTCTGGGCCTTTACCCCTGATTGATGTTTCTTCTTGGTTTTCTTTTTACAAATGTCAACCAAATTAATGTGACTGGATGGACGGTTGTAGCCTCTGTGAAGGTGGATGTCAATCATTTCTTCATTACATGTACATGCGGTGTAAAAGCATTGGCGATGCCAACCCCAATTTAGTTTTTTTGAAGGGGAGGGGTTGAATGAAAAATTAATTGGGTTTCGTTTTGTTGGCATCAAAGTAATTTTGAGATCGTTCCTTAGGAAGACCACGTAATGCAAACAAAGAAAGTTTGACGGCCTTTTGAAGTATTTTGTTCCCTTATGTCAAATTGCAATGATGGATTTCTGATGGATTACAATTTCATTCAAAATTTTGTTACCCTCTCGGTACCATTTTTCAAACCCTACCTACGTAACTTTTTCTTGCGGGGAGCTGCACGGCTGCCGGCAGTACTCCAGTGTGTTTGGTAGCCTGGTTCCCTGGCCACCGTCTGGTTGGCGCTGCGAAGGCGGTGGCCAGGCAGTAGCCGTTGTTTTTTTTCCCAGGAATTCCTGGGAAAGGGTATGGCCTCGTGATTTCAAGCCGTCGACTAATCTGACAAATGAAAGGGCGATTTTGGGAATCATAATAATATGTTTAAAACATGGATTCAGATAACTAACGCTTGATATACGTATGTACATACAACACTGGTGAAAAGAACGAGCATTTACAAGTTTGAATTATTCGATTACTCAGAATCGCTAGGCTGGCTTTGTCTCCTGCCAAAAACAGGTCATCCCCGGTGTAATGACGTCACTTCTCAATCATGCTCAGCGGCTACTGCCTGGCCTTTGCCTACGCAGCGCCATCTGGACAGTGGCCAGGGAACCAGGCTATGTGTTTGGTTGTTTGACCAACAATTCCTGTCTCTTTAGAGGGTGAATTCCAAGCTATAGAACAACGTTGGACAAATAATGTTGAAGATAATTCGCTGGTGAGACTGGCGACTAGATCTAGCGCGTCAGCCGGACTAGCAGCGCCACCATATACATTTGTACTGTAATAAGGACCCGCGCCCGTATAGTTTTTAGGGCGCGAGGGGGTAGCTGGGGGTCGGGTTAGGGTTAGGGTTAGGGTTAGGACTAGGACTAGAAGTGAGGGTTTAGTTCCATATGGAAAATATTGTTACGAATTGTATGAACAAAAATTCCATTCGCTGGCAGTTTGCCCAGTAGCCTAGTGGGTACAGCGTATGGCTAGCAATCAAGAGTCCTTGGGTTCGAGACCCGGTTTGGGTATGGTTTGTCACATATCAGCAAAACATTTTACAGAACTGTGAAAAATATTCTAAGTCCGATGGCTCAAGCGCAAGCGCTAGCCTCATGTGCTGGTCTGGTTGATTACACGTATTTATAAGCTACTAAACGACGACAATACCAAGATTGCTGTCTCTAAACAATGGGCCGTATTCTAGAGCTTCCTTAACTCAAAGGTTGACCTTTAGGTACTGTTTGCAGGGTGGAATACAAAAGCTTAAAGTGGACCTTAGAGTTAAGGAGGCTTCTAGAATACGGGCCCATGTACGAGTATTTTTCAATACAGAGGGAAGTCCAGACTGATAAAGTCAGTATCAGAAATTCGCCTTTTTTATACGCACTTGAAATATTACAAATACACTCAACAGTTAGTCTCACTGTTTCTGAGAGGCAAGGATGGCCACTAGCAGAAAAGCAACTGTGTTCAGAAAGATCAGCCAAAACTACCTTCTACTTCACCCAGATTATGGTGAAGTTAAATTACTAATTTATTTAGAATGCGCCGTATCCTGTCTACTTCACCGTGGATGTACGACTGTGAATATTTGTGGGAGTGGGACCAGGTATAACTGTCAACTCAGCAAGAAGAAAGGGACGTGTATGGAGAAGACTGAAGCGAACCGGGCTGATGGTTGTAAGCTTTTTCAACGAAAGGTAGGAAAACATTACGTTTACACTGCCACAGGCTACAGGTTGACGAAATTGAGAGCCCCCTAGTGCCAATAGTCTGAGTTACTCTATTCAGAGTTACCGGAGCGTGAGCCACAGATTTCCAGGAATTGGCTGTTCAATTTTGATTCCTCCCTCCTTTTTGCTATTTCAAAGGATATAAGATCGTTATTTTAAATTAGAAGACTTTTTGATACAGTGAAGAAATTGCAGTTCAGTTGTATGACTTTGAAGCTGTACACGCATGGGGTTTTCATTATTTATGTCTTTAGCCAGAAAGCTGAATTTCCAGGCCAATTATCTGGACTTCACACCTCTTAACTGCACCCGTTCGAAAAGCGTTTTGGAGGGGTCGAAACAAATTTTTCCTCTGTTGAGTGTAAACGTCATGCAAGTTCTTTAAAATTCCCAAATCAGGCGAATGCTCTTAACTGTGTATACACTGTAGTAGACGACATACATCCGGGTAGGTCACTAGAGCAATGAGCATTCCCAGGAAATCTTATCTCGTGACCTAATTACTGCAATTAACCACTACAAACCATGCATTTTTGTGAAGTACACCTTTGACCCCTCCTGTCAATATACAAATATTTCTTTTGCAACAACTTTTGATAGCCTAATAAAGTTTTTGAAAATTTTCTTCCAAAAAAAGGGAATACATTTTTTTTGCTAAAAATTTCAATACATTCTGTTGCATATAGTCCTAGCTCTACAATGCATACAAGTTTTCAGCATTATCATAGCAAATAAACAGACCACTGGCATGTTTTCAAGAGCGTCTCCAGGAACAATAGCCTACTAAGGTTTCATGTATGCCCAAGTCCAGGCTATTTTTGGAACAGCCTATGATTTATTTTTCTTCCAGCATCAATGAAAACCTTGAACTAATTACCTCAGCCCACGTAGAACAGTGCCAGTGTACTCTGGTGACCTGAATAGATGGTGCAAAGTTCTCTGCTGAGAATTCGATTCCCCCCCACAAGTCCGACATCCCACAAGTCCGAAGTCCCACAAATCCGACATCCCACAAGTCCGACATCTCACAAGTCCGACGTCCCGCAACTTCGACATCCCACAGGTCCAAAGTACCACAAGTCCGACATCCCACAAGTCCGAAGTACTATAAGTCCGAACTCCCAACCCCTTCTTGTCGGAGTTATGGGATGTCGGACTTATGGTACTTCGGACTTGTGATATCTTTCTCTGAACGTCGGACTTACGATACCTTTCTCTAGACGTCGGACTTGTGGGATGTCGGACTTGTGGTGCTTCGGAATTGTGGTACATTTTTGAAGTGATTTTTCCATTGTCGGACTTATGATACATCGAACTTCTGGGATGTCGGACTTGTGAAGTGTCGGACTTATGGGGGGACACCGAGAAGATTCAGTAGACCGCCGTATGTAACTATTATAGGCGATATACTCAAATGTGAATAGATAGGCTGTAATGGGTTTTAACATAATCTTATAGAACGTTCCTAGCAGCTGACGGTGGCTTATTATACTTAACGAAATGACGAAATAAAGAAATAACGAAATGACGAAATGCCAATCTCGTCCCGAATTAGGCCGCATCACAAGATGTATACCATTGACCTACATATTGTATTTCTGTACTGACGGAACAAGGTTGGATTTCCTGTGATATTCACCTTGTCGGGAGCATTCATTTCATAGGGCATATGATAATCAGGTTTTTATTTAGTAACACGTCGGGCATACACTGTCGATCCACATCTTATTTTAGATTAGTCCTCTTTTTTCAAGGGTCATTGGGTGACTTTTGTCATAAAACGGAGCCACTTATGACTGAGTGCTGTCACCTAAACTACGATGTACTTTTTGACAAGAATTCAAGGAATTTCAGACACCGTTGTCAATTAACTTATAGACATGTGCCATGTGCCATGTCCCCATGTGCTATCACAAGTAGCTGTCAACTTGCTAAACACTGGTCAGGAGTACAAATGAATGCAATATGATAGGCCTAATGTAGCCAGGCATAGGCAGTTGTTCAGTGCTGCATGTTTGCAATAGAGGAAACTGTGGGACAGTTTGTGTGAGTGGTGCTATGATGGGGATGGGGCATATATAATAGACATTATGTACACTCATACAAAAAGTGCAAACACTTATTTCACCATAGATCTAAGAAAATTCCATAAGATTATTGAGGGAGTAATTTTGGTTTATACAGAACCTCAAGGTTTCAATTTGATTTTCAAAATTATAATATTGCCCTTTTAATATACAGTAAATGCAATCATAAACATACCAAGGATTATGAGTTGTCTGTCTTCCTCCTGAGGTAGGCCTAATTTAGTTTGACAACCGACATGTGTCACTGCACACTCACTAATTTTGCCTGTTAGCAAAGTACACTCATGATTACTCCCTAGGTCAACACGTACATTTCGTTATTTCGTTGTCATTTCGTTATTTCGTTAAGTATCATAAGCCGCTGACGGTAAAATTTCATTTTTGCCATCCTCTAATAGATTTGTGACCTATTTTGGTAAAATCAAATTCATCTGTTGCACTATTGAAAGTAGGCCACGAACAATATATTTTTCTTAATCAGTCCATTATGACAATATCCTTGGTAGATATGGGGTTGTATCCCACGGATTTCAATATATCCTCCAAAATGTGTTAACCCTTTTGGACCCGGATTAATTTGAGAAGTGTACATTGTGTAACATGAATTTCTGGTGTGTTTACAAAAACACGCCTAGCGCCCCGAAATTGCAACCAAAACTGGCGCCAAGCCACTCATTCTGGAGGCAATGGAATGGGCCACGACCTCATGTAGGTTTGCTTGTACCAAAATGTCCGTGAGAGAAGGCCGAAGCCAAAGATGCAAGATATGAGGAAATAGTCAAATTCTGCCTCCGTTTTTGTCAGGTTGCCAATCTTTAAACGTCTATTTCGAAATCCGTTGCTCCTACGCGTCTGAAAATTGGACAAAATGAAGCTACTTTTTTCTCCTCTTTCTTTTGGGGCGCTAGTAGCGTCGTCGTAGCTGCTTCTGTTCCAGAGATATAGCCATTTTGTCAAATGAGTCAGATTTGCACTTTGGAGTCAGTCAATCTAGACCCCAGGACAAACGTTAAAACGCAATTTTACCGAAGTTTCTTCAAACAGAGCAAAATCGCGTATTCACAGGGGGGAGTCTCCCATTAAAAAAATATGCGCAGAGAACATCAATCGGTCCACTGGTTACGTTTCTATGTCAGTTTGAATGTCGAAGGGTTTGTGGTACAGGCCAAGCTCGCCAAAGGGTGAGTTTGGTCGCATAAGGGCTAAGCAAGATTTTTTTTTCAAAAGTGGTCAGAAGATGGCCAGGATGGGTAAAAAGCCGTTACAAGTAATTTGGCGACTGGAACGTTTTGCCGGCTAACCCTTTGGCGCCCGGATTAATTTGAAAAGTGTACATTGTGTAACTATATCTCAAAAACCGTTGCTCCTATGCTCTACAAATTGGCCAAAATGAAGCTACTTTATTCCCTCTTTGTTCTGGCGCTAGTTGCGCCAGAACAAACAGTTAAATTGCATGGTAAAACCTACGTTCTGTACGAATGAGATGAAAGCTAGTAATTCTTTTAAATACTGCCTGTTCAGGTTTCGACCATTTTGCATTACCACATCACGCACACTTTCAATCTCATACCTCCTGTTCTGGGTAAATTGTATGGATCCGTTAGGTACCACGTCTCCTGGGACTTATTTTTTGTGATGCACAAGGATGAAAAGACATATAATGACATTCTTATTGGATACAAACCAACAGCCTCGGGCAGTTTCACTGCTAGATACAACTCGGCAATCTACCGTCAGCAAAAAGGAATTACAACATGGGATTTTTACAGCAGGTACATGTTATTTTATATGAAAACAAGGGAAATGTTGTCGTTTGATTTTACCAAGGGTGAATACGCAGGCAAGGTTTTTATTGAAGCGAAAGAGGTCTGTGTTTCTAAGTTTATGGATCGTAGTATCAAAATTTGGAAAGACACTCTTATAGTTTTCTGTGACACTCATCCCGTTTATCTCACATTTTATACATTGACTCATTACGAACAGAAGTCTGGTGTGACTATACAACTTGTGAACAAATCAAAAACATTCACACATCAACCTTTATTCAGCCATGATGATATTTCAATTTGTAAATCTGGTATCTCCTATTTTATAAATGTACATGACTTCTACTTTCTGACGTGCCTTGATAAATTCAAGCGGCTAGTCACGATCTACCACAGTGTAGACAAAAGAACAAACACTGGCACTATCAAAGAGCGAACAAGAATCATTTGGCGATTGGATAATATGGACACAAATACATATCCACTGGGTCACCCTAATGTTAGTTTCATGCTGTTTCTGTCTAAAGTTGGCCCTGTCTGTCTAGGGTTTGAGATCATTCGAGGATGTAACACAAACAATAGTATAAGCAGGTCGTGGAGAAAACCTTTGGAATCTCTGCGTGTGCTCTTTAAACACAGAATACCTGACACAGATGTCTTCATGGATGGATATGGTGCCATACTTCACTTCTTGATGTCAAACAAGCGATACAGAGGGAAGGGATATGTCGGCTTCATGAATAAAATGGCAACTGAGCTGACTCTTAAGGTAGTGGAATATCATTCATTTGTGAGACTTGTATCCTAACTTCTCCTCAACACGACCTTTTGAAGACGATTTTGTTGTTAATTTTAATGAGCTGTTAGGTCCCATGCGCTGCTGACACCAGGCGGTAACAGGTGGTACTGCCCCCTTAGTGCTGGTGGATGATGCCTCATGCGTGGGTATGTGGGTTCGAATCTGGTAAGCATGGTAAGGCAATATCATTCACCTTAGAAACCCGATTTCTATTTCATATTCAAAACTTATTTGTTGGTGTAAAACATACAGTAAAATCACCTTTTATTGGTGGTGCTCAGAATTTCTGTAGGCCCTGGTTCTGAAGGCATTTGAGCGCCAGAATGGGGGTGGGTAACAGCCGATTATGTGTCAGCAAAGATACTTCTTTGGAACTGCTGAACTGTGAAGAAAGTTGGTGGAGTGTGGTTGGTGACAAACAAGAATACCAGGCATAATAAGAGTACCAAGGAAAAATGCTGGTCTTGAAATCAACATCTGTCATAGCCGTTTTGTGTCTGTTCACTGATCACACAATTTAATCAAACTTAACCACATAATCCCCCATTCTGGCCGTCAAATACCTTCAAAACCAAGGCCTACAGGAATTCTGAGCACCACGAATAAATGATAATACTGTATGTTTT
Source organism: Notospermus geniculatus (assembly GCA_002633025.1). Classification (NCBI taxonomy): domain Eukaryota; kingdom Metazoa; phylum Nemertea; class Pilidiophora; order Heteronemertea; family Lineidae; genus Notospermus; species Notospermus geniculatus. Next base: position 82,246 of record NMRB01000812.1, on the reverse strand, counting down.
TTTGTGCCAAAACAAATAATGTCTGTGTAAAAACATACATACAAAACACACAACACGTGATTATTTTTGGCAAACGTATGTTTTCCAAAAACGAATACACTTCTTGCAAACCAGATATAACTTTGTTGATAAACACGAAAGTAAGTCTGAAACGTGGCGTTCTCACACGTGTTTCGCTGTCTTGTGCATTTGCGGTGTGACACTGACAGATAGATGCCGACATGTCAGATGCACATTAAAGCTTCGTTTCGAGACAGGAACTGTCGTTTGCGGTATCCCCTGCTGGAGTGAGTAGTGGGGACACTTGGGCAGGCCACGACTAACGCGAACAATGGGAATACTCAGCCTAGTGCCACCGCGACCACATTGCCTTGGCCTACCTTGCCGCCAACTGCAAATGTACGGTACATGATGGCGGCGTGTTTGTCGCTCATGTCGCTAGCAGCGTTCCTCCAATCGGATTCTTCGGTCGGTGTTTCGTTTCGTGTTACCCCCTCCATGATTTGGTTGAACGCTTTCCCGACGTGTTGCTTACGCGCAAGTCTGTCACCGCCTTAAAGCTGAACTAGATCGTTGAAAGCAGCGCACGGGAGGTTTTAAAAAATAAGCCGCGCCATCGCGCGGCGTAAATGTCAAACAAGTGCCCATCCGCCATGTTTCGAACGCCCGTCCGCCATGTTTTGAATGTCTCTCGAAACCCAATAGACTTCCAATGTCCGTGGTGGCGCCAGCGTATTCCGAATCCAACCGGCGACTGGGTGACCGAGATTGATGCTGTAGAGGGTCGCCGATTATGACTCATCTGTCTACAGTGTGCGGCTTGAAAGCTGACCTAGATCGTTAAAAGCAGCGCACGGGAGGTTTTGAACATAGCCCACGCAAAGTGCATTCAATTCAGGCCAACACACCGACTGAAAAAAGTGAACAAATTAAACGTCCCTCTCCATCATGATGAAACAAAACAAGCCAATGCTCGCACAAAAAGGGTGAGTGATAAACCAGGGCTCGTCGTAATGATAAACAAGTGAAAACGCTGATGAACACCCCATCTTGCACCATGGCTAAAGATAGAGACTGACCTCAAACCACTTTTAAATACAAATCCACGTGCTTCTCAACCTCGGCGCAACATCGAGATCATACTAATTACACAAACCATCACATAGCTATTTGCTCGTCCGCCCGTGAGCTCGAGATTGAACACGTGCTCATCACCCTCTGTCCCACTTTCGGACTCCGTCGGTAAATAGGGGAGCCTACGTACACCCCATGGATTTTAACCAATCAGAATCATTTCTTAATTCTGAAATCGGTAAAAAACACAAAGTGCCCGAAAAAATATATTAATCGCAAAATAATCGGTTTTATTATTAGCCCGGACACTACTAGGCATAAAAAGTTACATATACCAGCTGAATGTTTTGAAAGCCGATAGTGATTTAGTGCCGAAAAGTGTGTCGAAAGCTAATTTTGGACCAAATATAATGGTCACTTAAAGGGACTATAGGCCCACGTGAACCAATGTTACATTGACATCTCGCGGGCTCGGGGGTACCGTACGACAGAAGGAAAGGCGTGAGACCAATTTGTAGTTTTAAGAATTATAACTCTAAGTAAGATACCAAACTATATTGCGGACGCGATAGGGAGCATGTTCGGGCGCTACGGCGGCAGATAGAGAAAGCCACAGTACATCACCACGTGGTACGAATTTTCAGCACTGCTAACCCCCGGGGGTACGTCACAGCCTCGACTCAATGTTGTAATGTTCAACGATACGAACGCCATTCGTCAGTAGCTCGTCGTGTCGTGCCGTCGCTGCAATCCTCGCCATTACTCAGAAGCTCGAAGTCGCACTCACGGTCATCGACACACCCACGAAGCCACGTCGTCTCTTCTGCCATGTATTGCGCCGTCAGTAGGTAGGCCCTAAGCTCCCTTTTAAACCCTCACGATCAGGTAAGCGTACGCGTAACGCGGCTCGCGGCCGGGTCGCCGGTACAAAGTTACGTAAAGTTCCAAGAAAGTCCTAGTCAGTTCGCGTTTTGATTGTAACAACCAATGACAATTTGACGAATCATCAAAATATTTCTATTTATATGAATCTCTTTCAAGGCGAAGTCAAGTCAGACATACAAACTACAGAGTGACAGAAAGATTCTGCCACCAATCAACTTAAAAAGGAGAGATCGTTGGTTGTATGATGCAGACACGGGTTTCATCATCGTTTTGTTGATGAAACCGTTAAGTCAAGTCACTACAGTCAATGTGTACGACTACGGTGGCCGAGAAGGAAAATATCGAATAAAGTATACATCCTCGTTCCTCGAGTCAGTTTATATCAGAATTTTTAAAAAATTGTACATGTATAAAACATTTCTAATTGCTGCAAATGCTAGTGTGTTTGATCAGCAAGAGTATGTACTATATGATGTTACCACTTTAAATTTCACTGGTAGAATTCCAATTCCAACATCGAATCCGTGTTGCAAGGCGGAAGTACCAGCTTGCCCTCTGATCACTGACAGTTCAGCTATGGTATGCTGTAAATTAAGACTACATGGTCGAAACTTTTGCAAAATCTACAAATACCACACTCACATCTCAAATAATATGACCATTTTTTATTTGAAGTCTGGAATCTCAATTCGAATTGGAAAAGAAACGGAATTTCTAATTGGGCCAAATTCTGAAGTTGTGAAAGTTGAGTTTGTAGATTCCGTATTTTTAGTTACAAACTATGTTACATTGAAAAATACGTTGAAGCAGGTCCGGTTTGAATCAGTCCCTATTCCTTCTGGGGGTAACAAAATACATTGTAGACTATCAAGAGCCGCAAGGATACTTTTGATTATAGGCTACACATCTGGGTATCCAGTGATAACTTATTTTGTGATCACATGCCATTCACGGAATACCATTGATACACATAAACCGCCTTTTCTTCAAAAACTCACCATAAACCTTCAGCATACCGTTTTGGTCGATGAGAACAAATACCTGAAGTTAGACAAAAAAGGTTCGGTCCTCCTGTTCCTGCAAAAGTCTGCGGGAAGAAATCATGGAGTTCAGCATCTAATCAAATTGATCAAAATATTTAGTGTGATGTGATGTAAGTTATTCTTTTTCAACAACCCCCAACATGAGTGTGTGATGTTGGCTAGTGTGGACGGCCTCATGCAACAAGATCAAATTTGGACCAAAACCAAAGTTGGATGTTGTTGTATAGGCCTACCTGAAGTTGTATCCTGTAGACTCTGGGTTAGAGCAGCGAGGAAGAGGAGTATTGATGGAAATGTGTTCTAGGATGTCAATCTCGTACCCAGAGTTCAATGCCACATTAAACCTTTGAAAGGGCTAGACCGGTACTACTTTTCCACAGTGCAAATGCATTGTTGGTGGCGGATGAATTTCTGACCGTTGCACAGCGAATTGCGTAGGGATTCGAAAGAGTTCGTTCTTTTTTCCACAATAAAACATCAAATACCCAACGGAATGTTAAAATAGTAGTAGTTTTACAAATACTGGAACAAATTCTAATTTTCGGTATGATTATTTTATCAAATGATTTGTAAAATCGATGAACACAAGAATCTTATGCTGGGTTCCAGCCCTTTTCAGAGGTCTTAGCCAAGGAACGATGGTGGCGACCTCTTCAGATTGCTAGGATGTAGGACTTTCTTTCATCAACATTATCGTACAAACTACCGCATGTAATGATAATAAAACAGAATTTCATTGGTCTCTCGCAACAGAATAAGGAGTCCTCTATGAGTTAGAGGACGTTTTCCTACGACTAAGCCTAGGGATCCATTTACGTGAATTTCGAGTTGTGCGACGCCTCAACATTCTTTCCGGCGAATGTGGCATTGCACCTCTCGAAATTCGCGTTATTTTTTGTGGTTGGTGTATATTGACTGTCAGAAGAAAATGTCCGATTTTTCACTTTTAATGCGAAGTATTATCCAGTGTTTTCTCGTCATCGTCAAAAAGCCAGGCGGTCATTTAAAGTAGGACTTTACATGTACAGTCATGGACATTAGTTTATCTACACCTGATACTTTGAATATTTCAGATACTACTGGGCCAATTTTAACACGGTTTATTTCATATGAAAGTACATCTTGTTGGCCATATTTCTGCATCAAAATTTTGGAAATTTGGGAATATCGTAATTACGTAATAGCCCATCAGAAAAAAATCCTAAAAATCAACATTTTGGTTACGTAATTTTTTTGCGATTTTTGTTGCAGTTTGGATAGAGTGGAGCTTTCTAAGGATCATGGACTTTGTTCCATCGAAATCTGTTGAGTGGTTGCCGAGATATTTGAGATTATCAAAATTTCGATAAATTGAGATTTTTCAAATTTTCAGACAATTTTTATATCAGTAGATGGAGCTCACATAAAAACCAAGAAGTATGAAGTTTTGGAACGTTTAGCGGAAACTGGTTAGAAGTTAAGCACGTTTTTCAAAATATCAATATTTTGATACTTTGAAAAATACACTATATTTCTGCCCAGTTAAGGAAAAAAGTTCCAAAATTTTGTAAATCCACATTCTGACGTTAGCTTTATCTAATGGCATCAAAATATCCTACAAAACACGAAAATCTCAAAATATCAAAATTTTGATAATCTCAAATATCTCAGCAACCATTCAACATATTTTGATAAAACAAAGCCTAAGATCCTTAGAAAGTTCCACTCTATCACATCTGCAACAAGAATCACAAAAATATTACATAATAAGAAGTTTGATTTTTAGTGTTTTTTCTGATGACCTATTACATAATTACAGTATTTTCAAATTTCGAACATTTTGATGAAGAAATCTGGCCAACAAGATGTACTTTCATATGCAACAAACCGTGTTTAAATTGGCCCAGTAGTTTTTCAGATATTCAAAGTATCAGGTGTAGATAAACGAATGTCCATGACTGTACATGTAAGTACAACACTAGTGGTTAAGGCGTGCTGCCCCGTAGTGCTGGCGATTGATGCCTCAAGCGAGGGTCCGTGGGCTCGAATCTGGTAGGAAGCAGTGTCTTTCACCTTAGAAACCCGATTTCTATTTCATATTCAATGTTAAACCTGCCGCACACTGGAACTATCTGCTGAGCAAAACGTTATTCGAGACCGTTTGCTCAGCAGATAGCTCGCGTGTGCGCGCAATTTCGGTGAGTTTTTTGCCTCGCGAGCCAGAAATCTCCCGTGTGCGCGTATTTTTCGGTTAGCTATCTGCAGCAAACGGTCTCGAATGACTTTTTGCTTAGCAGATAGCTCCAGTGTGCGGCAGGCTTTAATGTATGGATTGAAATGTTTCTGTTGACAGACCAGTCAGTGTAAAATGATAAACTAGGTTGAAGGTTTGAAAATTACAGAACCATTTTTCGTTAGATTTGGTGTCTCAGAATTGAAAAGGTGATTTTGTTCCACGGTGCGGGTGCGTTCCGGATCGAGGAGGTTTCGGATATTTTTCTCCGTGTAAGAGCGAAACAACTGACCTCCACCTTCCTCGGGCCAGTTCAGTTCGCAGCGTTAGTGGTAGGTTCAGGGTGGTTATTCTCTCGTGTAAAAGCGAAACTACCTCCACCGGCCTCACCCGGGATTCAGCACGCAACCTGAGTGATATCACTCGGGTATCGCACGCCGGAGTGGACAAAATTCTGAATTAATATCCACATTAATTCAAACGAATTAATGTTTACATTAAATGGACCAATAGGATGTGATTTTTATATGTGGACATTCCTACCATTAATTCGATATAATGTCCACATTAATTCAAGCAGCTACTTCCGCCGATAAATGCACAATCGACCAATCAGAGGAGACTTCTTTATATGGACATTAATTCCATTTTATGTCTACATTAATTAGCGCCCATGCACATACGCCGCTATAAACTCTCCTCTGATTGATAGATTGTGTATTTATCGGCGGAAGTAGCAGATTGATTTAATGTAGACATTAAATCGATTTAATGGTGGCATTAAATCGATTTAATGTGGACATTAAATCAATTTAATGTGGAAATTAAATCGATTTAATGTGCTCATTAATTCGATTTAATGGTGGTATTAAATCAATTTAATGTCGACATTAAATCGGTTTAATGTCCACATAAAAAAATCACATCCTATTGGTCGATTTAATGTAGACATTAATTCGTTTGAATTAATGTGGATGTTAATTCAGAATTATGTCCACTCTGGCGTGCGATACTCGCGTACCTGCTCTAAGTTACTTGTGAAGAAATCATGCGCGAGATTTCTGAAGCACTGATGATGCTGTTAGAAGCTAGTTTATCGATTTTTAGTGATTATTTCCGGGAAATTTTGTACTTACGAAAACTGTAAATGTTGATGCACGCCATCTAGTGGCACGCATTCGAAGAACCGACCTCGAACTGGATCGTGGCCGGTTACCGAACGCGCACCATGTAAAAGCCATCAAGAATACTGTAAATACGTAGTTACCTCGGGATCGGCCAATTTTAGAGCACGTCAGTATGTGTCATAGTATGGGGCCCACGGAGGGAGGTGATGTATTGTGCGGGTAAAAGTTTTAATATAATGTGACTAGAAATGCTTGAGGGGTTTAGTGGCCGCGGCCGGGAATACCGTCGTGCCTAGATTTTCTAATTACACACGTTCACGGCAAGTTATAAAATGTGACCCCGCTGTGGTGAATGAAACGCAATCCTACAAGGGTCACTGTTCAACAAAAACTTCGGCATGGAGAACTGAAGAGAAAATGACATACCGAGTTCATTGAAACAAGATTTATTGAAGTTTGACCCTGAAGAACGCAGTTCATCGCGTTTCATTTATAAGAAAACTCGACATGGGACGTCTGACCAATGTGGTTATGTAAAGTTAGGCTTCAATGACATTTGTTACGCCTATGCGCTCTATTTGGTGGCCGGGAACGTGCATAAGTAGAAAATCTAGGCACGACGATCTTCCTGGCCGCGGCCACTAAACACATCGGATACAGTATATATTCTTGTTATTATTAAAGGAGCACGGTATGCGGGACCAAGCCCACAAGCGTACTTTGCCACTCTCATGATTGGCTTTTTCCCCCAACAAAAACATCAACTTCTCTGAATTATCATTATCTATCCAATGTTTTTCACCGCCGATTCCGTTCATGAGAAGGAAAACGGAAGCGTCATGAGATGTGAATTATGTCATTTTATATAATTAAACGATGCTCCTTGGTTGTTTCCTGAAACTCGAGAATACATTTAAATTGGACGCCGTCAAGTCGACCGCTTTATTCCAACGACAATATTCCATTTGGGTACAGCGAGGACAACTTGTGTTCAAGGTAAGTGCTCCGTGTTCAAGGTACGTGCGCCGTGATCAATGTAAGTGCGCGTCATGTGCTGACAAAACCACCTTGCATTTGATGTTAAGGAGTGTTCATAATTTGTCTATTTTTCTTTGTAAACGTTGAGCTCCATAACTCTTGTAGGTCAATAGAGTTTTCCAACAAAATGGTGGTCTATTGACCCTGTTGCACCCGGATTAATTTGGAAAGTGTACATTGTGTACTCGTGTGTTTACAAAAACGTGCCTTTAGGTCCCCAAAATTGCAACCAAAACTAGCGCCAGTCCACTCATTCTTGAGGGGCTTGTTGTACTTGGCTCGATGACTCGATGGCGCGATGACTCGAAGGCACGAAGAAGGTCAATTAAATTTCCTGTATATTAATTGGTGCATGCCTTATTTTAATTCGAGTTCCACATTTCAAAACACTGGGTTACTGCAACATGTTTAGGAAGATGAAATAAGCCACCTCTGGCATACTTTTATCACCATCGTTAAACTGCATACCTATAGATGAGTTCAAACTTCGTAGTCAGGCCATTTCCATGGATAATTCGCCCATGCGCAGTTTACCATTTTCCTTGGTCCAAGCCGGAAGTCAATGTTGTAATGGCTTTCAACGAAGGATTGCCGGTGGGTTGCACAATTTTACCGTTTTCTGTTGGTATATAGCTCAGCTTTGTGTTTATACGTATGGGAGTCCTCGATATAATCACCAGGCTGTATTAAAAATCGTTACCAACATGAAAATCGGTTGCGATATACAAAAAACTCGCCCAGCTTCGGTGTCCGAATGGGCAAAATGGCGGTGCAGATGGCGTAGATCACGAATTCACTGCAATCTTCGCTTGTCAAGTCGACCGCTTTATTCCAACGACAATATTCCATTTGGGTACAGCGAGGACAACTTGTGTTCAAGGTAAGTGCTCCGTGTTCAAGGTAAGTGCGCCGTGATCAATGTAAGTGCGCGTCATGTGCTGACAAAACCACGTTGCATTTGATGTTAAGGAGTGTTCATAATTTGTCTGTTTTTCTTTGTAAACGTGGAGCTCATTAACTCTTGTAGGTCAATAGAGTTTTCCAACAAGATGGTGGTCTGTTGACCCTTTTGCACCCGGATTAATTTGGAAAGTGTACATTGTGTACTCATGTGTTTACAAAAACGTGCCTTTAGGTCCCCAAAATTGCAACCAAAACTAGCGCCAGTTCACTCATTCTGGAGGGGCTTGTTGTACTTGCCTCGATGACTCGATGGCGCGATGACTCGAAGGCACGAAGAAGGTCAATTAAATTTCCTGTATATTAATTGGTGCATGCCTTATTTTAATTCGAGTTCCACATTTCAAAACACTGGGTTACTGCAACATTTTTAGGAAGATGAAATAAGCCACCTCTGGCATACTTTTATCACCATCGTTAAACCGCATACCTATAGATGAGTTCAAACTTCGTAGTCAGGCCATTTCCATGGATAATTCGCCCATGCGCAGTTTACCATTTTCCTTGGTCCAAGCCGGAAGTCAATGTTGTAATGGCTTTCAACGAAGGATTGCCGGTGGGTTGCACAATTTTACCGTTTTCTGTTGGTATTTCGCTCAGCTTTGTGTTTATACGTATGGGAGTCCTCGATATAATCACCAGGCTGTATTAAAAATCGTTACCAACATGAAAATCGGTTACGATATACAAAAAACTCGCCCAGCTTCGGTGTCCGAATGGGCAAAATGGCGGTGCAGATGGCGTAGATCACGAATTCACTGCAATCTTCGCTCGACCTCTCGCACGCTTTGGTGATATAGCGGGGAAACCAGTCATTATTCCTTTCCTCAATTTGTATCAGACCCTTTCACAGCGTAATTAAATGTTGCCCTGTAGAAATATCGAAGAGAAGCACCAAAAATACCGCCGATTAACAGAATCCTTAGTTGAAACCAACGAAAACACACCACCTTCCGTGTTGACCAAAAAAGGCTACTGCACATGTGCGGGTTTCTAAGGAATCGCCATGACGACATACAATGTAGACGATGACCTAGTTTGAACTGATCTAATCCCAATTTTAGTATAACTCTATAATCATGACGTCATTGGCGTTTGGCATGCATGATTGTGGTTGTGCGGGAAGTCCAGTCTTTTTCCATGTATTTGGATGCATGCAGGCTCAAAATCATCGGAAGGCAACAGATAATATTGACATGTATGGAGTTCAGTGGGGAACTCAGTATGAAACTAGGCCTAGTATGCTTTCATGCAAACGGGTCGGTATGGAATGCCGAAGCGGAATTTATTCAAGACAGATTTTTCGTTCAAGTTTTGAAAACGTATTGTCCAAGAATTTAATTTTCATTACTTAAAAAAAATCAAAGAATTGTAAAATTTCCTCCAAGATTTAAGAAGTATCGTCCAAGAATGTAAAAATCACTGCAAGAATTACAAAAAAAGGTTTACAAAATTGAAAAAAATACGTTGCGAAATTATAAAATATAGTCCAAGACCTAAAAATCACACCGCAAAAATTGAAATTACGGTGAAGATTTATACATGTAAAATATCGTCCAAGATCTGAAAATTTTCGTCCAAGATTGTCACGTGCGTCTTGCCAAAATGCACGTGACCACAAAACTGATGACGTCATGAAGTACATGAATAACCCGGGTGCATTTTGTCATTTTCATGAATTTACTTTTCGCATGGCAACTTTGACACCTTGGGACACTTCCGGCAAAGAACAGGCAGTTAGGATCTTTGCTCGAAAGGGCTGAAAATTACCGCTATACCTCATACAATTTGGGAATAGGGAGACAAGACCAATCCCTACAAATTTTCAAAAGGGACACATAGTAAATTCTCAAGGACTTAGGACCTGTAGGCCTAGTTCGAGCTTATCCTTCATTTCATGATTTACGCTGACTATTAACCTCACTACAGCTCTTGGCAGCTGGCGACACTACGTCTATCTACTTTCGCCGTCGATCCATTCCACTTTTTAGAAATAACCAGCTGAATTTCATTGGATAATTTTGGCGGTCATGGAGTGTTCGCGCCATCGAATCTTCAAGTCATCGAGTCAAGTACAACAAGCCTTCTAGAGGCAACGAAATGGGCCACGACCTCATGTAGGTTTGCTTGTTCCAAAATCTCTGTGAGAGACATTATAGGCTAGAGCCAAAGATGCAAGCTGTGAGGAAATAAATTCTGCCTACGTTTTTGTCACGTTGCCAATCTTTAAAGGTATATATCTCGACACCCGTTGCTCCTATGCGTCTGAAAAATTGGAAAATTGTGCTATTTTTTTCTCCTCTTCCTTTGGCGCTAGTTGTGTCTTCGTAGCTGCTTCCGTTCCGGAGATGTAGCCGTTTTGTCACAAATCAGATTTGCGCTTTGGAGTCAGTCAATCTAGACCACTGGACAAACGTTAAAATGCAATTTTACCCTAGTTAATCCAAAGTGAGATGACGTCATGTGCATACGTGATCATGTTCTTGCTCACTCTGTTTTTGGAACGCGGCAGTGGCACCCAGCCAGAGGTGATGATGAGGCGGGGCATCAGGGTCGGTTGGCTCTACGGCGCTAAGCGGGGCCACAGCCCCATGGCCAGCACCCTCGAGTAGTACATGTAGGCGAAGAAGGGAAAAAACGAAAAACCGCGTATTGAGAGGGGGTACATGTAGTCTCGCATTAAAATATGTGAGCCGCTCTGGGAAAACCAGACGCTTGTCGCTCAGAAGTTGAGCCTAAACGAACTAAGATGACACCAGGAGAGAATGGAAGAAATAGATTTTGTCAGATTTCATAATTGGCAGACAACACTGAAACTGACAAACATTTGGTCTCAACCTGCCAAGGTAAGAGCGAGAAGCATCTGGTTTTGCCAGAGCGGCTCACATATACGCAAAGAGAACATCAATCGGTCATCTGTTTGCGATTCTATGTCAGTTTGAAAGTCCGATGGTGTGTGGTACAGACCACGCTCGCCAAACGGCGAGTTCGTGGGCGAAAGGGCCATCAGTTCTTACTATCAGAAGCTTCATACCATTCAGTTGCCGTGTCAAGCGGGCCATGGGGTGGGTACAAAAATTTAGCAACATTAATTGTCTGAGAGGATGATTTTGGTAGTGTTATAGGTATCATGCTTGGACAACCAATAGCCACGACGTCATGTGGGACAATTAGTAGGTCACCATAGATATCTGTTGGAAAAGTTTACAAGTAGGTCTAGGTTAGCTTGGGATTTCACCCACAGGCAAACCCTGTGCAGTTGATGACAGGTGATCGGCTGACGAACAACCCTGCAAACGCTGTGGTCGTGTGACTGAGATTTCACCCAAGACTAATGAGATTTCACCCAAGACTAATTTCCGGTATTCTGATCGATTGGCATTCTTGTTCTTTTTTCAGTGCCAGAAGGCTCATCCAGCCGTGGTTCTCGAAAACTATGCAGAGGTCAACAAGGGAGGAAACACGGACTCGCCGTGGTGGCGACCTGGGCAACTGTCACGGAGAGCAGCAAGAGGCAGTAGACTACACCCCTCTTACATTCTGCTGTCGCTCTTCGTAGCCTTTTCCTTCGCCTTCATCATCATCCGTTGGATTCGTCAAGATCTAAGTATTGTATTCTGCAATCACGTATATATCATAACTCTAATATCAGTCAGCAGTTTCATTATGTACTGCTGCAGGCGAACGAACCTAAAACTGGTCCACAGTCACGCTGATGAAGACACCAGAATGACGTCTATCATTCTCTCCCCTCGCTTTCACCGGAATGGTCATCTTCCTGATTGGATGCACTTTGTTTGATGCTGTGAGTATGACAGCAACTGCGGAGTGCTTGAGAATCTTTCAGATTTATCAAGTAGGATTCAACGCGACGTCTGTCGTCGTTCTAATGACCACCATGCTAAAGCCAGTTTACATGGCTGTTCAGATTGCATTCCTATCCTGGAGTGGAAAATGGCTTGCCCGTTACAGACAGATACAGAGGAGAGGAGTTTTTCTCTTCAACGGTTTTACCAATATTATTTTGATGCTGCACTGCGTTTTCTATGAATCAAGGGAGGTGTTCAAGAAAACATTTTCCCTGGAATGTGTGCCAGGCAATGCAAGTCGAATACATTAAGCCCGACACAAGAACACTAACCTTTCTATGGTCGAGGCCTGTCAGAGCCACACCACCGATTACTACAAACTAGAGACGAAACTGGAATCATACCTCTTCTCTTTTCATGCCGAGTTTTACGTGCTTGCAACATCACTGAATCTGATTGCATGGAAGTGGTTCGGTCGGAGGCATACCGCTGAAATCCTGGGCACGAACACGGAGATAGAGAGCATTGATCTTAGTCACATTACCCAGAGAGAGGAATCTGTCGAGAATGTTCAAGATGGCCAGGACATTCCGACTCCACTTAACGATACTCAAAATACGATTGCCAGCGTCATTTCATGGTTCAGACCAAGGCGAGAAGAATCGTTCTTGCCTTTCTTCAGGAGAATATGTCCTGGAACCCCTCTTAGATGTCCAAAATTAGGCCTCTTTGCGTCAAGTGAGTTTACTTCCCCTAAGTCTTAACCTCACTACAGCTCTTGGCAGCTGGCGACACTACGTCTATCTACTTTCGCCGTCGATCCATTCCACTTTTTAGAAATAACCAGCTGAATTTCATTGGATAATTTTGGCGGTCATGGAGTGTTCGCGCCATCGAGTCTTCAAGTCATCGAGTCAAGTACAACAAGCCTTCTACAGGCAACGAAATGGGCCACGACCTCATGTAGGTTTGCTTGTTCCAAAATCTCTGTGAGAGACATTATAGGCTAGAGCCAAAGATGCAAGCTGTGAGGAAATAAATTCTGCCTACGTTTTTGTCAGGTTGCCAATCTTTAAAGGTCTATATCTCAACAACCGTTGCTCCTATGCGTCTGAAAAAATTGGAAAATTGTGCTATTTTTTTCTCCTCTTCCTTTGGCGCTACTTGTGTCTTCGTAGCTGCTTCCGTTCCGGAGATGTAGCCGTTTTGTCACAAATCGGATTTGCGCTTTGGAGTCAGTCAATCTAGACCACTGGACAAACGTTAAAATGCAATTTACCCTAGTTAATCCAAAGTGAGATGACGTCATGTGCATACGTGATCATGTTCTTGCTCACTCTGTTTTTGGAACGCGGCAGTGGCACCCAGCCAGAGGTGATGATGAGGCGGGGCATCAGGGTCGGTTGGCTCTACGGCGCTAAGCGGGGCCACAGCCCCATGGCCAGCACCCTCGAGAAGTACATGTAGGAGAAGAAGGGAAAAACGAAAAACCGCGTATTGAGAGGGGGTACATGTAGTCTCGCATTAAAATATGTGAGCCGCTCTGGGAAAACCAGACGCTTGTCGCTCAGAAGTTGAGCCTAAACGAACTAAGATGACACCAGGAGAGAATGGAAGAAATAGATTCTGTCAGATTTCATAATTGGCAGACAACACTGAAACTGACAAACATTTGGTCTCAACCTGCCAAGGTAAGAGCGAGAAGCATCTGGTTTTGCCAGAGCGGCTCACATATACGCAAAGAGAACATCAATCGGTCAACTGTTTGCGATTCTATGTCAGTTTGAAAGTCCGATGGTGTGTGGTACAGACCACGCTCGCCAAACGGCGAGTTCGTGGGCGAAAGGGCCATCAGTTCTTACTATCAGAAGCTTCATACCATTCAGTTGCCGTGTCAAGCGGGCCATGGGGTGGGTACAAAAATTTAGCAACATTAATTGTCTGAGAGGATGATTTTGGTAGTGTTATAGGTATCATGCTTGGACTACCAATAGCCACGACGTCATGTGGGAGAATTAGTAGGTCACCATAGATATTTGTTGGAAAAATCTACAAGTAGGTCTAGGTTAGCTTGGGATTTTACCCACAGGCAAACCCTGTGCAGCTGTTCTGATGACAGGTGATCGGCTGACGAACAACCCTGCAAACGCTGTGGTCGTGTGACTGAGATTTCACCCCAGACTAATTTCCGGTATACTGATCGATTGGCATTCTTGTTCTTTTTTTTCAGTGCCAGAAGGCTCATCCAGCCGTGGTTCTCGAAAACTATGCAGAGGTCAACAAGGGAGGAAACACGGACTCGCCGTGGTGGCGACCTGGGCAACTGTCACGGAGAGCAGCAAGAGGCAGTAGACTACACCCCCTCTTACATTCTGCTGTCGCTCTTCGTAGCCTTTTCCTTCGCCTTCATCATCATCCGTTGGATTCGTCAAGATCTAAGTATTGTATTCTGCTATCACGTATATATCATAACTCTAATATCAGTCAGCAGTTTCATTATGTACTGCTGCAGGCGAACGAACCTAAAACTGGTCCACAGTCACGCTGATGAAGACACCAGAATGACGTCTATCATCTCTCCCCTCGCTTTCACCGGAATGGTCGTCTTCCTGATTGGATGCACCTTGTTTGATGCTGTTAGTATGACAGCAACTGCGGAGTGCTTGAGAATCTTTCAGATTTATCAAATAGGATTCAACGCGACGTCTGTCGTCGTTCTAATGACCACCATGCTAAAGCCAGTTAACATGGCTGTTCAGATTGCATTCCTATCCTGGAGTGGAAAATGGCTTGCCCGTTACAGACAGATACAGAGGAGAGGAGTTTTTCTCTTCAACGGTTTTACCAATATTACTTTGATGCTGCACTGCGTTTTCTATGAATCAAGGGAGGTGTTCAAGAAAACCTTTTCCCTGGAATGTGTGCCAGGCAATGCAAGTCGAATACATGAAGCCCGACACAAGAACACTAATCTTTCTATGGTCGGGGCCTGTCAGAGCCACACCACCGATTACTACAAACTAGAGGCGAAACTGGAATCATACCTCTTCTCTTTTCACGCCGAGTTTTACGTGCTTGCAACATCACTGAATCTGATTGCATGGAAGTGGTTCGGTCGGAGGCATACCGCTGAAATCCTGGGCACGAACACGGAGATAGAGAGCATTGATCTTAGTCACATTACCCAGAGAGAGGAATATGTCGAGAATGTTGAAGATGGCCAGGACATTCCGACTCCACTTAACGATACTCAAAATACGATTGCCAGCGTCATTTCATGGTTCAGACCAAGGCGAGAAGAATCGGAACCACTTCTTCCCAGGACCAAGAGGAATTCTAATACGTGTGGACGCGCCTGTCGTCAAAACCACCTTTTTGGCTGGTTCGGCGTAATCGTGTTCTCCGTGTATTTCCTCTTGTTGTTTATGAAGACACACCACACAGACAAGTTCAAGGTCAACATTCCATTCTACTTCTACGCACCGTTTGTAATCTTGTTCTCGGCGTTGGTGAATGTTTATCTGTACTGCAGATTGAACAAGATTCTCCAGCAGGGTGTTCCAGTTCGGAGATTGGTCTCAATTGAGTCAGGAGTACTTATTATCTCAGCCTTTGGCTGTAATCTCTTCAACATGATTCGCTCGGTGAGTGCCGTCTACCTGATGTCGAGTGGGACAACACATGGGGACTTCTTCCGCCATGTACCAAATTGCGTTCCGTATCTCGTCGACTTAATAAGTGCCTTGACCATGTTGATGCAAATTGGATTCCAGACCAGAAACCTTTTTTTCATCCATCGGTCGATGGTCCGTGGTAATCACGATGACGTCTTTGCCCCCGGCGTAGAACAAGCGGCCGTGTTTCTCATGGTGATGAACATTGCTGAATGGACTGTTGACACCGTCGTTGAGACGAAGTACCTCGGGTTGAGGGTTACCGAATGCCAGTATTTCGGGGCTAGGACCTGGGACGTGATTATTCAAAGTCTCTTCCCCTTCATTGTCTACTTCCGATTCCATTCTAGTATGGCATTCGCTGAGTACCTGCTTTGGAGGCGGCAAGCAGCCAAGAAGATGAAATCGCCAAGGAACGACAAGCAAACTGTTGTCAACAACCAGCTGACTATTACAAGTTTTATCTGAGGATGCTGGAGATTTCATATTATTCAATAACTTTCTATTCAAGTAGAGCTATAAATAGCGTCTTTGGTGCTTTTTATATAATCGCGACGTCACAAACACGGCAGTGGCTAGTCCATTTCCACGAGAGGATATAGACCTTAGTACCTGCCAGCATTTTACATTGTGATGAAAATTAACAGGAGAAAATGCATGAATACTGGTAAGGCATGCCAGTGCAACTGACACAGAATTCTTGTGTTGTAGAATTCCTCGGTCAGCTCGTGCATGCGCAAAGTCCTCAACATGATAAACATTTGGCAAAATATTTAAACAAAGAAGGCAGTTAGTTTGTTTGACCGATCACAACAGGGATAAGCTGATTTGCTTATGGATGGCGTTTTTGCATCCTGAGATCTCAGGTCATTTACGGTCGTACCCTCCCTCAATGCCATGAGGAAATCCATCCCGTTTCGGTGGGGAAGACGGCAGTTCCCTCGTGTGTACTCGCCAAATTGGTAATTCATGAATAATCCATGCACTGCAGTGGGGGAACGCCACTTGATGTAATATACCAAACACTGTGCCTAGTGCTGCAACGTCTGCACACAGATCTGGTGTTACGAGTTAACGGGCACCAGGCAAATAGAACTGTATCTCATTCCATAATTTATGCACGCTGTCGAATGACAGCTGCCCCAAACACATGAACTGGATCATACGTTCGTGTTTTGAACCTATTGATAGGTAGTCATTATGTACAGTCTTGTTATATTAATATCTCAAATATCTCATAAACCATCAAACCAATTTAAATGCGGTTTTCTGCATAAAGTCAGAAATCTTGTTGACGACAACTGGGCATCAATGTTTTTGCACAAGATTCACTTCTTCATTGCGTAATCTGTCGTTGAAAAAAGGTCCAAAAAAACTTTTTTGTTTCTGGATTTTTCACCAAAATTCCTTTGCTAGAATGAAGTTATGCCAAAATAAAGGTGATTTAGCAAGTTACTGTCAATTAAAGCGATGTACTCGAGCTCTGCAGTAACTGCACACCGATAGTTCCTCTATTTCCCGCACGGTGGCAGCACTATATTTTATGAATGAAATTCCAAGCGAGCCATCTCATTATAATACTACGGAATTTACTCCCAAATTCATTGAAATAATATTAATAAAAGATTTTTCATGAACGTTTTATTCTATAAAACGTAGACGATACCGTAATTTGATGGTTCAAAGGTGCTAGAAATCACACGAGATCAGTTTCAAGAATCCCGTCAGCTATGAATGAAATTGGGGAGCTATCGCGGGTCGCGATAGTTGAACGAGATTTCATTTTCAACCCTCGCGAGTACATCGCTTTAAAGATAATATATCACGACTTCATTGTTTACGTTTAATGGTTGTAAACATTGATGTTTACATCATGTCATTTTGGACTTTTGGGACATGCCAACCCACCAAATTGAATATTTTCAGTATCAAAAGAATTTCTAGAGGGGCACGCCACCAACAAATTACTCATAAGACAAAGAAAAACGAGAAATAAACAAACAAAATGTAAATAAACAATGATTTTCGTGGCCCGCGAAAATATCCGTGATATATTATCTTTAATGAACGACTCCAAATTATGTCAACGTCTGTGTTTGGCGTACCATTCAAAATTATTGCTACGTTTAAAAAAATATGTACGTCTCTAATGAGGAACATCTCCAAATTCTGTTCACGACTCGAGTTCCACCGAACGTCTCTTTTGTGAACGACTCCAAATCACAGCTGAACGTCTATGTTTTGTTACAGATCGTCTTCGTTTTGTTAAAGAACGTCTCTGTTTTCTAAAAGCACGTCTCTGATTTTTGAATCTACGTCAGTGTTTTGTCAACGTCTCCTTTTTGCGGATATAACCGCCCATAGATGGCCCCATTCCGGCGTCCGCCATCCGCCCTCCGGCGTCCGCCATCCGCGTTTGTCACTCGACCAATTCTAAAGACCTTTTGTGACAGGTTGGGCATTTTACCCATCGTTTTCATGCAACGAGTTTACTTCCAAGGAGCATTTTATGCGCAACAGACGGCCGTAAAAGTCAGTTAATGCATTGGGAGCAGCGCCGTCTGTCGTCGATGTGGGGCAAATGTGACAAGATATAAATCGACGAACATGGGACACACTATCCGAGAATTGGCGTTGGAAGGAACGAGTGGGCTAAACCTTTATTCAAGTGTGACTATGATTATTATAAGACTGTATACTGTTATTATAAGACTGCGTTTTTTGCATGGCAGTTTGAGTTGCTAGGTTTTGGCTCAACAAATATCATCATCATTTTTATAACTTCGTGTGCTTTATAAGATAAGACAGTACCATTTTTGAACTTACTAGGTTTTAACTCAATTTTGACCAAAATGTGATTTGCTACGTTTGGCCTTAACACTCAAGCATGCACGATTAACACAGACATCACACGATTCAACCGAACTACGATAGGCGGCACCATCGTACAACACTCGAGTGCATTATAGTAGCCTACAATTGACATTTTACGAAACCACCACCTCTTTTTACCCTATAATGAATGAACATCAGTTGGAAAACCTTGAGTTTAGACCACACGATGGGTCATTGATAGATTTTATAGTGAAACCTGGAAAATCAGGTGACCAGAAAGAAATCCTCACGAAAATTGAAAAATATCGACCACACCCGTAAATGGTTGTCGGGGCCGTAGGAACGTCCTGGCGGTTGGGGGGGGGGGGCAANAGCAGCGAGCGCCGACGGCGCGAGCCGAAATATGGCGGGGGGAGATCCAGTGGGCCTCCCCCGGGAAAATTTCAGAAAATAAGAGTGCTTTTACGCCATTTCCCGGCATTTGAGAGCAAAATTGGACGCTATAGCCATGTTAGTGTGGTCATTGGTTTATTAGACTAGGGCTTTTTGGGGAGCCTGCCAATTTTGTTATTTTTGGCAAGCCAAATATTGGGGGAGGGCCGGAAAACTGAAGATGTCGTTATAAAGTAGATCACCAATAACACCGAAAAAACCTGCTACAAACGCCTGTATAACGCCTGTTTAATGATGGAATAAATATATTCATCAGCGATGTACACGATGTATGTTGAATTACAAGCAAAATTGTCGTCGTTTCAAGGGACTATTCAACATGCGGATGCAACTTGGATGTTAATCGGTCAAGCTTCTCACTTCCGGTGCAGTGCGGCAGAATTTACCGCTGTATCGCTGCGCAAGATGGCGCCCGTAATACGGTAGAGTGTCATTTAGTGGTGGCGGAGGGGGCAGTCTATAACAGTGTTCACAAAACAAGGCTGTAATCGAGTGACCGGGGTGCATTTAAAATCATGTCTTAGTAAACTTAAATGCCCCCCCCCCCCCCCTCCCCCCCCCCCCCCGGGGGCATCCTATAACAGATTTTTCTGTTATAGGATGCCCCACCGGGCACTCAATCGAGGGTGCATCTGATAATATCACACCGGTATCTCACCCAATCTGCCAATTATTGATCGATAACGCAACGTTTTTGTGTGACCTATTTCGTTCATGCGCAGAGTGCTGCTGATGTGATGAGGCGTACCGCATCTGAACTCTCACAAACGGGCAGCAATCCTTGCGCATTCAAGATGGCTTCCTTGGAATTGTGTTCTAGGGGAAATGCGAGTGTCTACGGAAATTGCCGAGCAGTTGCCTTCGGAAGTTCCGAATGGTGCAGATAGTAGGAGCCTACGACAGGGGCATCTCTCTTGACTGTGCACCCTTAACCAAAAGTAAATGCACACCTAATAAAACTTCAATATTTCCCAAAATCTTCAGTGGATCAACCTTTACTTTCTATGGCATTTATTTAGGACCTCAAGAAACATTCTGAGGCCAATAATATGATCTTTCATGCGTAGTATTTTTGACAAAAATATTAAATTTTCTATAAGAAAGCATGATTTTCAATCGCATTCATTTTTAAAACTGCAACCAATGTCATTTTAAAGCTTTCCTGTCTCTATACACGAATAAATGTTCAAATTTTCAATGGGAGCTTCCAAATCATAGTTATGAAGAATATTTATCCGAAAGTTTCAGTCGAAACTCCAATCAACAGTGCAAGTCTTATTTTATAGTCGACCTTCATTATTGTCCCAAGATCAAGCTCATGAATAAATACATCCCCTGTTTCGTAGGTCAGGTTAGTAAATGTCGTCAATTCCAAGAGGTTTCGTAGGCTCCCTCCCCTGCCTTCATTGCGACATGCGCTGCGCCGCAATTTCATTAAGGTGCAATTACGAAAGGTGACACCGCCACTCATCCCACACAAAAGACTATCTGGAGTTGGATTACTCAATGAAGTGTCATCAAGAGTTCAAGTTCAAGTTCAAATTTATTCTCCACTGTTTACACAGTACAGAGAGTACACAAAACAGGTAAATGTACACAGGAAGGATACAGAAAAAGGATAGGTCGTAAGCAGTCATGATACAAAGCTTATTGTAAGGGATAGACAATAATACTAAGCAAGAAGTCAATCTCCAGAATTCACGAATTTTCGACCCCAACGGGGGTCTTTTTCAAGTGGAACTTTACAATCTGAAACTCTAGAAAAGACTGAGCTGAAACCCGAATGTAGAACTAACACCTGTGTAGACAGGATGAGTGAGCAATTAAGGAAAGAATAGTGTCCAAGCACCACGGAAAATTCGTGAATTCTGGAGATTGACTTCTTGCTTATTATCATTTTGTGTGTCAATTTTGTGCTATTCTGTATCTTGGTAAGAGATAGACAGGTACAGAAATCAAAAAAGAGGTTCTTACACGCATGAAGGAAGCAACCGATTTTCTTATAGTGTTTCATGAAAATACCATTCAATTTAAAAATATTCGGCCGGGAACAATAATATTTTGGGATTGTTTTGTGATATTATCAATAGCGGCACATTCAAGTAGGATATGGTATTCATCTCCAATCAAGTTATTACATAATGTACACTCTTGTAGGAAAGTAAAAGGACAGCAAGTTATCCTAAATATCTAAAAAAATACTGGAGCTACAGCAATGGTATTTGCACTCAGTCTGTAGCAACATGTTGGGCATAGAACCCTGGTGTTTTGACAAAAATCAATTTTAATTAATTAAGAGAAAAATGACATTTTGTAAAATGACTTTTTTCACAATTTTTGAAAAATCGTCCGATTTCAAATTTTCTTTCTTCATTACATTCCACTTGACTGACTGACCAACATCTGCAACTTTTCCCTTTTAAAATATCAAGAGAAAGTGCCTCTTTTTGCATTTTTCAGCAAAATAAATCCCACTCATACAGTCAAACGGACAACACCTCTAGGACAGCCCTCTTAGTCGGGAATCTTGTTGTCAGAACAGACAGTGATCAACAAAACCTGTGACCCTTGTTATATTGACAGTATGACGTAACTTCCTTTTTACAAATAAAAGCCAATTCATGGTATTGATGAGGTTTGCACTGAACAGACATGGGTTGAAGTCAGTGTCACTTCTCATTTGGTGCATAACGTGAGAACTGAACTGGAACTGCCTAGGCCTGCTCTAAAGAGTATAAAATCCTAAAGAGGGGCTGTCCCAGAGGTGTTTCCAGATGACTGTCTGAGGGGGATTTATTTTTGCTAAAAAATGCCAAAAAAAGCATTTTCTCGTGAGATTCTAAGAAGGATAAGTTGCAGATGTTGGTCAGTCAGGCAAGTTGAATATAATGAAGAAAGAAAATTTGAAATCGGACGATTTTTCAAAAATTGTCAAAAAAGTGATTTTATAAAATGTCATTTTTCTCTTAATTAATTAAAATTGATTTTTGTCAAAACACCAGGGTTCTATGCCCAACATGTTGCTACAGACTGGGTGCAAATACCATTGCTGTAGCTCCAGTGGTTTTTTAGGTATTTAGGATAACTTGCTGTCCTTTTACTTTCCTACAAGAGTGTACAAACTGTTGTTGACCACGCCATATGAATATCCACAATATTCAGCAGGCTGGGTAGATTTAAATGAGACGGAAGGAATAGCCCTGACTTGACTGGAAAACCGAACGAAATTCATTTTGGAAAATGCTCTGTAACTTTTGTTCACCACCGTATTTTTTAAACCTGATAAAATCATTTTGCTGGGAAACAAACAGGTTTTAAAGTGACGTCGGTTTGGTTCCGATGAAATGACCGATATAAAAACATCACACCTTTTAATGGAAATTTCAAACGTTTGCCAGAAATGCATTTTATCAAAAATCAAGGTAATTTTTGTCTCAAAATGTGTCTTAAGGCCCCAGATATCTGCCACAAAAAGCAAACGTTAGTCCAGTGAAGATTTTGGGAAATATTTAAGTTTATTAGCTGTGCATTTACTTTGATTAAGGGTGTACGCATCCCTGCGTCTTTCTACGGGGTGCACTTCCGAGGAACCGAGTGTAAGTCCTCGGAAGCAAAAGTGGTTCTCGGAAGTCAGGTGTGTATTCAAGTTTAGGTCCTCACGCACACACGGCCGACGCACACACGCTCACGCACACAAGGCCTACGCACAAACGGCCTACGCACACGCGGCCTACGCACACACGGCCTACGCACACACGCTCATGCACACACGACCTACTCACACACAAACACACACAAACTCACCCCCCACACACACACACACACCATGACCAAAACAATGTGTGTCCCGATCTTTGTGATCGGGAACCGGAACCATACAAAAACATTGACACCATTCAGGTCCTAAACATTAATCATATAAGACTGACAATTGAAACGTTTCTGACCGTTGGACGAAAACGTGGAATTGACAAACTTCACCGCCTGCCCCTTGTTTTAGACCAAACTCTGCAAGAAAAGCCGGTGTAGCGTATTTGAACGTTCCCTATCTGTGAGTGTTTCCCTACTAATTTTTGACGGAATAACCTGCGACTTCAAAACACAGAGATCACACAGAGAAACGTGTTGATCTATCTGCTAGCGGTTCTCAGCAAGTGAGCTTTCGCAAGCGCCCGGTTAGGCCATACGACAACGTTTATCNGGGGGGGGGGGGGTGCGACTACCGATGCGACTACTAGCCTACGTCGCATGCGATAATTACCTTTGAGGTCGATCAGTGATGTCATCCGCAACATCACTGATCTTCCAATGAAGCATTTGTCGCAAGCGAGTCAACAAAAACTAAAAAAAAGCTCAAAATATGTTCAGTCGCTGCTGTGGTCGCAAGGCCGGTCGCCTAAAAAATCGCTCGAAAAATCGCAAGTGTGCGCCGCCTTTAAGGGGAGACACTGACGTGCGGAAAAACTGGCAGATGTTACAAGGGCTGTGCATACTAGCTCACCTGAGGGTTGTAACCTTCCCACGTTCTCAAGAATACTTGTCTTCGAATTAGGAAATGAATGCAGGGAATGTATTGGTTCACGTAGTGACCATTATTTTCATACCGGTTTTGCCCGATTCACTCTTCGATCGCGCGGTTACCGGTATTCACATTACCATAACCTGGGCTTCGCACTCACGCAGGAAACTTTCATTGTGAGGCTGAAGATTGGAAACCAATAAAATCGGATAACCTTCGATAAAGATGAACTTTTAGTGAATAACCTTAATAAGTTAAAAGTAGATATCCATTTACTGCTTCGGATTTCTTCTGGGGCCATAATATTCGTTAGTTGACAATCTCGTTCCCAGATCTACATCTACCCGAGGATATCTCTGGCAAGGGCAAACGACCTGACCAGAATTTCTGGTCAACTACTGGCAGCGTGCCAAAATGTTAGTTTCACACAATATTTCGTTCGTCGATGACTCAAAAATGACACATATGTCTACAAAGTCATATAATACACCCAAAACACGAAGTTGTTTGAGTAATTTAGAGCAATTTCAAACGAATAGTTACTTTGGGAACATCATGCCGCGGGTGCCAGCCTTGGTGTGATTCGCCTCAACATAAGTAGATTGCGCATGCGCAGTATTCCTGAAGTCGTCAGCCCTTTCCAGTGGTGTTGTAGGAACGTAAACCCACTGGGGACGGGTTTGGTTAGTTGTTTTAAAAATTGCGTTTAATGCCCAGTGCATTCGCGATATCCAATACATGGCAGAATAACACAGGCAGGACCAATTTCCTCCGCAAGGTGACGCCTCCACGATGTTCTGGCTTACACCTTTGCCCCCAAGCTAAACTATTCCGCAGCGTGGAACTATTAAAGATTGACGTCATATCCAAGATGGCCACGTCCATGGAACCCTCGACTCGCGTGAAAAAAATCACATTTAAGTGTTTTGTTGTCCTTTCAACGACCAGTTCCACGACATTCGCACTTTTCGTGGACCAAAGTGCACGACAGACGGTAGAAGGTGATAAATAATAGGCTACTTTCCCATAGCCCACAGTGTGTGAACGGCTTCCTTCACGTACATCCTACGTACATCCATGACATCCATTTTGAATTTGACAGAACAAACCCACGTGCTATTGTTTACCAACCACATGTCACTCAAAATCGGAACATTCTGATTGGTTGCTGGCCGGTTTACGCC
>NMRB01000812.1:31941-56291 GCA_002633025.1 Notospermus geniculatus | reverse complement strand
ATACAAAGCTATTTCTGCAGTCGCGTTTGTAACTAGAGGTATAGCCGCACCGGGAAGTGGTATCATAGTATTGTTTTTCCTTAACCACAAACCGGCGTTTGATCGATGAAACGAAATCAGTTTAAACAACCTCGTTCTGAGAAATATCTGAAGTGTGACGGTGACGTCCAATCTGTGAAAGTGTATGTCCGCAGCTTTGATCTCCCCAATACTAATCACCTTAGAAACATTCAGTGATAGAAGGTAAACCATTTCATGTCCTCTCTGCTGTGCGTGACAATTGTACATTGTCACAGTAATCGTTTCAAGCATCGGGCAGAACGAAACAACACTTTGCATGTCCTGGTCTATCTTCCAGAACTTGTAGACATATCGAGGACCACTGATGGGCAAGTCCAAACACCTGTCTCTCTTGTTTATCAATGCATGGCCGGCGTAATTTCCTGTCCTGAAGTCGTACAGGGGCAAGACTGGTTTCAGTCGCCATTTCCACGGCCTAATCTTCTGCATCTCCAACCTCACAAAGTATTTTACGGTAATAACAGGGGTATATAAGACCGATCGGTTAGGTCTGAAGACGAAAGACACATTGTGAAGCAGCCTGTAACTTGCGCTCACTGCGTCGGGAGCGTACGAAAGACATCGATAACGTTGAGTGGGCACGTCTTCTTCACGTTGATCGAAAATAATCATGGGCAGAGTGGGATGAAAATTCATGAAATGATGACCTCTTTTTCCACTGTATTTTGGAATCAATGAAAACTTATCGGATATTCGATAATCTCCTTTTCGACTCTACATTTGTTTGTAAAACTTGTACACTGCACAGGGGCGGAGCCATGGTTTTGTCCAGGGGTGGGTTCTAAAGGTAGGCCCCACGAATCCCGCGCGGCGCTTCAGCGGGGGTCGGGGGGACGCGCGATCTGGCGGGGGTCGGGGGGACCTCCCCTAGGAAAATTTTGACACTTAGAAGCTCTGCGACGCGATTTTCCGGCATCTGAGGTTGAGAAAATCTTATAAAAACCTTTCGTTGAACAGTATGATCTTCCATTTCTTACTGGTGACCTCAGCCAGTCAGATGCCACCCCTCTGAGACATGTCGGAACAGTGCAAACGTACGCATAACAATGCCGTACCAGTACATACATGTATAGTAGGCCAACAGTTGGATCCAAGCAGGGGAAGACTTCCTCGAAACATGGATGCAACGACTGCCACCATTACATCAGAGACATGGGCAGGCGCTTCGCCACAAGCGAGATGATGTTTAGCGATTGACAAAAAAATGTTAGCTTTGGTCGCCGAAGGGGGTTCCACCCCAGACCCCCGTAGGCCTATCCGCCCCTGCTGCAGTTATAAAAGATAATGTATCACGGGTATTTTCACGGGCCAAAAACTGTTTATTTACAATTTGTTTGTTTGTGTCCAGTCTAACCCTTTGAAGTAGGAAAGCGAAATTTGTACAAGAGTTGTTGTCTATTCGCAACTGTCGCAGTGCTCGGACAGTCGCAATAGGCCTTCAACCATGTCAGGGTTTTCCAGGATTTATTTATTCCTGACCCATACGTCCCTGTCACTCATTTGAATGACGTAAGGACTAGCTGTTATGCATTCTGCCTTCACGTCCTACTTGACCAGCAGATTTAATTTAAAAGTCAAGTGCCCTCACAAAAATATACTTATGCATCCAATCATCAAGAGGTCCAAATTATAAGATGCCTTATTCAGCATCTTCAGTGCATTTTGTGAAGAAAATGTTGGGGGAAAATGGGATTGACGACAGGACTAAATCTAAGGGAAATGCAGTTCTTTTCACATGACCTATTAAAGCAGCCATGAGGCACATGAAAGTAGACAGTTAGTGAGGTCCCTGTCACAGAGGAGGACAGCATGGATTTGAACCCCGGCAGCTGTTTTGACTTTGCCACACCAAGTGTACGAGGCTAACGCAAATGAAATGGGCCTAACTGTTTTTTCAATTCCTGAGATATGGCCCTAGCATGCGCAGTAAGCCCCCACCCCAAAGCCCTCAATTCTAGTAGTGTCACTGCTGTATTCAAGACGAGCCTGCTCGAAAGCAGCCAGTTCATCCACCGTTGCTCGATCCCTTCTGGCCATGAGTGCAACTGTTCTGCAACTGTTCACCAACTGTTGCAAGAACGACTGTCCCTCGAAAGTACAATGGTGCGACTGTTGTACAACTGTCCCTCACGAAGCGGCCAAGTACAACCAGTTCAATGTGGCAATGGTCATGAAAGCAAACTGTAGGCCTACATCGCAGAGTGAC
Organism: Notospermus geniculatus; assembly: GCA_002633025.1. Taxonomy (NCBI): domain Eukaryota; kingdom Metazoa; phylum Nemertea; class Pilidiophora; order Heteronemertea; family Lineidae; genus Notospermus; species Notospermus geniculatus. The sequence goes on along the minus strand of NMRB01000812.1, from coordinate 54,004 downwards.
AGTCAACAATAGGCCAACAGCTACTGTTGCTTTGATTCAAAAAGTATTATGTCAGGGTAAATGTGGCTGAAGTGACTGTGTAACACGCACAACCACCCTGACCACGCATGACATGGCCTATTACATAATGCGGGCTGCCACATTTCCTGGGACTTTTTGAGCACTGCGACAGTTGCGAATAGACAACAACTCTACAATAAACCAAGAAAATCCCCTTCTTCTTTACTATGCAGTTTGCATAGTAGTGTTAAAATGTATTGGAAAAACCTTTGGGGGGGGGGGGTATTTTCCGACACCCGGTATTTTGTTGACGAGCTTTCGAATTGTATGTCTTTATGATATTTCTATAACTAAGTTTTGGCCAACTTTTCCATATTTATTAACATTTCTACTATTACCCTATCCTTTTTGTGACCACGAACCATTTTTTAAAGCATTAATCTTTCAGGTTCCCGATATTTTTATTCACTCATCCTTTGATGTTCCTGTTTATAAGGCCTCTTGACCTGTTGAAAAAATATATTTCCCTCATGAAGAAGCAAAAAAACACCATGAAAAAATTGTCCTTTTTGGAAGTACATTTCAGAGATTTGCCGTCCTCAAAATTTTCGTACATTACAATGTACGTAATGGGTTCACAGGGTTCAACTAAAATTCACTCTGTATCTCATGAGGAAGAATTACATTAAAATATAGACTTATTAATCGTTAACCCTTACGCGCCCAAAGTCGCCGTCTGGCGAGCATGGCCTGAACCACACACCCTCGGCCATTCAAACTGACATAGAATCGTAACCAGTGGACCGATTGATGTTCTGTTTGCATATTGTTTAATGCGAGACTACCCCCCCCCCCCTCTGAATACGCGATTTTGCTCTGTTTCAAGAAACTTGGCTAAAATTACGTTTTAACGGTTGTCCCGGGGTCTAGACTGACAGACTCCAAAGTGAAAATCTGACTCGTGACAAAATGGCCATATCTTCGGAACGGAAGCAGCTACGGCGACGCGACTAGCGCCAAAAGAAAGAGGAGAAAAAAATTAGCTCCATTTTGACGAATTTTCAGACGCGTAGGAGGAACGGTTATCGAGATATAGACGTTTAAAGATTGACAACCTAACGAAAACGTAGGCAGAATGTGACTATTCCCTCACAAGTTGCATCTTCGGCTCTGGCCTGTTTCTCTCACAGACAGTTTGGAAGAAGCAAACCTGCATGAGGTCGTGGCCCATTCAGTTGCCTCCAGAATGAGTGTCTTGTCACCAGTTTTGGTTGCATATTTTTGGAGCTAGGTGCGTTCTTGTAGAGACATCAGAAATTCATGTTAGGAAATGTACACTTTTCAAATTATTCCGGGCGCGTAAGTGTTAGAACAGTTACACCTATTTGTCAAATATCTTAAACGTTTTTTTCCGAAATGATTTCTGCTTTAGTGAGATAGTACGAATATACGTCTATAAGAAATGGAATACGTATGATCAGTAGTAGTGCAATGGAAACGTATTACAACCTGTCACCACAGAGATCATAAAATCCATTCCCATTCTTGAGCCTACTTCTTTTCCGGCGATTCCGGTTTCCACCTGCGTGATTTACTTGCCCAAACTTGTCGATAGGGCGAACAAGCCCGTATTCGGTTCTCACCGCTCGATTTATAATTTTTACCTGCTTAGGAAAGATTTTTGGGCCATTGCCGTTTTAGGGCGTACCGGGTACGACAAATCAATTATGGATGTAAACCCCACCACATCACATGCATTTTATGTCTTCATATCTGCGTCCCATTAGAATATGCAGATTTGGGGTCAGAGGTCAGTCGCTTACCTTTCTTTTATACATCCGGGCCCTGCTGCAGTGTATCGTTTTTTCTCTCTCCATACAAGTTCCTTTCTTTTTACTCAACTGACATATTAAATGTCCGTCTTTGTCGAAAACGTTTATGGTTGAACATTCCTGGTGCAGACACAGAACTGCGCAGCATATCAACGAAATTACATCATCATATTGAGAATCTGGATTGAGAATTGACCAACCCAATACACTCTTCCTCAAACAGCTAATTACAAAAGACGCATGCGCAGAGCTTCTCATGTTGTTTACAGGAAGTACATAACGTCACCTGCCAGTTTTTCGACATCCGTGATCTGGCACCGAGGACAGTTTACTCACATGCTGTAAGTGAAAAGTCAGGCACCCACCATTAAACCTGCACAGCTAACTCCACATAACATCTGCAATGTTGTGAATATCTAGAAATTACTGCGCAGGTTCAAATGGCAGAGGTGACTTTTTCTCTCGTGTATCAACATCCGATTAGACTAGGAATTTGTAAGGAGGTCAGAGGTGAGTTGCGCACCTGGACTGTCGTACATCCGGGCCCCGCGGCAGTGCATTGCTTATTCCTCGATACCATAGCCCTAGAAATCCCTTTCATCAAATCAAATCAAATATTCGCCACCTCGGAGGCTTTATGGTGGATCATTAGTGCACTGAAAAAAAATCATAATCATGCTGAGTACTTTCGGGGTACTCACTTTATCCCTGAGATGAGTAGAAAGATACTCATATTAAGTAGAAAGGTACTCATAGCGAGTAGAAAGGTACTCATAACGGGTAAAACAAGGAACTCCAAATGCAGCCTCTTGGCCCGATGAGTACCTTTCTACTCACCTCAGGGACAAAATGACTGATGCGTAGTCCAAAGTATTCAACATGAGTGGGATTTTTTTCAGTGTGAAGTTGAGAACCGCCTACTTATCCTTATCCCAATCCTGAAACGGATTGATTCAGCCAACTACGTCATCGATTTTGTGGTTGAAAAACAATTCGATACTTTGAGCTACATTTGCCACAATAAATAAGGCCTTAGTAGAAACCGCTTAACAATAAACCTATCCTGATCGACCCCTTTTTACGTAGGCATGCGTGGTCAGTATGTGCGTAGGTTGCAGCTGACGTATCCCACTTGCACCTGGTGGGGCGCTCACAGACAATGCAACGAGTTTTGCAGTTAGGTTGATGGTCTGTCAGCACAAAAACACTGATTTCTCCAATTTTATGCAATATGTATTTACAAAGTGTGTTGACGCCTTTCAAAAAGCTTCGGAAAAGGAGACGTCAAAACCCCAAAGTTGCTGGGTAGGTCTATACCAGAAACTGACTTTTTTGTGTCCAATCCATTTATAACTAGGCCGTGACGCATTCTCATCACCACTGTACACCGCGACCCTAGTAGCAGTATTGCGTGCCAGGGGCTATACTGTATCCGATGTGTTTAGTGGCCGCGGCCGGGAAGATCGTCGTGCCTAGGTTTTCTAATTACACATGTTCCCGGCAAGTTACAAAATGCAATCTAACAAATGGGCCTTTAGTAGTGCATGATTCGCAATCCTACAAGGGTCATGTTCGACAACTACCTCGGGATGGAGAATTGAAGAGAAAATAACATGCCAAATTCATAGAAACAAGATTTATTGAAGCTTGACTCGCGTTTCATTTATGGGAAAAACGACATGGGACGTCTGACCAATGAGGTTATGTAAAGTTAGGGTTGAAGGACATTTTTGTTACGCCTATGCGCGCCACTTGCTGGCCGGGAACTTGTATAATTAGAAAATCTAGGCCCGACGGTCTTCCTGGCGGCGGCCACTAAACACATCGGATACAGTATTTACGAAGCCTTCGCAACTTTTTGTGCACGCAAATCTATTGTAAGGCAGTCTGTGAACAATATGACATGTGCAGCCAAACAATAGACTTCCGTGCATGCGAAGTAGCCAAGTGTTCGTGAATAGGGAGTTTAAGAGATCACACGCTAACGATAACATTTACGTTAACAATATTTTTTGAACATGAAATACATGCAAGAAATAGCATTAACGTAAACGTTATCGTTAGCGTTTGATCTCTTAATCTCTTAAACTCTGTAACGTGGCCCCAGTGTCCTTCGTTATACGCAACCCAAAGTGTGAACCAATCTGATAAAAGTGGGTCGACGAAAACGCTTTGTTGCACGACCCCAGGAAATACTTCAATTCCATTTGGCATGTATTGGAATCTGCTATCCTCCGCAGAAATATCCGGACCTGGTGGCAGAGTCAGCAAGGTGAAACCGTCTGACCTCTGCTAATAGAAGACTGCGTTTAAATGCAACACCGTAAATCGATCGATAAAATGTCAACGATTTCATGTTTCCTTTCAATTCAGGAGAACGCAGTTCGTCTCTGAGGCCTCCTAAGGTATTCGGTGTGTAAAGGCTAGCGTATAGAAGCGACTTCCTTGCGACTGGAAGCAACTACCGGCAGTGGCGCTTCCAGCAACGGTTGGCGACTACCTGGATCCAGCAGCCGCTGCCGCTTTAAGTATGGCGCATACGGGCGACTAAAATGGGGGCGACTACAGATGCGACTACTACGTCGCATGCGATAATTACCTTTGAGGTTGATCAGTGATGTCATCCGCGACATCACTCATCTTTCAATGAAGCATTTGTCGCAAACCAGTCAACAAAAACTAAAAAAACTAAAAATATGTTCAGTCGCTGCTGTGGTCGCAAGGCCGGTCGCCTAGAAAATCGCTGGAAAAATCGCCCGTGTGCGGCAGGCTTCAGTTCCAGCCAGTTGCTCATGTTCTACCCGTGGCCAACGGTTGCTTCCAGTCGTCTTCAGACGCTTCCAATGTAAGCGCGCTGGCAATGAATTTCCTCGTTTGTGGAGCACACCTGGGACCTTATTCACAAAGCCCCCGTAACTTTAATGGTACGCAAATCTTTTGTCAGGCTGATAGCGAACAATAGGTTGTCCGCAAATGTAGAGTAGTTAACGCAATGCGTAGAGTTGCGGGGGTTTCGTGAATAAGGTCCCTGGGAATAAGGTCCCTGGGACAGAGCTCCCGTAACTTTAAAGGGTCCCTGGTCACCTGAATATTTGTCAAATGACTCCATCGACAATTTCCGTGTAGCATTCAGTAGCGTGTGCGCGCTCCAGACTGAAGACTGGATTATGCCACCTGTTGCCGCAAAAACCTGTCGAAACCGATGTGCGTGGAACGCGCACGGTACATCAATAGCGACTATTGCGTTCAGTTGTTTCCAGTCACGAGGCCAATGTATGCTAACCTTAACACTTTACCTGAATTAAGGAATTCGACCAACAATCTCGCTGCATTTAAGGTGTAATAAACAGTGGAAAACTTGGAGATGTGAAAATCTAACATTTTAAATTACGAGAGTAGGCATAGCAACAACCTTCTCGTTCAACGTCGCTCGTCGTCGCCATACTTCAAATGATTTAGTCTTTCCTGGTGGTCATTTTGAGTTTTCTCCAACAAATCGATAGGGGTATGAATGTACAGGCAGAGATCGATACGTGAATCGACTTGAAGAAATTGATTGAATGGGTCTACAAGCTGTCATTGTTAAAACCGTCATTACGAAGCTGTTATTTACCCCTCCTGCATAGACTTATTCATAAAACAAGATGACATTGTAAATGTCGTATGGTTCCCGATGTACAGGTTGTTCTACAAGAATGGTACACTGATAGAGATCAAGATACATTGACAGAGATCAGATATATGTACATTGATAGAGATCGGGATATGATATGATATGATATGATATATGATATGACATGACATGATATGATACGACATGATATGATACGACATGACATGACAATCATATGATATGATATATGACATGAACTTGATCTCATGCCAATAACTCATCCCATGGTTGACCTTGACCTTGACCTTGACCTGGATATCTGATTGAAAACGCTTTGTTGCACGACCCCAGGAAATACTTCAATTCCATTTGGCATGTATTGGAATCTGCTATCCTCCGCAGAAATATCCGGACCTGTTGACAGAGTCAGTAAGGTGAAACCGTCTGACCTCTGCTAATAGGAGACTGCGTTTAAATGCAACACCGTAAATCGATCGATAAAATGTCAACGATTTCATGTTTCCTTTCAATTCAGGAGAACGCAGTTCGTCTCTGAGGCCTCCTAAGGTATTCGGTGTGTAAAGGCTAGCGTATAGAAGCGACTTCCTTGCGACTGGAAGCAACTCTTCCAGCAACGGTTGGCGACTACCTGGATCCAGCAGCCGCTGCCGCTTTAAGTATGGCGCACACGGGCGACTAAAATGGGGGCGACTACAGATGCGACTACTACGTCGCATGCGATAATTACCTTTGAGGTTGATCAGTGATGTCATCCGCGACATCACTCATCTTTCAATGAAGCATTTGTCGCAAACCAGTCAACAAAAACTAAAAAAAACTAAAAATATGTTCAGTCGCTGCTGTGGTCGCAAGGCCGGTCGCCTAGAAAATCGCTGGAAAAATCGCCCGTGTGCGGCAGGCTTCAGTTCCAGCCAGTTGCTCATGTTCTACCCGTTGCCAACGGTTGCTTCCAGTCGTCTTCAGACGCTTCCAATGTAAGCGCGCTGGCAACGAATTTCCTCGTTTGTGGAGCACACCTGGGACCTTATTCACAAAGCCCCCGTAACTTTAATGGTACGCAAATCTTTTGTCAGGCTGATAGCGAACAATAGGTTGTCCGCAAATGTAGAGTAGTTAACGCAATGCGTAGAGTTGCGGGGGTTTCGTGAATAAGGTCCCTGGGAATAAGATCCCTGGGACAGAGCTCCCGTAACTTTAAAGGGTCCCTGGTCACCTGAATATTTATCAAATGACTCCATCGACAATTTCCGTGTAGCATTCAGTAGGGTGTGCGCGCTCAAGATTGAAGACTGGATTATGCCACCTGTTGCCGCAAAAACCTGTCGAAACCGATGTGCGTGGAACGCGCACAGTACATCGATAGCGACTATTGCGTTCCGTTGTTTCCAGTCACAAGGCCAATGTATGCTAACCTAACACTTTACCTGAAATAAGGAATTCGACCAACAATCTCGCTGCATTTAAGGTGTAATAAACAGTGGAAAACTTGGAGATGTGAAAATCTAACATTTTAAATTACGAGAGTAGGCATAGCAACAACCTTCTCGTTCAACGTCGCTCTTCGTCGCCATACGTCAAATGATTTAGTCTTTCCTGGTGGTCATTTTGAGTTTTCTCCAACAAATCGATAGGGGTATGAATGTACAGGCAGAGATCGATACGTGAATCGTCTTGAAGAAATTGATTGAATGGGTCTACAAGCTGTCATTGTTAAAACCGTCATTACGAAGCTGTTATTTACCCCTCCTGCATAGACTTATTCATAAAAAAATTCATGTGGTCAGCTGGTAAAAATATTCATGACGCCCGGCATTTTTTCTCCAGCATAAATTCAAACTAAACTCACAGAAAGTCAGTTAATTTTGTTTGTCTGCAGAAGTACATAGTACGTAATTTGCTGGTATGAGGTTTGAGGACCAGCTGCTGTAAAAAGTCACCCCCTGGTAATGTGTTCGTTTTTATGTATTTTGACCCATTTTGTGTTAATTTACATAAATAATTCATTTCCTATTACGTAACTACTGAAAACAATTGAGAGATGCTTGTCTGCTTCTGTGGCACCACGTTTCTATCTGTTGGTAATACATTTATGGGGTGTAAATCCAACCGTCCAAAAGTTAGCTGTACATCGTGTCCCATTCTCCTGTACAAAGCTCAGTTCTTGGGGCCAATATGTCCAATGATAAAGTCAGTGTCCTGAACTTCAAAGTCAATTTTTCGGCGTCTTGCAAAAAATCTCAAAGGCCACCCACCCTAGCGTGACTCAGGGGGTCCCCTGAACACATTATGAAGGGTGGCCTTTTACAGCAGCCGGTCTCCCATTTTTGCCAAAAATGGGGTTTTGCCCCCTGGGTATATTGGGGCAAGATATGTTCGAACAAAATTTCTTAGGAACATGATCGGAGTTCGACCTCATCCCAACTCATACAACTGCATGGGCCGTCAAGCCGTCGCTGAACTAAAGACAGGGGACAGTGATGCGCACAATTTGCCCCTGATCTGGAATAGATTTCTTGATGACCTGACCACGACAGATGTGACAGAATGTCTCGTCTTGTTGATGTCCCCCGTAAAGGAAAAGTTCTTGGTCTCTCTACGTAGTGTCCAATTCAATGGTGCCGATTAATCCGTAAATGTATTGTTGGAGACATATATATCGCGTGGTGTCAGACTTTTTTACACCAGGACCAAGGAATGAGACCCATCAACAGAATTCTTGTCTCCCGTCAAGCCCACATCAGGTACATCGGCTGAACTGAAGATGATTCCCGATGGAACTTAAATGATTAATTTTTGTCAAAGAAATCAGGTTTTAAAGTTGACCAACATTCAGTGCATCTTATGTGCGCATATTTGTTTTGCATAACTTCGATCCCAAATGCCCCGGCGGTCACAGGCTTCAAGCAACTTCACACCTTCCCATGTATTGCCCTCATATGGATACTGGCTGATAGTTAGCAAATGGCTTTGTGATACATACATTGGAAACTGCTGTCCAATATTAAGTATAGTCTGGTTGAACCTAGAGGCGGACCATTGGAATGCAGTTTGTGGTTAGATTGTGGCAGGAGTAGGAGTGATATAATTGCGGTTACCGTACATGTTATGGTGTAATGAATCAGGTGAGTGTGCCTAATAATAAACATGTGGTTTTCATTACATAAAGGTCACACGTAAATAAAATTTTGTGGTCAAAATTAAATGTTCCATTTCCTCGCTTGGCATTCCAATGGTCCGCCTCTAGGTTGAACCAGACTTTAAAATCGTTTGCTAACTTTTGTGTATAGCAGCCATGATTCACGAAGAATTTATGAGGGACCTGTCATGCTGCCGCACTTTAATATTAACTTCTTTTATTCGCTTAATGATTATTACTGAATTGCGACTTTTGTATGGGAATGAAGAAAACAACGTTTCCTTTTCCGGTAAATGTTAATTTGTAACATTAACTGGTCAATTTATTGTCAAGGTACATGTATTGATTGACTGTATTTGCAGGGGATTAATGCATGTATTAAATTTCTCCACTCAAGTACTAATTGTTGTTCTCTTGTCCTAAGATTTCAGGCCAAATAACAGGCCGAAATGTTATGTTGACTTTTCTTTTCTCATGCCTCAGTGTTGGTACCGGTGGTGCACACCCGCACATGTGTACTACGCTGAAAGCAGGGCTTTCTTGTTCTCTTGCCTTTCACGGGGTTGAGACGGGAAAATTTAGAAGGATTCCTCTTCTTGGGTATTGTTATTGTGGCCAAAAGGGTGAATGTCGTCCTGGGTACCCCTAAAGGGTACCCAGGTCCAACCTGGGTATCCCTAAATGACACCCAGGTACGTACTGGGTTCCCTTTAGGAACCTAAAGGATACCCAGTTTAAAATTCCCGCCTGGTGAGATACCTGGAATCTAGGTCGAATATGGTAGGGCCTACGTGCCGATTGCCAAATCACCATTCTTCAATTTCAAACTGGGTATCCTTTAGGTTCCTAAAGGGTACCCAGTACGTACCTGGGTGCCATTTAGGGATACCCAGGATAGACCTGGGTACCCTTTAGGGNTTTGACCACACAGTTGCAAGAGCAGGTCAATGGAGAGTGTGAACCAATCAACCTGAATGGACTAAAAGTAGGCCCTATGACCTCATTCATATTAAAGCGGAGGGCGGTGCATAAGGATATAATGCACTGGTCTTAGAGAAATGAATGTAAAGTAATTGCGGTTACCGTACATGTAAGGCTTCCTTTGCATCGAAGTATACGGTATACGAAAACGCCGGTTTACAATGGCTTCACGGTGGTGAATCCTCGGAATGCCTTTGTTAACCGGCGTTTTCGTATACCGAATACGTCTATGTAAGGGAAGCCTTATGGTGTAATGAATCAGATGACTGTGCCTAATAATAAACATGTAGTTTTCATTACATAAAGGTCACACGTAAATAAAATTTTGTGGTCAAAACTAAGTGTTCCATTTCCTCACTTGGCATTCCAATGGTCCGCCTCTAGGTTGAACCAGACTTTAAAATCGTTTGCTAACTTTTGTGTATACCAGCCATGATTCACGAAGAATTTATGAGGCACCTGTCCATGCTGCCGCACGTTAATATTAACTTCTTTTATTCGCTAAAATGATTATTACTGAATTGCGACTCTTTTGTATGGGAATGAAGAAAACAACGTTTCCTTTTCCGGTAAATGTTAATTAGTAACATTAACTGGTCAATTTATTGTCAAGGTACATGTATTGACTGTATTTGAAGGGGATTAATGCATGTATTAAATTTCTCCACTCAAGTACTAATTGTTATTCTCTTGTCCTAAGATTTCAGGCCAAATAACAGGCCGAAATGTTATGTTGACTTTTCTTTTCTCCTGCCTCAGTGTTACCGGTACCGGTAGTGCACACCCGCACATGTGTACTACGCTGAAAGGAGGGCTTTCTTGTTCTCTTGCCTTTCACGGGGTTGAGACGGGAAAATTTAGAAGGATTCCTCTTCTTGGGCTTTGTTATTGTGTTCCTTTGTGCCATTCCCGGGAGGGTGGGGGAGCGCATTTTTGCAGCGTCTTTTTATTTAAATCTTGGTAAACAGGGGCGAATAATGCGATTTGCCTCGGCCCCGGGTATATACAGTGAGTACCTGATTTACTGGTGGTTGTTGGAATTTTCTAAGTCTAGATCAATGGGGCCCACAAAAGGCGAGTTGGCCTAGGAATGAACCCCAGTTTACAATAACAAGTGAAGCATACGCCTATCAGAAAATGAGCACACCTTTTAGCATTGTTGTGCACAGTGGTTCAATGATCAGGCTCATGAAATAAGGGATGTCTGTTTCAATAATTTCGATAATCAAATCACACTTGAAACATTCACTCTAATTACCGGTATTGAAAAGAGGTTACTATTGTTGCACGCCAAGGCCCTATTCATGGAAGTCCCTGGATCATTGAACAATACCACCAGGCCCCGGTAGTTCTTTCATATGCCTAGGCCTACCCCGTTGTGGTCCTGAAATGCATATTATAATGAGGCAAACCTGGTGTCAGTAAATCATGCCAGACCACCAGTAAATCAAGTACTCACTGTATTCTCTTTGTAATATATTATTTGTAGTGAAGAATAAACTCTTTGTAACATCTTATGTAGTGGCCGTCAAGTACCCCATCAGGACTGAACCCTTTATATATACGCTAAAGGATAAGGTTCGAAAATGTAGGGCGTCGTGCATTGTACGTAACTGGGAACTTTCACCATTCCACATCCCAACTGCACATGCACAGTGAGGACAAACAGACAAAAAAGGTGTTTTTTGAGCACCGAAAGCGTTGCTCGATTCAACAACCTCTCACATAAGGCAACCACGCCTTATGTGCCCCAATTCATTTTGTGGATGGGGATTTGGCCTAGTGGTTAACGTCGTTGTCCATGAATGTGGCGCTCGAGGTTGCCTTTATCTTGTGAACACAACTTTTAATAAACTTGATGAAATATAAAAAGTAAAAAAACTGACTTTATATGTTTTGAAACTCCTCCAAGCACACTCATGAATAAAAATGTTACATACATGTATTAGATCTCGGCCTTCTGTGACGGCCCACTGAATTCTAAAGGCTTTTGTGACAGATTGGGAATTTTACCCATCGTTTTCTTGCAGCGTGTTTACTTTCAAGGAGCATTTTATGCTCAACAGATGGTCGTAGTCAGTTAATGCATTGGTAGCAGCGCCAACTGTCGTCGATTTGGGGCAAATGAGACAAATTTCTTGATATGTGTCAGTGATTACACTAAGCCGGTGTAATGTTTTTGACTGCCCCTCGTTTGCCAATGCCCCCAAACAAAAGATTGACGGAATAAGCGGCAACGTGACAATGAGGGAGGCACTGATCAACATGTCTCTGTATTTGAGTGTCCGCCGAACAATAAAGCGGGCATTGCCATACGGGGGGGGGGCATTCTCACACATTACACCGGTGCGATTGAATCTAATGCCTCCGTCTTCCTACGAAAAATTCCCATGTGTTATTTCTTTTTTTCACATGTGGGAATTATTTCACATATTATGTGAAAGTAAGGCCATGTGTGATATTTGACGCTTTTCCCATGTGGGATTTTTGTTAAAATCCCACGTGTGAAAAATTCCCATGTGGGATTTTTGTTGAAATCCCACATGTGAATCCTACGTGTAAATCCCATATTGGTCATAATCTTAGTTCACAGTTTTTTGCTATTTTCTTCATCACCTGACTTGTGTCAGATGTAGAAGGAGAAGGCCACCATAAGGTGCAGCCTTACATTATAAACAGCTGTAATCTTAGCCAATAGGCCGAGAAGCTTAACAGTTGTAGATGGTTGGGTGATATCAATGAATAGAAAAGTACCTTTTCTTTGGTACAGACAAAACCAATGTTATAAAACTATTGCCTTGACAATTCTGAAACATGAACATTCACAACTTCAATTTTTTGTCTCATATATCAAATGGTAGTTAAGTAATTTTCTTATGCATTTGTTTTCATAAAAAATGGCGTTCTTTATTAAATATTTGCAAATTATAACATAATTGTCATCTTTGTCATATATTGCTTGTTATTTTCATTTTCAAAAGTCACTCCATTCTTAATGATTCATCTCACTTAAATCCCATGTGTGAAGAAAATCACATGTGTGATTTTCTTGAGAAAACAGAAGTAGTATGTGTGAAAAAAATCACACATGGTAATTTTAAAATTCCCATGTGTGAAAATGTAATTTTAAAATTCCCATGTGTGAAAATAAAAAGAACACATGTAAAAAAATCACATGTAATTTCGTAAGTAAAAAAGAAATTCCCACATGTGAAAAAAAATTCCCACATGTGAAGTAATCCCATGGAAATTTCACATGTGGTAAATGAAAATTAACATATGGGAATCTGAAAATCACATGTGGGAAAATAAAATTCACATAATGCAAATGTTTTTACATATGTGAAGAGCTGTTTCATATATGGGAATAGTCATTTCACATATGTGAAAACAAAATCACACATGGGACTTTGTTTGTTACAGGATTAGGGTCTTGGTCTCTCTCAAACTCCTCACAGCGCCACCTGTCTCCATTCATCCGACCTAGTGACACTGCCACCAGTACCCGAATATTTAGGCAGAGGATCGTAGTTCCAATACATGTCAAATAGAATTGAAATGTTTCATGGGCACGTACATCACGAAACGTTTCGCCGACCTAATTTCATCTGATTGGTAAACAGAAGCACGTGAACCAAGAACGCCCTCTGATTGGTTCAGAGTGTGCGAAAGTGAGAGCCTAATCACTTCCCATGCCTGTAACGTTCCGCAAAGAAGCTACTAATTCTGATCATTTACAGCATTTATTCGCCTCAAATCTTTGTATTTCCACATTTGATATACGTATGTGTACAATATTTGATTTTATTTGGAGATTTGCGGTGTCAAATATACTCGCACTATATTCCAGCCAGATGGAAAGTAATGAGGCAGCTGGTGGTAGCGGCATAAGCGGCCCGTCCAGAAGTAGGCCGCGCATGCTCGGTAGGAACTAGTTCGGGTCTCTCTACAGTCCAATTCAATGGTGCCGCTTAGTCCGTAAGGAAATTGTTGGGGAAAATCACATATGCGGGGGGGGGGGCAGGCAGGCATTAGATTCTATTAAAACTGCCATGAAAGGAATGCAAGTGCTAGTTGTAACAGTCTGCTAATCTGAGGTTATATTCGAATGGCCATGATTTATGTAGCTATATCCATTAGCATGTTATTTGCAAAACACACAAAAAAGGTATCGACAAGTTCAAAGGAAAATGATGTTGGCTAAAAATAGTGACTCGCGTTCCAATATGGAAATCGTAATCGGTACTTGCTTATATGTTCTGCATTCTGGACGAAGGTATGTAGAGACTCTGAGCGCACGGATGTGAAAAATGCGAAGACATATCCCTAATGTCACCGACGCGCATGTCATCATGCTTATCAGCAACACACAACTTCCGTCAACGTCGATCGCGTCTGCAGTTGTTAACGAGCTTGTCGTAGCTATACAGTTCTACAGCTCAACAGTAAACCTCATTATGGGACTAATAGGAAATACTTTAACGTTATTCGTCATGTCCTTGCCTCACAACAGGAACACAGTCATGTGCTTTTATCTACGTAACTTAGCAATATTCGACAACTTGGTACTAATAACTTCGTACTTGCAGCCATATTTGTTTGCCTACAGCCCAGTTGTTGAAACACTAGGAGTAGCATACTGCATTGTATTCTATTATTTTCAATACGTATTTTTCAGCTGTTCTGTGTGGACAGTATAGTAATCATAGTGTTAGACAGGGTCATTGCTGTCCGATTTCCCCTGCAAGCAGTTTCATGGTGCACCATGAAACGAGCGAGGATTAAAAGCCTTTGTATCGTTGTTGTTGAATTTACCTTTTATGCCGCCCAATTTTATATGACACCACACTATGAACATGGTCCAGATGGAGTTTATATTCGTTGCATTTTACCAGAGGAATTACATATATACTTTATAATCGAACACTTGATAAATACCCCATTTCCAACAATCGTAGTTGTTGTCCTGAACATTGTTATAGCTGTGAGCTTCAAGCGTCACAATGCAAAAATGCTCAAAGTAACCACGGAGAGTCACGACAGTTCGTCGAAAAATATCTCAAGGGAGAGAAGCATGACTCTTATGTTAATACTCGTTGCTACATTTCTGGTCCTATTTCTCCTGCCCTTTTTCTGCGAAGCTATAATTTGGCGTTTCATTTTGCCAGATTTGGCGATATCAAGACCAGACATCAGAAATCTCTCTTATGCAATCATCTTTGTACCAGGACAATTGAACAACTCTTTTAACTTCTTCTTGTATTGCATTGGTAGTAGGTATTTTAGGATGGATTTACGGACGCTGATTTGCAGGAAATCTAAAGGAACACTGTGTTCCTTCCCTATCCTGCGCAAAACATACAAGCTTTAAGAGAGACCTCTGTTGGCAATGTTGTTAAACTACTGCTTATCAACCTTGCCCCCATGTAGAGTAACTCTCGTTCCTAGGGTATGCATTGTATTGTAATCATACATTCTCCGCCATTGGGGCAAAAGGCATGAAATGGTCCACGGACCAAGTGGTCACCTGGGTGAATGCACCAGAAGAACGAACAACAATTAAAGTGCCAAGTCAATAATGTGCCAAAGAAACATCATGTCAAGTTAGAACTTTCTTTGTGGTATATTTCATGATATGAGCCAAAGTGCATTTTTCAAGATGGACGACATCTGAAGTGCAACAGAGCTAAAATTTGGCAAAATATATAAAGGGTGTCAACATACTTTACTTTCGTCTGCCTAAGGTCCATTCCGGATATTCATGCCAGTAATTATGCCTATCCTCCGGAATTATACAAAGGATAGATTCCATTCAACAAAATTGACCAATGGCCATGATGCACTGGTACTGACGATCAAGGCCTGATATACCACAGCCCACACTAGTCAATTTCTTTCTCGTCCAGTCTTCCTGGCTCTCCTAGGCCTATGAAAATCAGTCCGCAGGCCTGATCACTTATCAAAGGTGTCGATTTCAGAATGGCCACAGACACTGGGATCACTGCGCCATTCGGACGAGCAGTCAAACAACTTCATTATTCCCCACCTTCCCCGCTGCTAGCCATTCATATTGAAAGGCCTTTAACCTTGGCCAGTGCATGAATTGGAGTTTAATAAAGGGACCTTAGGCCGATGTAATAGAATCTAATGTCCCGCGATATGTGATGTCCCCAACAATACATTTACGGATTAAGCGGCACCATTGAATGGGACTCTAGAGAGACCAAGACCCTTAATCCTGTAACAAACAATGCAGGGGGACATCAGATAGATGGGGGCATTAGATTCTATCACACCTGGTTTAAATTGAGGTACTATACGGTATACGGACACGCTGGCGAACAATGGTCTAACAAAGGGTTCATTACCATGAAATCTTTGTTCGCGCGCGTGTCCGTAGACGGTATACTTCTATGTAAACCCGGCCTTAGACAGACGAAAGTAAAGTTTATATTCGTACCAAGTTACAACATTCTAGCTGCTGTTCTTCATGAGAAATTGTCTAAAGTCCCATTTTCAAGATGGTCGAAGGACCACCATATTTGAAGTCGAAAAGGGTCAAAATTCGATGTACGCATAGAGGGTACAACGCCATCACGTCCAGAACTTCTGCTTTACTGCGGTTTGAAATGCAAATTGGGTTATGATTTTAGGCCTATACGAGACACTTCTAAGACATTCCTCGTAGCATTTCCGGGGAATCACAAGTTGAGTACTCGAGAAGTGGTCTGAGACCTTTTCAAAACTGTTCCTCGTGTTTGAATAGGTGTGTAGCCGTGAGTGGCCGTGTTTTGAAGCAAATATTGCTGAGGGAGCTCAAAAATGGAACAGTACGGTAGGCTATGTATCATCTTGCCCTGACAGGTGTTCCTTTCACTCCTACTGTCGGTTTTTCCAACAGAATTTTCTGAGTCACCCTGAAGGGGTTAACTTGGGATTCCCCTTCGGTGTTCCGCCTGTGACGTCATATGACGAAAGTAGCGTGACTCGGGGCCTTTCGCCATTTTTGTCTCTACTTGCAAGTCGTGTTTTGCGTTCGCTCCGCAAAACCTGGCCTTTTGGCCGCTTCAGTGTCCGTATTCTCGTGCGGAAACGTTGTTGAAATGAAGAATGATATCCTAGGACACGCACGATGTTAATTTTGAACCAACATTTCCAACCTTCTCGTCGAATGTTTTCAACATGCTCGACGTTCTCAACGTTCTCAACATCTTGACATCTTTTAGTCAACACCCTCAAGTCGTTAAATAGTCTTCTCTTCGTTACCTACCAACGTCAGTTATGTCAACAGTCTGCTTGCAACTACTAAGATGTCAACAAGTTATCGTCAATACTGCTTGTACACTTTGGATTTCTCTCATCACCTGTTAACCCATTTCTGGATCTTCATAAATAAATGCGGATAGAGACAGTTGAATGTTGAAGTTCTTAATGCATCAGGAGATATCATCGCTTCATTACTCAACACCTACTCTCGCTCAATCCACCCTTGCCTGATACTCCCCACATTTCCACTCGCATTGCGGCCGAGAGATGAGCGGCCAATCATAGCTCTCGTTACAAACTGTGAGCTAACCTCGCCTCCAGGATCTAAGCAATGAATGAAGTACACGATATACATACATACTTTATCATCGCCTCTAAGAAGTAAGTCCACAGTACTCATGACTAGGTCTTTATTCCATTCCATAATTGGCGCCGGTAGTTCGTTGTTTGTTCGACCAATCAGAACGAGGAGGTTTGTTGGAATATTGTACTCATAATGACCTGGCAATGCGGAGACTTGCCTTAGTAGGTGCCACTTTCTGGACATTAATGACTGACCTCTTAGAGGCGAGGATAAAGTTTTTCGCCGCCATTCGATCTCGGTCTGCTGGCAGTGTCGAGCACTCATCAACATCGGAATGACGACAAACTAAAGCTACGTTTAGCTGACACGCGCTAAGCGGAATGCGGATCGCGGAAACGGAATGCGGTATACGGAACGCGGTAAATATTCCGCGTGTTCCATTTATCTGCACTTGGTATCACTTCTGTTTTGGGGCTTACTGGAAAAAAACGCAACGCAACGCAATGCAGCGCAATGGGAGTAATCACTGTTTCCAAATGACTAGCTGATTTGTTATGTCGACGTTAGATGGCGGTGTTCAAATGTTTGACGGCGAACTGGCGATCGATCGATCAATACACGTGTAGGCCTACACGTCGTCACGACGTCTATGTACATCATGCACAGGCACGAGTCGTGTCATATGCATAGATCATGTTTCCAAGCTCGACGTGAAGTTCAAATCTACCTAGGCCTATCTCAATCTGAATGCTCCAAGTTATTAATTTGGCGTGGAGGCTGTTGCTACACGTAAAGGAATGCATTCAAGAATGGGCTCTTACTTGATGAATGGTTGGTAATGATGTTGCAGCTCGTCAAACTTCGCAAGTGATGAAAAAGACGGCGGACATTTTTTGGCTCACTACCTGTACTTGTATCAGAGCTCAGCAGAGTATCAGTCTAGTTGCCGCTAAGTGTACGTAGGTTGGACAGGAGACCAGTATGGGATCAGGGGTAGATGCTAGGCTCGCGCATACCAGGTGAGTGCGTTACACCAAGATGCCCATGAACGTTTTAATATGTTGCCCGAGACTATCATGACTGTCGGATTGATACACAATGAATGGTCCCTTGCCGGAAGCATCAATCCTCGACCCTCGCATATGTTATGTGCTTACTACGCCTACCAAAACAGCGGCAAATGGGTAAAATAGGAACTAGGTTCATTGCGTTGATTGCGTTGCGTTGCGTTTATTCCAGTAAGCCCTGTTTTTGTAAGCATTGTGCAGGTTTGGTCCGTCCCTGTCCAATCACGGTGCTCCCTAGGACGCGGATTTTTATTCTGCGCGGAAAAATCGCTACACCAAGTGATCGGTCTTTCCGCGTTCCGCCTATCCGCGTTCCGCAAACCGTTTACCGCGTGCAGATAAATGGATGAAGGGAAATGGCTTGGAGGGAACAAATGTGTATTCCTTGTTCCGTTTCCGCGATCCGCATTCCGCTTACCGCGTGTCAGCTAAACGCAGCTTAAGGCGGGGCTTAGTTTGATTGACATTTTATCGGAGCAGGACAGGTATATGGGAATTACTGGCCAACCTAGCCATACGACTCGAGTTATCGCCCGATTTAGCACTGTTCAATGTTGTTGAAGACACAGCGGCATGTTTCATAAGCTAATAAATACTTATAACCACAGATCCCTGTCAGCTGTCATGCATTCTGCCGAGAGACTATTCACTAGTCTCTCTGAATGCAGGGGCAGCTAACTACTATCGACATTCCTCTCGCAGCCACTAAAAATATCAACACCCCAACTAACGTTCAAGACTTTTTGGTGTTATAACCAGAAACACACTTGTATAGCCTCTGTAAACAGATATACATGTAATTTGTGTCAGCCTTGGTGTAATTTAGATATTCTGTTTTAGTTGTGTAAGAATGTTGGACAAATGCCTCAAATAAAATCTTAATATTTGGATTACTTTTTCTGACACCAGGTCAGTGGTTTAGTGCATGTTGCTAGCTATCCATTGGTAGAATGTGCCGATCGGCCGTCTGGTTGCCGAGAAGTCGCCACTTACTTTCTGGCATGCACCCGAAAACGGCGTGCAGTTTGCCTTGTAATTGCGATTTTGGGGGATATTTTTCGTCAAACCATCCAGTTTTTGTGTGGTTACAACACGTTTTGGATAAAAATTGATGTACCATCCTGAAAGAGAAATGTCTTGGGAGTCGATTAAGGGTACTCTGATGAAAATCGGCCGAATAGTTTAGCCGTGAGTGCGATTTGAAGTGAAAAAGTCATAAGCAGCCCAGCCATGAAGTTAGATCCCTTTTCTTTTTTATATGTGTATATGTTGTGTATACGGGGTATTGTTCGTGGGGTGCTATATCCATCAATATTCACTGAAAACATGATAACCCGTACGCGTCAGGTCCCTGTGGAGAAAACTCGGACATTAAAAGAGCTCGTATTGCCACTTTTTCTCAACAGCCGGCGCCACCATCGCCATGCGCGCCACTCTCCAACCCCACGGACTAACTATACATTGTCGGCTAATGAACCCGATGTACTACGTACATTTTGTTATGGTTTTTTTGTTGTTCCTCTTGTATAGTATATTCTGGTCCACAACTGTACATAACTGCACCAAATTGCACACTCATTCGCACCTTCTTTTCCTTTAATATACGTGTACTTCTATATTTACTGCAGTAAACCAAAAAGGTTTTTATGTCAATAAACCTAATTTTAATTTTAATTTTGATATTGCTGCCGCTAGGAGGCTCCCTCTACGTCGTCAGTCAAAATACCGGAAAGAGATCGCATGCCGTGCTCCTACATGTACTTCCTTTTCTAAAGCGGTCTATCCACGTGCAATATTCTTGCACAATATGAGGATCAAAAATGGAGAAATTATTTCCTTCCATCCATAATGCCAGAATCACATGACATCATTTTGGGCCCCATATTGTGCAATAAATATTCTCCGTGGATGAACCGCTTTTAGGGCTACAATTACTGGTCCATGGACCATTTCATTTATATTATAGCTGATTAAATTGGTAATTTCTCGAGTACATTTTTTACTGTTAATAATGCCAATAAATCATTGCTTTGCCGAATACAAAAATGTATTATATCTGACCCATCGGTCATAAAATTGTATAATCAGGTTGAAATAAATAATAAATATCAAGAAGTCAACTTCCAGAATCATGCGAATTTTCGACCCCAACCGGGGTCTTCCTCAGGCACTTTTCAGTTGGAGAGACCTGAAAAGACTGAGCTGAATCCCAAATGTACAGTCTTGTTCGTATTAATATCAACACCTATTATCTCAAATATCTCATAAACCACCAATCCAATTTAAATGTGGTTTTCTGCATAAGGTCAGAAATCTTGTTGACTACAACTGGGCATCAATGTTTTTGCACAAGATTTACTTCTTCATTGCGTAATCTGTCGTTGAAAAAAGGTCCCCAAAAAAACTTTTTTGTTTCTGGATTTTCCCCCAAAATTCCTTTGCTAGAATGAAGTCATGCCAAAATAAAGGCGATTTAGCAAGTTACTGTCAAAATCGGCCATTTAGTTTTTGAAAAATTATGGCATGGGTAAATTTGTAAAAAGAAGATAACATATTTGGAATATAAAAATGACATGAGATGAAGGGCAAAATAATAAGAGGCAAATGAGTGTGGCGTCAGGATAAGGTGAATAGATAGAAAGAAAGGCCAGATGGAACGGCAAATGCAAGTCACTGGCCAGAAAAAGGAAAAGGGCAATGGAAGACAAAGGCCTAACCAGAAAGGGGACCTTGTCCTCCAAAACTGGGAAAAATAATAATAAGGCCTACTTAACGGGAAGGAAGGGGGGGGGCGGAACCCCATGCCAAACTTTTTAGCCTGACACTAAAGCTGGTAAAGGAGAGCTATGGGGTTATCACAAACTCAGCATCTGGTGTTGATACCTGAGGGGGGTGATGGTTTTAAGGGTCCACATCCACCGCAACTCTGTTTTGAGGAGGGTCGTCTCATCCGGACATGTCTCCAGTATGGTGAACATCAGGTCCTTGACAGAATGTCCTGGCAATTTGAAGTGGGCATAGAGTAACGAGCAGTCACGGTCATCCTCTATCCCCCGCCTGATGTTGGATTTGTGGTTGTTCATCCTTTTACGGAAACACATAGTCTGTCCAACTTACTGATTGATTGTGGGGCATCTGGTAGAGGTGATGCAGTAGACAACATTTTTGCTGTCACAATCCGTGGGGCTCCTCAGGCGAAGTTGATGGGATCTTCGCGTGGAGGAGCTAGTGATGTGGGACTGGGTGGGTTAGAGATGCACAGTTCACATTTCCGACCCCTCTTAGGTCCTTTTCGTGAGCATGGTTCACAAGTAGGCCTAGCCTGTTGAATGTCCGGGGTACGGACCTTGGCTCTCACAAGCACATAACGGAGGTTTTTAGGCCTCCGGAATGTAATGAGGGTGGCTCTGCGCAGCATTTCTTCATTGAGGAGTTCAAATGGAGAATTGGTAGGAAACGGCGTGTGATCGCAGCGATGTCTGGCAGTCCAGAGTGATAAGTGAGGACTAAGGGGATCTGGCGGGTTTTAAAGGACTGCTGATTGTCTTGGACCCTACTTCCATTGACACTCTGGTTAAAGTGTTTTTCACATTGAACTGGCCAAAGGTACTTGGCTGACCTCTTGTCACTAAACTGTAATGGAATGATCACAAATAAGAATGTTGCACAACCCTCAGCAGCCAGTGTCATGGCTGAACAGCTTTGGCTGACACCATGAAAGAGCTATAATCTGTTTTCAAGTCAGTGTTGTGCAACACCACTACCTCTTGGTAAATGTGATCTGGTCACATTCCTGAGTTCAACTAAGTACCTTTGGCCAGTTCAATGTGAAAAACACTTTAG
>NMRB01000812.1:16590-31659 GCA_002633025.1 Notospermus geniculatus | reverse complement strand
GTAGACTCGGGACCCAGTCGTTGTGTCGCTCCGGCCGCCGCACTACACTCCACAAACGACTGGGAAAGCAAGCTGCAAAATCAGCGGCTAGCGTACCGACAACAACAACGGCCATCTCGACCAATGAAATTGCCCGAAAGCAATCTACTAGGGGAAATCTGGCACACTTTTGATTGGTTGTTAGTGATGAAATTTACCGGAGCCTCTCGCCCGTCTAGAATCTTTTCAAAGTCACTAGCAGGATATTTTTTATCCGTAAGTACTGCTTATCGCACACAGCATCGAACTTAGCCGGCTAGATACCAGGATACCGTTCTTGGCCTCGAAGAAAGTTCCCGATATAATCAGCTGATTTGAATCTTGCAACGAGCAGACGACGGTTGTTGAAGACGCAGTTTCTGATTGGCTGAACTCATTCACATCCGTTGTTGTTGTCGGTACGCTAGCCGCTGATTTTGCAGCTTGCTTTCCCAGTCGTTTGTGGAGTGTAGTGCGGCGGCCGGAGCGACACAACGACTGGGTCCCGAGTCTAAGGTGAACCTGATGGTTGGGTGGAACTTATTGTGCCAGTCAACAAAATCTTCCCGTTTTTCACGTCCATGGGTCCACACGGAGGAAACATCATCTATGAATCTGAGCCAGTTGTAGGGTTTGAAGGGGGATGTAGCCAGGACCTGTGACTCGAGCATGAAAATGATAGCCTACGAAGGGGCCATTTTAGTTCCTATCGCAGTTCCTGAGACCTGTAAGAAAAACCTTGAGTGAAATTCGAAGGCATTCTTTGATAGTACAAAATGGGCAAGCGTACAGACGTCCTTGATCACGCTCTCCGGTAGGCCCTGTTTTGTCAAGAATGCCGAGAGGGCATTCAAACCATCTTCATGTGGGATACTAGGATACAAGCTGACAACATCAAGAGTGACCAGGAGTGCCCCTTGTGGTACAGTACCTAAGTCACGAACCTTGCTAAAAAAATCCTTGGTATCCTTAAGATACAAGGTGACTGAAAGGAGGTAGGGCTTGAGGAAATGGTCCACAATCTCGGGGACTTTCTCCGTCAACGAATCTGAACAAGAAACTACTGGACGACCTGTGACACCGGGTTTATGGACCTTTGGGAGAAAATAGAACCTAGCAAGTGTATGATTTGTTGGAACCGCCTATTCTGCCATGGTGTCAGAGAGGGTGCCATTTTTATGGGCCTGGTTTATCAGCTGGGAGAGTTTGCCTTCAAAATCTGCGGAGGGATCAGAGTCAAAGGGCCTGTAGGTTGCTATATCACTGAGTTGCCTAAGACCCTCATTGATATATCTGTCTCTATCCATAATAACCACTCCCGAGCCTTTGTCTGCTTCCTTGATGGTGATGTTATGATTATCAGAAAGCTCCCTCAGGGCTTGGCGTTCATCTGAGGGGAGGTTACCGGTATTATGGAACTTTGTCCCTGCTTCAAGGTCCTTGAAAAATTCCGCCTCAACCGCCTTGAGAAAGTCATCTGTATAGCGGCAGCGACGTGGGGGGTTCCAGTTAGATTTAGGTTTGAAGGGGTCCGGGACACGGGGTGTCTATAAAACTAAGACATAAGACCCAAGACCTAAGACCCAACTATAAAACTAAGAACCCGGACCCCTTCGGGTTTTTAGTTTTATAGTAGGGTCTTGGTTTTATAGTTGTTGGGTTCTTAGTTTTATAGTAGGGTCTTAGTTTTATAGTTGTCGGGTTCTTAGTTTTATAGTAGGGTCTTAGTTTTATAGTTGTCGGGTTCTTAGTTTTATAGTCGGGTTCTTAGTTTTATAGTTGGGTCTTAGGTCTTGGGTCTTAGGTCTTAGTTTTATAGACACCCCCGGGACACTCTCCTGTTCTATGTCAGACTTGCCCGAAAAGAATTCAGCCAACCTGACACGGCGTTGCCATGACGCCATGTCCAAACGTGCACATAGAGCCACATAGCACATTTCAGTACTCTGGGTCAAGTCATTCCCGAGTTTTAGCACATTGATGATTTTCGGGTTATGCCACCTCTGGCGGCCATACTGGAAGTCAAATCGGGCCGAAATTTGACGTGCATGTAAAGTTCATCTAGAGGGAGGTATATAACGTGTGAGCACTCTGGACCAAGCCATTCCTGAGTTATGACACTTCAATGATTTTCAGGTTGTACGCCACCTGGCGGCCATATTGGATGTTCGATCGGGCCGAAACTCGGTATTTTTGAAGGTACTCCTCTAAAACACGTTTATGCAAGATATGAAGTTGCTCAGTGAAATAATGAAGAACTGGCAGCTTCGTTACTTTTGTAGAACATTGACCTCTGTGACTTTGAGAAGCAGGTCAAATCAAAAACCCGTTACATATGTTATGTATCCTCATTGGATACACCTATGGTAAAAATTTGGAGATGATCCCGTCATTAGTTCAGGAGTTATTGCACTTTTTATGTTTTTGGTTTTGGCCACCTGGTGGCCAGGCGAAGAATCGAATCGGAGCAAAGCTTGGTGTGATAGGTCATCTGACCTAGGGGTATATGTGTACAAAGCTTCAGGTCAATAGCTCCAACGGTTACGAAACGTGTCCTGCTTACGGACTACAGACGACGACGACGGACGCTGCACCACGGTAAGAGCTCACCAGGTGAGCTAAAAATGTACATCTGGTTAGATAAGTACATTGTATGTATATTGGTTAAACACCACCACAACGACAATGCTTCTTTTCTTCTCGGAAGAGCCAGAAAACGTATCGATTATTAATGAGAAAAATTCATTGATTTATATTGATTCAGAGGCAATCGATAATTAAAGAATGGCCAACCAACGAAACCCATTGTATATGTCAATAAACAGCTCATAATCGCCAGACTAGTTACTAACAGGTAGGCCTACACGTTTCTATACGCAGATTTAAAGGCAACTCATCTCTTGCATCTGCCGTACAATGTGTCGCCTCTCGTTAAAGGAAATGTATGGCGAGGCAAGCCTAATGCTTCAGCGGCCCTCTAAAAACGTGAATGTTGTTTAAAGATGTAACACTCTTGATCAAAGAAAGGGTTTGGTTCACAATTCACAACATCTCATTACTTGGGGCCTATTTCTATACACATGTATCATGTAATGTTTAACAAACTTGACGAAGGGGTATGTAAAAAAACATGTATGTGTTTTGAATTTCCTAGAACCCAAATGTTACATCTCCATTTGAGTTCTTATATCATATCATTTACCGGCGTCGTAACCCTGTTGGGTTTTTGCCGGACGAGGTATGGAGTCCACGACAGGCTACAGTCCACCTGTGTGGGGTCTTTTACTTGCCCTGGCATAGACAGTCAGGTACAGGGGACCACGGCTTCTAGTCCCATCCGACGGACCCTCGAATTTTTCACATTTTGTTTCACAATTATATGCGTTCGCCCGGAGTCGAACTCGCGCCAACCCATTGCACAGTTTGGAAGTCAAGCGCGCTAACCACTCGACCACCGGGCTCCAACAGCCCAAGTGTTATATCGCCATTGGAGTTGGAATTCGTAAAACGAGACGGCGTCTTCTAAGCCTCAAGTACGATTCTCAACGATTGAGTCTACCAATTGGAACGCAGAGGTTACCGTTAAAGGACCATTGCATTCCCACTTTTCTCGACAGCCGGCGCCACCGCGCCACTCTCCAGCCCAGGGACTAATTACGTTGTTGGCGAATTGACACGATTTACTACATACATTTTGTAATGCATTTTTGTAGTTAGTCTTACTGTCGCTAGGTGGCTCCCTCTACGTCGATTTGAGATTCAATGCCGTGCTCCTTTAACCGCGATCGATGTCACTACTACAGAGAGTGTAACAAACCTTGACCGAAGTATATTAGACATGCCATGACCAATATCATTAGCATTTATTCCTAGTATATTCGGCACAGGCAAAATCTCAAAGTGCTGTGTTCATAGGAAATCGCTAGTCATTTAAATTTCAGATGCTGAATGTAGCACCAGTGTAGCACAAGAAACGCTGGACTGCTACCTGTTATCATGGATTCAATAAAAGACGAACTGCTTTGATTGCTACGCCAATCATGATGATCAACAGCATATCATATGGACTGTTCAAGCTCCTGTCTTATGACTCGGTACTAAATGGTCATCTGTCTCTCAGGACTGCCAAGTCACCCACAGAATGTGGAATAAACTGTTTATCTGTCAATGACTGTATGAAATATTCATATGTTCTTGATGAGCCTGAGCGATCTTGCAAGCTTCTGGGACATCTGAATTTCCAGTGTGGGGACGCAAAAACTGATGGACGATTTTGGAGCAGAATGGTAATGTATCTGATTTAGTCCATGTCGCGAAATATCCATTAAGAAAATGGCGCCAGTCATGGAGCGACAGACGGTAAACTGAATATAGTCTGGCAACATCTAACTTTGACTCAATGGAATGCGGAAGTTAGGAAATTGATATTTGGATTTTCCACGGACCTTTAATCACACGCGGCTCTTGAATAACCGGTGGACAGCGCGAACAATCGGGAAACGACCACAGATGATCGACGGACATGATTAACAAGAGGCCCATGGGCCTTGCGCTCAGCTGACTATGACCTGCCAACTCAAGAGGCTGAAAGAGGGGAAGCGAGATACAAGTACGAATAGTGTGCCTTTTTAATGGTTAGCAAGCAAAGCGTTCCTCGTGGAAATCAGTTCAGTAGGGAGGGGTTAATATCACTTCGTGTGAATCGAAAAAGATATCTTATCAGACCACTTGGGTAGAAAGGTTTTAATATCACTTATTGGATCGAGATAGGTATAATAGTATACACCCACTGGGTGGGAAGGGGTTAATATCACTCTGTGAATCGAAAATCTTATCAGACCGTGACTCTTATCAGACCACTTGGGTAGGAAGGTTGGGAAGGGGTTAATATCACTTCTTGAATCGAAAAAGATGTCATCAGACCACTTGGGTAGGTAAGGAGTTAATGGGTCATATGAATAAAGACAAGCAAATGCTTTTACTTCAGATTTGTACACCATTGCTTAGTGCATTTTGTATTGCAAAATTCAAGTAAAAGCATTTGCTAGTCTTTATTCATATGACCCATTTGGGTGGGAAGGGGTCAATACCAAACGTAGGCCTACATCCCTTGGTAAATCAATATGGAGCCTATAAGACCCCTTGGGATTGGGTGGGAAGGGGTTATGTTGAGGTTCTTAGTGAATAGAGAGAGACGTTGGCACATCCATGGTGAATAGGGGGCTAGGCCTAGCCTATAAAATCATCATTGCCATTCTTCTTGTTTGACTGCAACCTAATTCTATTTCTGCAACTTGTCTTTTCAATTGGAATATGCCAGCACTGGAGGCGTCGCACTTTTGCCGGATGTGTCTTCGGCAAAACTCACGGCGGTCCCGGAATTGGTGTAAAACGGCTAACCTCCTAACAACAATCTAAAAAATAGTTTGCCCAGATCAACGAAGAAATTAGCAAGTGAAAATCATCTTTGCAGACATTAAATTTAATTAATTCGGGGAAGTGTGTGTGTTTTGGCACAGGCCTCTGGAGAGTTGGTCAGTGGAGTATTCCGCGTAAAATCGGGGGAAAGTGAGCAGACAATGGCCAAATCTATACTATAATATATAAAAAGACAAGGTATGCACCTCTTCCGACCCGATTTCAGCGAGAAACATCCAAACTTAATCGCGCCGCCAGAACATGATAAGATCGTCGAATCTCAACAAACTTACTCACCGATCATGCAGTGACATCTATATTTCCACAAACAATCCACTTTACTGCGCAACTTTGAATTCAAAGGCCTCAATTCACACCATTTATTTCATAATTTTATGGAAGAATCTGCCCTTCGACCCGGCCTCCATTACCGACGTCACTGCCGCGAGTCGTTCGACAGAGACTTGGGCATGCCGGGATGAAGCATTGGGTGCTTCTGATTGGTCAATATTGTAAATAAAAATATTTCACAACTGCAACGCCAATCAGAATCGTGCAACCGGCATCCTTGGGCGACTCGCGGCAGTGACGTCGGTAATGGAGGCCGGGTCGAAGGGCAGATTCTTCCATAAAATTATGAAATAAATGGTGCGAATTGAGGCCTTTGAATTCAAAGTTGCGCAGTAAAGTGGATTGTTTGTGGAAATATAGATGTCACTGCATGATCGGTGAGTAAGTTTGTTGAGATTCGACGATCTTATCATGTTCTGGCGGCGCGATTAAGTTTGGATGTTTCTCGGTGAAATCGGGTCGGAAGAGTTGCATACCTTGTCTTTTTATATAATATATAGTATAGATTTGGCCACTGTCTGCTCACTTTCCCCCGATTTTACGCGGAATACTCCACTGACCAACTCTCCAGAGGCCTGTGGTTTTGGATACTTGATGATAATTGGCTGAGGTTTCATGAGCATAGGTACAGTGGTTGTCGAGATTCGAGTGGAAGTTTACGGTAGGCCTATGCCAATTAGTCCTTCTTCATTCTCACGATATGAACGACGGCCACAGGTCTATGACGTCATCAGTGACGAGACTTACTGCCTTATTAATTATTCACTGTGAGAGCCGAGGGCAGAGCACGCGATCAACCGTCGAAACTCCCAAAACGTGGGTCATAATTGGCAATCACTGTGTCTAGTTAGGTGTGTATGATGTAAAAGGCACTTACCTGGTTCTGCCATCCTCTAGTTCTGCCATCCTCCTTCAATCGAGTCGGTTGAAGTTTTGAATGCAGAACTCCCAATACCGATGACGTCAGAAACTAAAGTGCGGGAAATTCAAATACCCCTGTTTTTTATTTTGTTGAATAGTGCCCCCTGGTGGACAAATCTGACATTACTTTCCCTTTGAACTGATGTAGAAAATACCACCCCATCTATCCCATAACGTTTTGTCTACATATTTACCATAGGGGGCCGAGATATTGCGATATTTCATTTTACACAAAACGCCCCCTGGTGCGCCTAATATACGTCAAATCGCGCTCATTTTTTGTTTCCGAGGAGAGTTCACCCAGGGCTATCTTCAGATGAAATATGGAGTCTCTAGCTATTACGGTTACAAAACGTCGGGCATAGCTGGACAGATGGACTGCAGGAGTGACAGACTGATGCCACTGAACACTTATTTGACTAGCTCCGCTGACCTTTGGTCAGCTGAGCTAAAAACCGCAAAGCTCTGTCACATTAGATGACTTCCGCATTCCATTGGTTCGAAGTTAGATGTTGCCGGGCTTTACAGAGCTCGTACACTTTTTGCATGCCCATCTATTAAATCGGCCCTTAGGGGTATATCATTTAGGCGACAAAGTCAGAAGCAAAACTTCCCGTCCAAGGCCAAAATGATGGCTGTGAAACGCATATTGTCAAAAATATCTATTTTTTATATTCTTTATGTGAACCGGCGTGTTCGTATACCGTATACTTGTATGTACAGGTCCAGGAAGCCCGATGCAACAATTAAATGTAATTATAACACGAGGCGAGGAGCAGGGCTCAACGGCCTTGGCCCACTTAGTGTTTCATTTCTTGTGTTGTCGGATTTTGAGAGTAGAGTAGACGAATTCCACACACAGTTGACGTATGAAACCACTGAATACGCCCATGTCTCTGCGAAAATCGTAAATCACTTGGAGTGAAACTCTCGGGTGAACCCAGGCCTTGATATGCGGCATAGGCCTCCATGTACCAACCCGGATCGCTGGTAACTGCACTGTACACGAGAACACCAACAAAAGACGACCATGAAAGTACCGTACTGTGTAGCTCTATGTAAACGCGGCCTGGCAGTTACATATGGAAGATGAACTTTCTACCGACCATGTTCTGTAACTATTTCAACGTTCCTTCGTTTTGATTGATTGTGTTGGTTCACAAGGTACCCTACTTATTTTTAGCTCAGCTGACCAAAGGTCAGCGGAGCTAGTCAAATAGGTATTCAGTGGCGTCAGTCCAGCACTCCAGCAGTCCATCAGTCCATCTGTCAAACTATGCCCGACGTTTTGTAACCGTAATAGCTAGAGACTCCATATTACATCTGAAGGTAGCCCTGGGTGAACTCTCCTCGCAAACAAAAAATGAGCGCGATTTGACCTATATTAGGCGCACCAGGGGGCGTTTTGTGTAAAATGAAATATCGCAATATCTCGGCCCCTATGGTAAATATGTAGACAAAAAGTTATGGGATAGATGGGTGATATTTTCTACATCAGTTCAAAGGGAAAGTAATGTCAGATTTGTCCACCAGGGGGCGCTATTCAACAAAATAAAAAACAGGGGTATTTGAATTTCCCGCACTTTAGTTTCTGACGTCATCGCTATTAAGAGTTCTGCATTCAAAACTTCAACCGGCTGGATTGAAGGAGGATGGCAGAACTAAACAATGAAACACCAGGTAAGTGCCTTTTACATCATACACACCTAACTTGACACAGTGATTGCCAATTATGACCCACGTATTGGGAGTTTCGACAGTTGATCGCATGCTCTACCCCCGGCTCTCACAGTGAATAATTAATAAGGCAGTAAGTCTCGTCACTGATGACGTCACAGGCCTGGGGCCGTCTGTCGTATCGTAAGAATGAAGAAGGACTAATTGATATCGTAAACTTCCACTCGAATCTCGACAACCACTGATACCTATGCTCATGAAACCGCAGACAATTATCATCAAGTATCCAAAACACACACACTTCCTCGAATTAATTAAATTTAATGTCTGCAAAGATGATTTTCTCTTGCTAATTTCGTTGATGTGGGCAAACTATTTTTTTAGATTGTTGTTAGGCGATTAGCCGTTCTACACCAATTCCGGGACCGCCGTGAATTTTGCCGAAGACATCCTGCAAAAGTCCGACGCCTCTAGTGCTGGCATATTCCAATTGAAAAGACAAGTTGTAGACAGAATTAGGTTGCAGAAATAGAATTAGGTCAAAGTCAAACAAGAAGAATGGCAATATGATTTTATAGGCTAGGCCTAGCCCCCATATTCACCATGGATGTGCCTACGTCTCTCTCGATTCACTAAGAACCTCAACATAACCCCTTCCCACCCAATCCCAAGGGGTCTAATAGGCTCCATATTGATTTACCAAGGGATGTAGGCCTACATGTGGTATTGACCCCTTCCCACCCAAGTCATATGAATAAAGACTAACAAATGCTTTTACTTGAATTTTGCAATACAAATGCACTACGCAATGTGTACAAATCTGAAGTAAAAGCATTTGCCAGTCTTCATATGTCCCATTAACTCCTTCCTACCCAAGTGGTCTGATGACATCGTTTTCGATTCATGAAGTGATATTAACCCCTTCTCACCCAATACGATATCTATCTCGATTCACCAAGCAATATTAACCCCTTCCTACCCAAGTGGT
The DNA here is from genome assembly GCA_002633025.1 of Notospermus geniculatus. Lineage (NCBI taxonomy): Eukaryota > Metazoa > Nemertea > Pilidiophora > Heteronemertea > Lineidae > Notospermus > Notospermus geniculatus. The sequence continues at coordinate 22,286 of NMRB01000812.1, read as the reverse complement.
CTGATAAGTCACGGTCTGATATGATTTTCGATTCACAGAGTGATATTAACCCCTTCCCACCCAATGGGTGTAATACTATACCTATCTCGATTCAATAAGTGATATTAACCCCTTTCTATCCAAGTGGTCTGATATCTTTTTCGAGTGATGAAATGATATTAACCCCTTCCCACCCAATGGGTGTAATACGAGATCTACCTCGATTCACCAAGAAATATTAACCCCTTCCTACCCAAGTGGTCTGGTAAGATATCTTTTTTCGATTCACCAAGTGATATTAACCCCTTTCCACTGAACTGGTTTCCGAGGAGCGCTTTGCTTGCTAACCATTAGAAAGGCACACGTACTATTCTTACTAGTATCTCGTTTCCCCTCTTTCAGCCTCTTGTGTTGGCAGGTCATAGTCAGCTGAGCGCAAGGCCCATGGGCCTCTTGTTCAATACCGTCTGGTAAGTCTGTGTATCAAACTCGTCCCTCCGTGGGTTGACGTATGTACCTACAACACCACTGGAAAGGGCTGCGGCGTGATGTCAAATATTCCCAACTAAAATAATATATCCGCTGAAATTGCTCCAATACTCAAACAACTTCGTTTGGGGGTATTATATGCCTTTTTAGGCATATATGATATTTTTCAGTCATCAAAGAACGAAATATTGCGTGAAACAAATATTTTGGTACGCTGCCAGTGGCTGACCAGAAATTCTGGTCAAGTCCTAGCCCTTTTTCAGAGATACATACATTCTCGGATGAGGTAGATCTGGGTAGCCTACGACATTGATCTGTGTATGTCTGGCAATATTTTCAGCTATATCCCAGTTGTTAAAGGAGCAACGGGCTTGAAATTTGGCATCCAGTCATCTAGTATGGTGGTTTCATTTGTGTGAGAATTTTTGAACAGAAATGCTGTCAGTGAAATTTTTTAACAGCGTTAATTTTGGGTAGATTTTAGAGGGTATATCGGTTTCTGAAGGATAAAATTCTTAGAAGGTGGCGAAATATGACGTCGGTTGCATATCAGAATTTATGATTCCTAACAATTGTGCCTGTCTATGATGAGTTGGTGAAATGACTTAAGTTGACGTTGACGTGGAATTGTATAGGCTGATTTCGAGATTATGCTGCAACGGAGTCTCTATTTGGCGCGTAGGGCTATTACTTTATTCGCGCGGCGGTGAGCGAGCGAAGCGGTTTACTGTTGTTGTGTGTAGGCCTACGCAGTGCGCAGTGCGGGTCGAGTGACAAACGCGGATGGCGGACGCCGGACCCGGACGCCGAAGGGCGGATGGCGGACGCCGGAATGGGGCCACCTATGGGCGGTTATATCTGCAAAAAGTAGACGTTGACAAAACTTAGACGTAGATTCAAAAATCAGAGACGTGCTTTTAGAAAACAGAGACGTTCTTTTACAAAACGAAGACGATCTGTAACAAAACATAGACGTTCAGCTGTGATTTGGAGTCGTTCACAAAAGAGACGTTCGGTGGAACTCGAGTCGNCATAAATGTAGGTTTTTGGCTGTTTGTCCAGTTATTGACGAAAAACTAACATTTTTGTACAAAAAACTAAGTTTTATGCTGATGATTGAAAAACCTATATTTTATCGCATAAAACTTAGTTTTATTGCAAAAAACCAGGTTTTATTGTAAAAATATAAGTTTTATCACAAAAACTAGGTTTTTTGCTCAAAAAACTTAGTTTTTGTCAAAAAACCTATATTTTCTCCACAAAAAGTAAGTTTTATGAGCAAAAAACTAGGTTTTAGTGCAAAAATATAGGTTTTTTGAATAACTGGACAATCCGCTTGCCATAGACGTTGACATAATTTGGAGTCGTTCATTAATGAGAGTTCAGACGTTGGGTGGCGCTCGTGGCAACTAAAGGTGAACTAGCCGTTATTTACCTCCTGTCCAGACATATTTTAATGAGGTCGAATTTGATTGGATGTTGGTGCATGGTGATGTCCCATCATGCCTCAGCATGAATTAAGATGAAAGGGGGCGCTGCGATCGCTTTCGTGAAAATCGGTTTTCACTGTAGTTGAGCCCCAAGTATTTTTTAAAAATTCCTTCGCAGTGCATTAGTATTGGGATGTATCTACAAAACGTCGGGCGCAAAACTAAAATAATAGGTGGCGCTGCTGAGGTATTAATGTTTTTACGTTTTGGTCATCAGTTCTGAATGGGTTAACATATTGATCTAATTCTTGTACATTCATTATTTACACATGTCTGCATCCATAGGCTACATAATGCAATTTTCCGCATTGACCCCTTCCCCATCTTTTTCAGTAAATTAGAATGCTTGGACTTCCTGGGCCTTCCTTCCTGCAACTAGTGGCGCTATCTTAACCAAGCGGAGATAAACATAACTGGGTCACGTGACCGACTTTTTTGAGATAAATGATGAACGTACGAGAATTACGTCAATATGTTAACCCATTCAGAACTTCTGACCAAAAACAAAAATGTATTAATATCTCAGCAACGCCACAATTATTTTAGTTTTGAGCCAGGCGTTTTATAGACACATCCTAGTAACCATGCACTGCGAAGGAATTTTTCAAAAAAATCAACCCACAGGGCTACAGTAAATACCGATTTTCAGGAAAGCGGTCGCAGCGCCCCCTTTCATCTTAATTCATGCTGAGGCATGATGGGACATCACCATGCACCAACATCCAATCAAATTCGACCTCGTTAAGATTTGTCTGGACAGGAGGTAAATAACGGCTAGTTCACCTTTAACTGCCACGAGCGCCACCCAACGTCTCCTTTGTGAACGACTCCAAATCACAGCTAAACGTCTCTGTTTTGTTAAAGAACATCTTTGTTTTGTTACGGCTGTTTTCTAAAAGCACGTCACTGATTTTGTAACCTACGTCTCTGTTTTGCCAACATCTACTTTTTGCGGATATAACTGCCCATACACAACCACATATTCCGCCTTCCGAGATCCGCCATCCGCCGTCCGTCGTCCGTAATCCGGCGTTCCGCCTTCCGCGTTTGTCACCCGACCCGCAGTGCGCAGGTAGTAGATCTGTAGGCCTACATTGCGTAATGTTATTGCGCTACATGTAATTATGCTGCTCTCTCGCGTTGGATAGGACTGTAAAGCCTAGGTCACAAATCCGCCGGGCCCCGTACGATTTTCCCCACCCAGCGGCTTGCAGTGGATTTTAGAGACTCAAACACGGATCTAAGATGTATTATGCCGAAATCGCCTGAATGGATAAGTGGAAATTAGACTGGATCAAACTGGGCACCGTAGAAATTGGCCAAAATGTCTGTTTTTACTCGCCGTACGGATCCCGGAGTGGATATGTGACTGGTTGTTGTGTATACGCCACCATGTGTGTTTATATATGCCAATACACGGCTGCTGAAGTCCCTAGAGAAATGAGACCGAGTGCCACCACTGAGGCCACCTTGTGAACCCTGTCCCCGCCAGGCTTGTTTTCTTCAAAAAAATGTACATGACTGTATTAAAACATCTACCAGTACAGATATACATATACTAAAAGGCTGAACCTCAATCATGAACCTCCTAAAATCCGTCCAAATTTTTACTTCATTCATTACCACGTGGTACTTGATGCTGCAATTGTTGTAGTAACAAAAGTTATCTACAAAAATGTGTACGTGCTGCCCTTCAATTCCTCCAAAGTGAATGCATTTCACCTTAACTTCCATTACCGCCCGCAACGGGTAGCTGGTTCAGTAACAGTTCATTCGTTTATGGACAATATCATACAAGGGGAGTACAAAGATTCTATCGTATTCCTTTTTCACAAAGTTTGGCTCATAGTTGATAAAACAGGAACGAATAAACGTATCGTGAGAAAATACAAAGCCAAAGAATATTGGTCCGTCATGTCAAAGTGTGGTAATGTATCTAGTAAGTGGCGTCGAAAATATTACTTTTTTTCCACATACGTGGTTACTTCTGTTTATTTTGCATGTGGGAATACCAGTGCAGAAATGAACATGTATTACTTTCTGTATAAGGTTTCTGAAATCGGATTTTCTCTTTATATGAAGTTTGTCAGAAAAGTACACTTTTTTCCGATCAAGGGCCGCATCACCGATTATAGATTCTTGCCTCCACCGAAATGGGATGTGAATGGAGATATTCTTATCATCAGTCCATTGCACACTCACTCCGGCTACATTGGCCTACTCCGGTTCAAAAACCAAGAGAACTACATGAACTCTACCGTAACTGTTCTCGGGGAATTGTCATTGTTGTATAGTTTTTTTATACTTGATAAAAACCATGCAGTATTCCATCACACAGTTTATATCATTAACAAGTATGATTTTTTTAACGAAACAGTGTTCAAATCATCGGCGGTTTGGCATTCCGAGAAATTAAATATAAACAACAAAGTCAAAATTCATTATCAACTCTTCGTCACAAAAAGGAACGAGCTGATCATATGGCCTCTCTTAACGAACAGACAAATTGTCTTTGTTTATTCCCTTCAAATTATGAACCATTGCGACAGCTGATGTGGCCAGCACACCCGATCACACATGACAGAGGTCACATCAAAGGCAATGTTGACCTGGCTTGACCCTGCCGTGTTAAAGAACTACCCTGAAGATGAGTTTACACCGCGGCACACGCGACACGAACACACAGACGAACAAAGGTTTCATGGGGATGAATCCTTTCTGAAGCCATTGCTCGCCTGCATGTTCGTGTCGCTTGCATCCACGCCTGAGTGGACATAATTCTGAGTTAATTTACACATTAATTCAAACAAATAAATTAAACGAATAGAGTGGAACTTCCCTTAACGGACACCTCTGCCAGGAGGACACCTCTCTAATCAGGACACCAATGTTCAGTCCCAAACTGGTCATTTCTATTCATTTCAACCTCTGTAATCAGGACACCTCTCAATTAAGGACAGCATTTGTCAGTCCCGAAGGTGTCCTTAATAGAGAGGTTCGACTGTAAATGTAATGTCTACATTAAATCGACCAATAGGATTTGATTTTTATGTGGACATTTATTCGATTTAATGTCCACATTAAATCGATTTAGTACCAACCTTAATTCGATTTAATGTTCACATTAAATCGATTTAATACCACCATTAAATCGATTTAATGCCCACATTAAATCAATCTGCTACTTCCTCCGATAAGTACACAATCCACCAAACAGAGGAGAATTTTTAGCGGCGGATGTGCAAGGGCTCGAATTAATGTAGACATAAAATGGAATTAATGTCCGCATAAAAAAGTCTTCTCTGATTGGTCGATTGTGCATTTATCGGCGGAAGTATCTACTTGAATTATGTGGACATTAAATCGAATTAATGGAGGTATTAAATCGATTTAATGTGGACATTAAATAGAATAAATGTCCACGTATAAAAGTCAAGATACAGAAAAGCACAAAATTGACACACAAAATGATAATAAGCAAGAAGTCAATCTCCAGAATTCACGAATTTTCGACCCCAACCGCGGTCTTTTTCAAGTGGAACTTTACAATCTGAAACTCTAGAAAAGACTGAGCTGAAACCCGAATGCAGAACTACATAACCTGTGTAGACAGGACAAACAAGCAATTAAGGAAAGAATAGCGACCAAGCCCCACGGGTGGCCGCTGGACAATTAAGGAGAAACTAATTTAGCTGAAAGAAAAGGATTGAATAACTGCAGGGCTGCCCAGCCTGACCA
>NMRB01000811.1:252230-268231 GCA_002633025.1 Notospermus geniculatus | reverse complement strand
TGTTTCTTGCACAGTGCGCCCCCTCTTTTCCGAAATTGTGGATCCGCCCCTGTTTTTGTAGACTCTGCTTCCAGAAAGGCTACAGTAGCCAAGAGATTAGACCATCGTTAGCTTTGTATCACCACCTACTGGTATTCACAAGGTTATGGGATTAGAATCATGGGCTATAGTTGCACCATGTGCGTTGTTGAAATTATTTTGTGCGCCAAAGGCCTTTATTGCTTAGGCGTGAACGTAGTGTACCCATTCTCCTTATGATATGAGAGATGTGCTTGTTAGTTGCATCGTGCAGGAACATCCATGAAGCATCCCGGTGTAAACCAGGAACTTCATGGCATTTTTGCAAAAGTTTGTGTGTGTTCTTCAATCTGAAGAAAAACTTCGGTTATTATTTCATCATATTATCTGACCTCAAAAATAACATTTCCATATAGGGCCGATTTAATAGACGTTTGCTAAAAAAATAGATAGGCCTAGGTATGCGAAAAGTGCACAACTAAATTTTCACCAAAAAGCCCTGTTTGGATGAATAGTAAGCGCTATACAGAGCTTAGAAAACGGGGCTTTTGGGTGAAAAATTTAGTTGTGCATTTTTCGCACGCCTACAGTATCTATTTTTGGTGGAACCAATGGTTAGCTGTTAGCAAACGTCTATTAAATCGGCCCATTGTGATACAAGTACATGCTTATAATGATATTGGTTTGTTATTGGCTACATTCCCCCCATTGTTAACCGCCATCTCACTACCATGGCCAGATGTTCCAAAAATGACAGTAAAGCTATTCATGGTCTTATTCAAAGATTTGATTTAAAGTACAATGTACATTGTCGTCCTCTCTCTTTGCAATCTACTGCATCACTTCTGACAATACACACAATTAGTTCTGTGTGATTTATGTCACAACACAAATGACTATGGGGGAGTGGTCAGAAAACGAGGAAAATAAATGTCCCCCCGCAGATTTATCATTTTTGTAGCATACATGTATTACAAAACATGCATGCAGTAGGCCCTATATTTTTGAATTATTGTTGCTGTATCTAACTACCAACTCGTTCTGGTTTTAGGGGAGATGGAGTTTCAACTATGGGGTCATCCAGATCACTACAAAAGGATAGTGAAAATCATGCATTTGCAAGAGCCAGGTAGGCGAAATTTTATATTGTTTTATCCAGTTTCTACATGTAATTTTGTACTAATGCATCCAACCAAACACGTCCTGTTTGGTCTTTTTATCGTATCAATGACCTAATTACATGTACATGTATGATTAAAGCTGAACTGCGTGACCAAAACTGAAGATTCAAGCTTTGGAAAATGACCACCCCGCCACCGTAGTGATCATGAGAAATACAAACGACCATAAGGCACTTTCAAAGCACATCCAGAACATGAAAGACAACAGCCTATTTAGTGGCGGCACCGTACTCTCCCCGAGTCTGTCAATGGAGTCCTATCGGGAGATGGCGTCCTGTGACGTATGCAGATCTATGATATAGGTTCTTTCCGAAACACAGTAGAAAGTCAGTTACCAACAATCGCTTCTGTGTAGACGACCATACTGCAGCGCTGTGGTGTTCATGCAGTTCAGCTTTAACACCTACATCAATTTTGCTGCCAAATTGCTACATGTTACAACAATGGTTTATATAAATGGACTAAATCACGTTTTCTGTGGACGCAGCAACTTGTGGTCAAAACCAGACACACTTTTGCAGTGTAATTTTGGAGTATTTCACTGACATACACGTATTGCAAATATTATTTTCTCGATGATTCATGCATTTCCATACACTATTAGTGGATAAAGTGTGATACCTACCGGTAGTTGATCACTCATCTCGACTTTTGTCCATTCTCAGAATACTGATGGGTGACATTAGGTGCTGCCCTCAGACAGATGACTGGAATGACAGATTCATAAAATTGTCAAATACATGAGTCAAAACATTTGCTTCAGTTTTATGCCATACTCTAAATCATTGGTGCTTTTCTAGGGATTTGCAGTGTAAATCACCACCAAAGTGTCGTATTTTGTAAATTCCTTCGTAGGACCACGTTTGCTGACATTTGCCTCCATTTGCTTCCATACTGATCTTGTGGTGACGTCATGTGACCCACACTCGGCCGAAAATTTTTTTAGGTAATTTTTCCGTAACCTCATCATAATAAAAGCAGTAATCTACATAAACTTTGTTTTCTGTGGACCTAGGAAAATGGTTTTTCACTTTCCCCAAAAATGAATAACATTAGGGCTATCAAATGGCTCAGCACTGAAAGGGTTAAGAGTGCCGACTAGCCCTTACCTTGTGAATTGAGGGGTTGGAACAACACCGTAAAGTGCAGTTAATAGTGCAACACTATTGAAGTGTTGAGTTCCAACACTTACTTTCGTTTTTAGAGCGCGGTAGTCACTCTGGCATGGCATGAATCAAACAACATCACAAGTGAGGAACTATAGATGAAATTGAAAGAGAAGGGGACTAAGAGGCTATCTCGCCTTACAAGCTGTAATTTAAAAACGTCCCTCTGAAAACCTGAATTTTGTCTAAAGATATAACACTTTAGATCAAAGAATGTGTTTGAAGACCAAATCCCACAGGGCCTATTCCTTTTACATATACAACTTTTAATAAACATGATGGATGAGGGTGGATTTAAAAAATATAAAACCATTTATGTGTTTTGAAACCCCTACATGTACAAGCCATGAATAAAGTCTCTCATCCTTATACATGTACATGTATATGTACTCTAGGACTCGGAGTTTTAAGGCGAGACTAAGGCGGTGACAGACTGGCGTGTACGCAGCGCGTCCTGCAGGCGTTCCGCCAATCAGATTATTCGGTAGGTGTTTCGGTCCGTGTTACCGCCTCCCTGATTGGTTGAACGCTTTTCCGACGCGTTGCGTACGCGCCAATCGAGAGGTTAAGAAATCGCTCCGTTAACGGTAACACTAACGCTAACGTTATTTTTTACATTGCAAATGTACGTCCGAAATAGCGTTAGCGTTAGTGTTATCGTTAACGGAACGGTTTCTTAACCTCTCGAATCTGTCACCCCTTAAAATTGTGTCGCTGTATGAAGCAAGAAAGGAACACGCACAGCCTGGCCTCAGCAGACAAATAGAAGTACCATGCTGTCTGGCTGCCTTTGCTCTGATATCGTCGCTCAGTTGTGCTCACTATGCTTGCTTTCTGCGGGAAACCAAGATCCCAATAATACCACATTCCAAGCAGTCTTTTTAGCACGAAAAAATAAAATGGCCTCCAACTAAAAACACTGGATTGCGTGATCGTAATGGTGAAACTGAGGGAATGTTTGTCATGTTGCATTGGTTGTTCATTCTTGTTGTGGTATTATCCTTGCGGGAGTCTTCCTAGTCGAGATGATGACGGGAACTACATTGGGGTCAAGTCAATTATATCTCCATGATTCCCTGACTGGTGCCTGCATTGAAGTCTGGTTTGGAGTGTCTGCATGGTATTAGTCTGCAGGGTTCCTTCTGTGACATGAACCATTGTTATGAAGTCAGCCATGCTTTCATTCCCGGAGACCGTCTCCTGGAAGTCTGAAATCAGAGCCACTTAAAGCTGACGTGAACGAACAAAAAGCCCCCATGGGACGAGCAAGAGAATTGCAAACGCCCTGCAAACACCTCAAACGAAGGCTCAGAACATGATACACCCCACGACGCCAGGAGGGCGCCACCTTATTTGCCTTCAGGCAACAGAGCTGTCAACATCTCCGGATACCTCTTACACTACTCAAAGAAAAAAAATTGTAGTCATTTAGACGGGATTCGAACCGTCGACCTTCTGATTCGTTATCCACCACTCTATCCACTCGGTCAACGAGCCAACTGACAGGGACATGATTTATGTTTGTCATAGACGTAGGCCTTCCACGTACGTTATAATGCTACGAATAAGAGAAAACATGTGAAGTCTTCCAACAAGTTCGGTGGCCGAATGGGAAAGACGGCGGAACAGAGATAACAAGGGGCGGGTTCGATTCCCAGCTGGGTCAAAAATTTTTCTTTCAAAAAAAGTGTTCAGCAGGAGCTCACCGTAGGATGTTGACACCTCGAAAGCTCGATGACAAATAAGGTGGCGCCCTCCTGACCTCGTGGGGCCTATCATGTTCTGAGCCTTCGTTTGAGGTATTTGCAGGGCGTTTGCAATTCTCTTGCTCGCCGCATGAGGGCTTTTTGTTCGTTCACGTCAGCTTTAAACGACCACGGTATGCGATCTCTAGGCGGCACACCAGTAATAGAAAATTCCAAGCCATTTTCCTTTAAAGAGACGACAATATACCATCCTGTCACTCGCACCCAGAAGCTCTGATGATTGTAATATTTGGGGGTTACAATGACCTCAGCTAGATTTTCAAACCATATAATTTTCGTTGTGGGTTGACCGTGATAATGGAGAGTTTTCGCAAAGCCTCCGAAACGCCAACGCGAACGCCAAACCCATTGTTTGATGCCACGAAGAGATCACCGAACAAAAGGATAGACGTTCGCGTTGGCGTTTCGGGGGCTTTGCGAAAACTCCCTATTATCAGGGTTAGGGGGTCCGAATCCGAGAGGGCTCACTGATCAGCGGAGAGAAGCAGTGAGATGGCTGCCAGAGCCCATAGCAGTGAATCGCCCCTGCGGAGGAATCTCAGACGTACAACATTTCCAAAAACTAATCAGATTTTTAAACAAACACTATATTATTTCATGTTGAGCAAAAAGATGATTTAGAAAAATATCCAAACCGAATAAATCATGTTAAAGGGGAAATGCCGATTTTAATAGTACTACTTTCTGCCCTGATTGGTCAATTACTGGTGTGTAACCTCTAAGAGGTATTTTGACTGCCGACGTAGAGGGAGCCATATAGCGACATCTCTCCGACAACGTAGTTAGTCCCTGTGGTTGGAGAGTGCGCCACTCGCCAACTACGGCGATGGTGGCGCGGCTGTCGAGAAAAAGTGTCAATACCGTCGTGGTCCTTTAATGTAATTTAAACAGAAAATTACTTTGGAATGCTTTTCATGCAACGGTGCAAGCAAGTAGCAACAAAACTTCAAAACCTTAAACACTTTGACCTAAAGACTTTGACCGCCAAAGACGGAGATTTCCGTCTTTTCAAAAACATTGTTTGCCAATCAAAGGTGGATCGCTCCGTCTTTCAGTTATTTCTGAATGGAAATATAGATGTGTTATGCGAAAACAGAAAACGTCCCGTTTATGTTGATGGCAATGCCATGAATAACTAGTGAAAATAAGTCTCGTTCAATGCATTATGCAGAAACAGAAGATATCCTCTTTATGCCATGCTCTGGAAGTACTAGGTGAAACTATAAAATATGGTTGGCGGTGGGATGGAAAATCTTGAAACAAGTCTGGTGAGTAACAGTATAATAGATATACAGTGCAACCTGTCTATTAAGGACACCTTTGGACTGACAGATGCTCTCCTGAATTGAGAGGTGTCCTTACTTAGGTCAAAATGAATAGAACTGATCAATTAGGAACTGAATTTTGGTGTCTGTAGGCTTTGAGGGGTCCCAGTATCATCAAGGGAACAGTTCGTTTAACAAAACAACAAATCATTTATTTTTCCGCGGCATTCTACATCCGGGTAACTCCCCGGTCTCACTTTACAGTTACACAGCAGGGGCCGTATGCATAAAACATCGTAAGTGTAAAATTTCCTTTAAACTATTCTTCCAAACAAAAGATGAGGGAAATTTTACACTTAAGATGTTTTATGCATAGATCTACACCCAGTGTCACTAAGGAGTTGGATGGGTACATATGCATCAAAGATAAGCTTTTTTCATACCCTGGTAGCCGATACAATGAAGAGAATGATATTTCTCTTTAAGGTCAGCTGGGTTCATTCTCAAAGCAAGCTAATTGGCGCTGGAGCTAGTCCAGTAGATGTGGTTCAATAAGCCAATAGGTTCCCTCCAATCGATTTTATTTGCTATCAATGCATGAATCATGCGATGCTTCTAATGAGTTGTTTGAATGTGGACATTAGGTAGAATAGAATCAATTATCTCAGTATGGTTAGCATGGTTAGAAAAAAGGAGACGGCTGGTTAAGAAAATGTCAATAGCCAGCAGACTCTCCTGCTGTCAACAAGGTTATTTTATGTAGAAGGAACAATAATAGCGATTAGCAATATTGAATTTTTGCATCAGGCATATCTTTATGTCAACATCTCTGTGGCTAATAAACTGGGTAATTTTGAAAAGCAGCTGAACAATTAGCAACCAATGTTACCTGAAGCAATTTGGCGGTTACTAGGTTAGTAAGGCCAACACTGCCACAAGCCACTTTCATCTCGGCAAAGCTGAAATCAAAACAAAATGTAGCCCGCTGCAGCACACCATGTTTCTATCTGTTGGTAATACACACATTTATGGGGTGTAAATCCCACCGTTGAAAAGTTAGCGGGTCCCATTCTCCTGTACAACGCTCAGTTCTTGGGTCCAACATGTCCAATGATAAGATGAGTGTACTAAACTTCAAAGTCAATTTTTCGGCATCTTGCAAAAACATCTCAACGGCAACCCACCCTAGTGCGACTCAGGGGGTTCCCCTGAACACATTACCAGGGGGCGGCTTTTTACAGCAGCTGGTCCCCCATTTTCCCCCAAATGGGGTTTTGCCCCCTGGGTAACTGGAACACCATTGGGGAGCACTACCTTGGGTCAAACTACAAACTCCGTTCACGCAATTTTCGCGTGAATGGATTCTTAGCCTTAAGCAAGGTTCATTGGCGCACGGATCCGATCCGTTCCCAGTCCCGTTTGCCCCGAGATTTCCGGATACGACAACGCTGGAGTCCATTTGATAGATATTTTACGGACCTGAACCGGACCAATTCCGTGTGCCAATGAACCTTGCTTTAAGCAAGGTTCATTGGCACACGGATCCGATCCGTTTCCAGTCCGTTTGCCCCTAGTTTTCCGGATACGACAACGCTGAAGTCCATTTGAAGCAAGGTTCATTGGCGCACGGATCCGATCCGTTTCCAATCCGTTTGCCCTGAGTTTCCGGATACGACAACGCTGAAGTCCATTTGATAGATTTTTTACGGACCTGAACCGGACCAATTCCGTGTGCCAATGAACCTTGCTTGATAGGTTTTTTACGGACATGAACCGGACGAATTCCGTGTGCCAATGAACCTTGCTTTAAGCCTAGTTTATACTTCGACGCAAGACCATCGGCGTCCGACGCACGATCAAAATCTGTACGCCGACATAAGCCTTCTTCATTAGGTCGGCGTCCAGATTTTGGTCGTGCGTCGGACGCCGATGGTCGTGCGTCGAAGTATAAACTAGGCTTTAGGCCTGCTTTCCATTGGAGCGTTTCCGTGCGCGGAAACGCTCGAAAGCATTGTTATTTTCCGCGCCGTGATCAAGTTACAGCCTGTGCTAGGTGTATGTTGCCAAGGTTTTCTATTTGATAATGCCATACCATGGTCATTGAACTTAATAAAAAATATTGATCATTGATAATAGAGTTTTTGTCAAGGAAACTAACGTCATGGTGACAAATGTTTAATGGTCTTCATAAAATTCACGGGCACGGATGGGGACCAGCGTGAATAATACAAATGTAGTCATTTCACATGGACATTACCGTCAATCAAAATTTTTGGCCAATGCCATTTCATCAATAGAAGCTAAATTGGCTGAGGCGAGAATACTGTAGTATGCATAAAGCCTACATGTAGTTCATACTTCGACGCACGACCATCGCCGGCGACTGTTCGAGGTACCTCCCAGTTGCTCCGAGTTCCTCTCAATCGCTGAAATGTCGATCTGCGCGTGGTGGTTTTCCCCATGTGCCAACCTGTAGAGTTGGCAGGTCATTGTCAATGTCAGCTGAGCGCCAGGCCCATAGGCCTCTTGTTTGATCTGCGACGGATCCGTCGAGTTGCTTCAAGACGTAATGTCGACCTGTAAGCCCCTTTAGAAGACACAATTATAGCAAGCAAATACCGACAATCGGAAATGTTGATGGGGTTATCAACAACACTTATCCAGTGGTTCAGAAACATCGACCAGTTTCGTGTGAGTGATGTGAATGGGTGACACGTTGTGCTCACAGCAATTTAGCATGTTTGTCTAATGACACTTTAATGATTAGCCATTTTGAAATTGATTTTGGTAAAAGGTTGGCGTGTTGTGTGTTTCCTGAAGTGATATCAATCTCCTGCTGAACAGCATTACATGTTTAAAGTCTGCCTGATGGCACACAAGGATTAACCCTTTTGCCGCCGATGCCCCTCCTCCCCCCCCCCCCACGGCAGCACGATAGAATCCAGCAGTGTTGCCGCCCGTACGGCGGCATTGGTTATCAAACTAGGCAGAAGTGTTTGCTGATAAGCTCTGTTCTCTCAAGATGCGAAGTAGACTGGTACCCGGTCCTAACTATTTTACATCGGACTTTTGCATATGTTAGGACCGGGCGTGCCTATCGCGTTCGTGAATCTGATTGGCCGATGCTGGCGCAAGTAAATTCAGTATAGGAACTATTATGTTGATGCCTTTTCTATTTTTAACCCCTTCGTGATTGGTTCATTTCCTGAGTCAAGTGGAGGTCACCTTCTATCCGCATTCCGGTGTAAAGTTTTTCAGTGAGGCCCGTGTGCCAGTGTGACATTACAATAGATTGACGGAATAAGCCGCGACTTGACAATGGGCGACACACAGAGAAACACCGATTCCGTTTCCCAGTGTGTTCCGAACAATGGGAATCACACAGAAAAACTCCACACTGAAAAACGTTACACCTGTCCGTCAGCCGTATTGAGAATTAAATAAATTTAAATAATTTAGATAAAATTGCCAAATGACGTCACTGGCAGAATTCCTCCAAAAATGTCGGCCAATACTGGCCGCCTACCAAACAACCTGCAGCGCGCAGGTTGGTAGGATCAGGTACTAGTGTAGATGCGAAGCATACATGATAGCGGTTTTCCGGCATAGATGCCTGCCCTTATTTCAAGAAACTTGACGAGTTTTCTTGAAATTTAAATTCAGCAGGGAAAGCGTTGAGCTGACGTCCCCTTTCCGGAATCCTGGACCGTCCCTGCAACCTAATACAACGTATAGCACTTTCTCCTTTTACCTGTCAGGGCTTTCATTAAGCCTGCGTATGGCGTATATTACGCATGTAATCTACACAAATGACGCAAATATAAATAACTCTGAAGTCTCAAAAACGCAGGTAAATTTGATGATACGCTGATAGAGGAAGTGTTGAAGTCCCATCTGTACATTCAATCTCCATTACGCCAGTAGGACCCTGGCTGACGCAGGTATCAAGATATTGAAAGTCGTGCGTGGCCAAATTTTTTTCAACACGCCGAATCCTTGCTAGAGCGGAGGTGAAAATAGAACTGGGGATTCCCTTCGCCCATCATGGCAACCACACACTCCTGACTCGAGCGCTGCACCGGTAGCAACAAACGAAGGGACGATTTGACCCCAGTAAAATATAACAAGAAGTCATGACCCCGAAAAAGTATTGCTGGAATTCTAAAGACCCCACCATCTTCCCACTTTGACTTCCATAAAAAAATTGTGGAAGTCATGACCCAGGTAGGGAAAAAGTTAATGAAAGCCCTGCCTGTGTCATTTTGTCCTTACCATCATTAGTGGAGAAGTTTGGAATAAATTTTCAGTAACTGCCATCCAGCTGAGAATTATGACTGATAAGCCAAGGTTCTGTTCTTAATGTCCGAAAAAAAATACAACTTTGATCCCAATTATATGACATAAAAGTCGGTGTGGTACAATGTATATTGGCAGTTTAATATTACAGTAATGATATTGATGTTGCCCAGGGTTACTGTCACGCTACAACAACAATCATGTTAACAATTTCTGTCGTGTTGACATGGATAATGATACCGGCCAATTAACCACTTCAGCGCCGTGCGGTGCCCAGTATTATACACCGGGATGGGTCGTTATGACATCAAATGCCAGTAAAAATTATGTCATGAAGTAAAGGCATCAAAAATAGAGGAAAATGTGAACAGAAATGTCATGTTGTGATAATAGGGCCGTTTAGACGACAGGCAAAATCCACATGCGATCCGATCGAATCCGATTGTGGTTCAAAACTCTTGCGTGTAAACGCTACCCAATGCGGTCCAATGTGGATTTAAAATGGTCCCGAATCCACATTGGACCGCATTTAACCACATACGACCACATTCAAATCTCGTCTAAACGCAAGACCCGATGCAGGTCGATCAAATCCAATCGGATTGAATCTGAATGTGCTTTGTTAGCTTATCGTCTAAATGGCCCTATAATGACGTTATCAGGCCCGTAGGAGCCGGGGGGGCCCGTAGGAGTCCTGGGCCCCCCCACTTTTTTGCCAAAAAATACCTTTGGCCCAAATGTCCATTTTATATGTCCATATTCTTGCTCTCAGATCCCAGGAAAATGCATCTAAAGCACTTAAACTGTAAAATTTTTCTGGGGGAGGACCCCCAGACCCCCCTTTCGGCTTCCCACTTCCTTTTCGGTGCTCACCGCCTCCGTCCAGCTACACCCCGTTTCTGTCAACCCTTGATCCAGCCCTGCCAGGACCCCCCACTCATCAGAGGGCTGCTACGGGCCTGGTTATCCCACTTCACCACCTGTCAGCGCGATACATAACCGGCGACACTGCACTGATGGCCAAGTGGTTATCACGTCCGCTTAGCAAGCGACAGGTCCCGGGGTTCGAATCCAGCCCAGGCCATGGGATTTCATTCCAGGTGTGACAGGAATCAACGTCCTAGGAATGCAAGTCCGCCAAACAATAGCCCGCTATTGTAAGGTTATATTCGAATGGTCGTGGTCTCCATAGCCACATTAAAGGAGCACAGTGTGGATCTGAAATGCGTTATTTGACTGCCGACGTAGATGGATCCACCTAACGGCAGCAAGACGAACTACAAAAAAGCATTACAAAATGTACGTAGTAAATCGGGTCAATTCGCCGACAACGTAGTTGGTCCCTGGGTTGGAGAGTGGCGCGGTGGCGCCGGCTGTGGGGAAAAAGTGGTCTTTAATGTAATCCCTCGCTGAACAATAAGACCGGACTTTGATTCCAGGGGGACTTTGATCCCTGTCACACCGGCTTCAGTCCGTCGCATGGGACACTAAGCCGTGGTGCCTTTTACCTCGTGGGTTTGTTAGGGCAAGTAAGACCCCATCCAAGTGAGGAACATGAGTAGCTTGTGATGGCCTCTTTCGTACTTACCAGGGCAAATAATGCTATAGCGTCAGCTCTGACGGAAAAATCAAATACAAATACACTGAAATGGTTATAGTGTTTTGTTCGGTGAAATGAATGCTTTAAAGTTACACGTACACTGTACGTACATGTACATGTATGTCGGTAAAGTATTTTATTTTTGGAACAGACTGTAGCACTGTGTGGCAAAATTGAAGCAAGTGATTTGACAATGTTGACATTTTTTTCTATTTCATCTTTTCTTTCAGTCATGAGCAATTCTAGGCCTATCTTCATTATCTTTTGGGCCTTGTTCACTCTAAAAACTGAAGTGGTGAAATCAACACCTGGGGAGTTAAAATCAACACTTTCCAAGAGGGCTGTGAGTGACTGCTCTTATGGTGTTGATTCAACACTTTCTTAGGTGTTCACCAACGAAGTGTTGCAAGTCACTTGTGAAGTGACCCGTTCCACTGTGGAAGTGACCATGGTCACTTGTCAAGTGACCCATTCCACTGTGGGCCCACACCTAACGCACCCGGAGAATCATTCATGGAGTGCACTTTTTTTTATTTTGGGCGATTTCCTTGGCTCTCTAGCCCTATCCAGCCGTATAAGTAGTTGTGATCGCTTGGAAAGTGCTTGGCAGGAATACTTTAAAAGTTATAGTGGTCTTCTTAAAAGTGTTAAAACAACACTTTATTTCTATTCCAACACTTTCAGTGTATTACATCACTCCTAAGTGGTGGGGCGGTCCTATTCCTTCACTTTCAGTGTATTACATCACTCATAAGTGGTGGGGCGGTCCCAACTGTTTCAAGCCCGGTTTCAAGTGTAAGGCACCACTTCGAAGTGTTGCAATCAACAACTCTTTAAAGTGTGATGGTGACACTTTCCTCCACTTCAAGTGTTGGAGCAAGTCCAACACTCCATAAGTGTGAGAATCTAACACTTCAGTTTTTAGAGTGTTTATGCTAACCCATCTAACTCAGTGTGAACCGCCTTTGTGTTCTTCTAAGCATTTTGACATGAAAGTATTTTCACATTGTTGTAATTTTCACAACACCTATCTGTGATGTCCCTAAAGGGGGAGAATAAGGGTCAACAACACGGAACTCCGACTATAGTGTCTGGTTTATTTCCCGCCATTATTGGAGCGCCAGTATATGGAACGCCCCCGGATAACATTGTATATAGAACCCGAACCGCGCCAACTGGCGTATCCGGAACGAGACTAGCTACCGTCACATCTCCTCAACTTTGCATAAATCTTNGGGGGTCTCATTGTTTGCTTAATTAGCTGATTAATGAAAGATGAAAGCACATGGTTTACAATTCAGATGTGTAGAACAAGAGTAGCAATTTCATAGAAATACATGAAATCGATGCTACCTTTTTGCTTGAAGAAAATATGAATTGTTTTCAGTCGCCATTTGCAGTGCGCTTCCTTATGGCTACCGCCCCCTTAAAGGAAGACATCCGAAAGATATTGCCCGGCGGGCACTATTTGTTTTTGTTTTGATTAGCGTAGTGTCACCGTTGATAAACAGACGGCGCTGTGCGTTATGGCACAGGCCCCTGGAGAGCTATCAGTGAGCTTAGAACACGTACCTAACCAAAAAAACGCTAAGTTTGTAAAAGACACACCCCGAGCTCACGAATTCGTGAGCTCGGGGTGTGTTTTTTTTAGATACAATGGGCCGATTTTTTAAACGATGGCTAAGATAACCATCGGGTTTCATTAGCCCTCAGTTGACAAACTGTTTGTTAATCAAAGTGAATTTTTCGATTTTATGAATCGTTGATAGCCAAACATTCTAAAAGTCAAAAGGTTTACTTTGGTTACATGTAATTCACGGTTTGTCAGAAAAGCCGATGCTTAAACCGAGGTTTACCTTAACTATCGTTTAAAAAATCGGCCCAATGTGTGTTTAGAGATACGTTTGGTTAGATACGTTTTCTAAACTCACTGGGTAGCTCTCCAGGGGCCTGTGCCATAA
Organism: Notospermus geniculatus; assembly: GCA_002633025.1. Classification (NCBI taxonomy): domain Eukaryota; kingdom Metazoa; phylum Nemertea; class Pilidiophora; order Heteronemertea; family Lineidae; genus Notospermus; species Notospermus geniculatus. The sequence continues at coordinate 254,978 of NMRB01000811.1, read as the reverse complement.
CGCACAGCGCCATCTGTTAATCAACGGTAACACTACGTGAACCAAAACAAAAACAAATAGTGCCCGTTGGGCAATATCTTTCGGATGTCTCCCTTTAAGGAGTCTTCTAGAGTAGAATACGGGCCTAGGACTCGAGGCATATCACGAAAATTGGTGTTTTTTGTGTTTTTTTCACTTGAAAATAAAGAGCAGTTCTGATATCACAATTAAACCGCCTTGTGGGAAGCGTCACGGTATACTACGATCCATCCATGACGGTCATAGCAGAATGTTGAGTCCTGGCATATAGCCAAAAGGTTTGCTCAGACGCCATAAATGAATTTACTTGCTCGAAACAACCGTGCGTGCTCAGCACGGGTCTTTGCAAGTTAGCATAATCGGCAGCATATCGTGCACCAAAATGCATTTTCCTCATCATTGCAAGTGTATTATTAATGATATTCTGACAGATTATGGGCTAGATTCTACTTGCAAACCACTTCATTCAAGCTTCGCTGAATAGGTGGTCTGCATGAGGCTGAATAATGCAATCGAATTAGAATCATTATTTGTGGGGGGACCAGATGTCCAGACTGAAAATCTATTTCAGGCTTAAAGGAACACGGTATTATGCGATCTCTAATATGTAATTTGACTGCCCACGTAGAGGGGGCATCTAGCGGCAGCAGCACAAACTACAAAAATCCATTACAAAATGTACGCAGTAAATTGGGTCATTCGCCGAAACGTAGTTAGTTCACTGGGTTGGAGAGTGGCGCCGGCTGTCGAGAAAAAGTGGCAATACCGGGCTTCTTAATAAAATGCCCATAAATTTGTTTGAATTGATCCAAAGGGTGCGAGTAGATTCTGTCCAATGTTGCACTACAACTTGTAGTGGCCTTCGTCAGAAAAATGGAGCCTAAAAAGTGGGAAAACTATGCCATCTGTTCAGGGAACATTTTGGTTCAAATCAACAAGCATAAAAGAAGAATGTATTGGTATCTATCATTGGCTGTTTTTGGAGATAAGACATCCCTCCATCTTGTTGCAATAGCACTTCTTAAAAATACATTCTTAACTCTTTCTCTGCCCATGCTGTTTGATTTTAAACTCTTAAATTGCTAATAGGTTAGCGATTTTTCACCTGTTTTTGTAGCCAAATAACTACACTCACTGTATGACTGGCGGGAGATTCAAGTTTGCCATTATTTTGCAAGCAGTGATATTGAACAACCTGGTTCAGCTCCAGATCGCTAGACGGAAACACTGAGGAAACTTGTACATACGTTATGGGCGATTTCACAGACCATGTCAAAAACGTATTTATACGTTATGTGATGTGAAAGAGTCATGGTTCTTAATATAATGCTGACATTTTAAAGGGAGACTCCACTCATTGTCAACTTTTGAATTTTTATCAATCCATGGAGACTATTGCCATGAGTTGTGATATCACTAGTGTCAATAGGCTGACGACCTTTATTGTAGTGAATGAACTAATACTGTGACTGCCTAGCCCTATTCGTTGTATTGAACACGTATGACATCACATGTGCTGTGCAATGGCCCCCTTGGGATGCAATAAAAATGCTTAAAATGATGAGTTTGCTGATTTAAAAAAAAATTACATGTTGCAGATATCAATAAATTTGAATGTCTTAACGATATTTCATTAATTCAAAATTTTGCACAATGAATGGCGTCTCCCTTTAATTAATCCATCTTTATTTTCTGACTGTTTCATAACTTTACTGACAAATCATAATCCATTGTATTTCTTTTGTTTCATTCTCACCCGCTTGTGCACTGCTGGATATGTCCATAGATTCAGGTGACTGTTGTCCTATCACACCATGCATGGAATATACATACCTGTATATGTATTGTATTGTTTGTCACAAAAGTATTAGGCTACTGTTTGTTCCAATTTGTTAGTGAATCGCTTTTGACCTCTGGTTCCGTCATTACATTTTCAACAAAGTCTTCGCAAAATTCCATCAGATTTTCGTTGGTGTATCATTCTGCTATCTTCATTTTTCACAAAAGTCCGATCTGGATCCTGCTTTCAGAATTAATTTCATTTCACTATTATGTTCAGTGCTGTTCATCCAGCTCGATGCGTATTGCATTTTTTTTTCAAAATGGCCGCCAATCGGCCATAAATCACTAACTACAACTGTGAAAGAATTTCTTCGTGTCGTGTTTTTTTAAATGAAAGTAATAATACTTGTACCGATAGAAAGAATAATGGAAAATCGTGTTGAACATGTCGAGTAGGCCTTCACGATGAAAGCTGATTAATGAAAATTTCTTTGTTCAAATCTGATTCACAGTGGATTTTGACGTTCCTGTGCCCACCAATGTCACATAGTGTGTTGATGCACTTGAGTTTTCGCAACTGCCCGATATTAAGGCAAATGACTGTCCTTCCGGTATTGTTCTAAACTCCCCCTTCGGTTTACTCGCTCTCCACAACTGCTTAGCTTCGTAAAATTCGCCGCGTTCGGTCAACAGATGGCGCTGAGAGAGTCGACCAATGACAGCACCGAGCAACCGGTAACCAAGCTGGCCCGAGACACTTTTTCATTGGCCGAGCGGTTCGTAGCCATGGTAGCACAAGAACATCCGTTGCCAACGGGCCAAAGAGTTCTGAAAGCAGCGTGTTGATAGGCTGTTAAATTCGCGCCAGGCCCTGACGCCATCTGTTGACCAAACGCGGCGAATTTTACGAAGTTAAGCAGTTGTGGAGAGCGAGTAAACCGAAGGGGG
>NMRB01000811.1:227570-247159 GCA_002633025.1 Notospermus geniculatus | reverse complement strand
TTTACCCCCCCCCCCCTCCATCCAGGCTGCAGTAGAATGCGGTATTGTGATCTTTATTGTAAGAGAGGTAAGATGTTCTCAATGAAAATGAATTGCATCAACTTGGGGAGGTCAGTTAGACTGTTGTCGACCTGCAGAGACGGACGTACATCAGCTGTTCTGTCTCGCCAGGAGCAGGTCACAGTCTTCTGTTTTGTCTCGCCAGGAGCAGGTCACAGTCTTCTCATGTGAAAAAGCGAAGAGTGAAACATCAATGCTATAATTCAGATCTAGCAAACAGCAAACAGCAGCCTTTGTGATACGTAGCACTTATTAAGTGCTACGTATCACAAAGTTAATAACTGTTCCTGATTGATATTTTCAGAATATTACTGGAAATTAATGATAAATTTTTCTCTGGCATTTCAGAAGATCTCTGTGGAAAATTTACATTTGCTTCACCGAGCTATTCCGTCCTTGAAAGTGCGGGTATTCTGGAGGTGGAGGTTCTTTTTCATCGCAGCAAAGTGTAAGTAATTTATCCATTATTCATTCGGTGTTGTAGGACTAATGGAAGTATGCCATTCCATCATAAGATGTATCCAAAACAACACGGATAATCTTCCATTTCTCATTGGTTAATTTCACTGTATTTGTTGGGTGTTGGCGTAAACTACACTTCATTAGTTCATGGTGTTGGGAATAGGACAAGCTTTTTTAGCTCACTGGGGTGAGCTATTACGATGGTGCAGCGTCCGTCGTCCGTCGTCGTCGTCCGTCGTCGTCGTTGTCCGTTAGCAGGGCACGTTTCGTAACCGCTGGAGCTATTGATCTGAAACTTGGTACATATATACCCCTAGGTCAGATGACCCACGACACCAAGTTTCGGCCCGATTCGACTCTCAGTTTGTCCACCAGGTGGCGGAAACCAAAAACACAAAAAGTACAATAACTCCTGAACTAATGACTACATCATCTTCAAATTTTTATCATAGGTGTAGCTAATAAGGATACATAACATATATAACAGGTTTTTGATTTGACCTACTTTTCAAGGTCACAGAGGTCAAAGTTCGACAAAAGTGACGAACCTGCCACAGTTTGTCATTATTTCACCGAGCAACTTCATATCTTGCATAAACATGCATTGGAGGGGTACCTTAAAAAATACCAAGTTTCGGCCCGATTCGACATCCAATATGGCCGCCAGGTGGCGTAACCTGAAAATCAAGTAAGTGCTATTACTCAGGAACGGCTTGACGCAGAGTGCTCAAATTTGATATTTACCTCCATCTAGATGACCTTTACATGCATGTCAAATTTCGGCCTGATTTGACTTCAAACATGGCCACCAGGTGGCGTAACCCGGAAATCATCAAAGTGCTGTAACTCAGGAACGCCTTAACCCAAAGCGCTCCAATGTGCTATGTGGCCCCCTGCAGATGACCTTTATGTCCATGTGAAGTTTCGGCCCGATCGGACATCCAATATGGCCGCCAGGTGGCGTAACTCGAAAATCATCAAAGTGCTGTAACTCAGGAACGACTTGACCCAAAGCGCTCCAATGTGCTATGTGGTCGCCTGCAGATGACCTTTATGTGCATGTGAAGTTGCAGGCCGATCGGACATCTAATATGGCCGCCAGGTGGCATAACTCAAAAATCATCAAAGTCTTTTCTGGGAATGACTTGACCCAGATTGCTCATAACTGATATGTACCTCCCTCTGTCATTAGACTATTATGTCCAACCCAGTGAGCACATGGTCCATGGACCATTTCATTTATGAGTTGGCCTCGAGCTTTATGTCAGAAACATTTGAAGAGGATGGATTTTACTCAATTTTGGCAATTTTTCACGTCGGAAAGAAACAAAAAAAAATACTTGATTTTTTTCCATTTTGGTGGGCTTGCGGACCAATAATAGGGAATTTTCGCAAATCTCCCGAAACGCCAACGCGAACGTCTACCCTTTTGTTCGGTGCTCTCTTCTTGGCATCGGACAACGGGTTTGGCGTTCGCGTTGGCGTTTCGGGGGCTTTGCGAAAACTCCCTAATAAGAAACTGGCTTTACATGAATAAAACGTACTTAAAAAGTAGTTAAACTTCTTCTAAACAAAATGAGACAAAAAATCAATGTCTTCTTGCTCCAACGAGTTGTGTTCCAATCCCATAGATCCATAGATAATTTCATAAAGGAATCAACCATAAAGGTTTAACTGCGAACGATGAGCTTACTGAGGGAGACACTTCCTTTGTTGCCACCAGATGTCTCTCACTGCCTGAATTTTGGCTTTACGTAATAGGCACGAGCTTCAACTTTTTTTGTGGTGAAGAGGTACATGAACCTGCCAACATGATGCTTTGAATTCCATTTCTGACGATAACTGAGCTGTTTTCAGCACAATTAGTGTTCCATGTACAAATGTACGTCAGCCTATTCAAATGTACACCGATGACCCTGAACACACATCGTTCGTGGGGTTCTCATTAATTCAGACCTTTTGTATCATAAGATCAACTAGTTGGAATTCAACAAAATTTGCAGTGAATGTGCAGAAGGGTCTTGCCTATCACATGGAAACGTCAGAATACAAATCTGTTGGGTTTTAAAGGGATATTGTCCACATTTATAAAATGCTAAATTTGTCAGTTGAACCTTTATGGTTGATTCCTTTATGATAATTTGCATCCCCAAGGTTGATTATCAGTTCTTTTTATGTTGCTTGAGCGTAGGTGTCCAATTAGTCGGGGAGAATAATAAGCCATGATGGACATTTCCGCTTGAGCATGACCAAAGTTAACGGGAGTCTGAATTGGGTCAATTATAGGGCTGTTGCCAGTGGGGCATGCATTTCAGGTAATGTGGAAAATGTAGAAGACAATGACCCTGAGAATATGTATTGAGATTCTGAGTTGCCCCGAAAAGCTTAATATCATGGGGATAATCTATCCCTATCTGAAAAATTTCCACATGCATTGTCGTGTTTCAGTTTGTTCCCTTATTTCAAATGGGCAATTCCACGGTCACGGACGTGACATGTTTTCACTTATTCAGTGCTGTCTCCGCAAATTTTGCACTGTTAGAAATTATTAATTTTACAGTAGTAATTCTGCAGTAATTTTACAGGAATTGCCTGCAGCAGAGTCCCCAGCACTTTCTGTAAATTTACATATTTTTTTAATGGTATGATTCATGTTTTCCTGTATTGGTTGGACTCCATTGGACATCCCATTATGATGCCTTCTGAGAGCAGTATGAAAATATTATTTGGTCAGCCTCCAGTCAAGTCTCTGTTGACATTTATTTAAGTCTGTACTTTTACAGATCAAGTCTGTAATTTTACAGATCCGTCCTGGGGAATCTGCTGCACAGATTTTCTGTAAAATCTTCTGTGGAACCACAGAAAGATGTAATACCCTGCATCATGTCAGGCTCTTGTCCTTCTATGCCTCTGGAATGAATAAAGTTCGTTGTGATTCATAATTAGTGCACTATTTGCTAATTAGTTGCGTCACGGACGTGACATCGCACAGGTCTCACATCCATGACGCAACTAATTAGCAAACAGCGCACTAATTATGAATCACAACGAACTTTATTCATACCAGAGGCATAGGACACAAGCCTGACATGATGCAGGGTATTACATCTTTCTGTGGTTCCACAATTTGCGGAGACAGCACTGAATAAGTGAAAACATGTCACGCCCGTGACCGTAGAATTGCCCAAATGATAGCCTTGTACAGTAACATCACGTAACCGTTCGATGTACTACCCACCTTTCACTGAAGCAGGATATCACCATGGTTTTTTTCAGCATGCCTGGCTTAAGTAATTCCTCAAAAATAAACGGTGGGGTTGCACACTCCCAAGCTGATCATGCACAGCCCACTGAAACCACTCCTATTGAAAACCTTGATGAAAAAGATGAATTAACCACTAGTAATACTGAGCTTGTTCCACACGAGCAAGGGTAATGCAAAAAGCTTTTTTTCACCAAATATACCGTATTTCTCCTGAATAAGGTATAGGAATCAAAGCATTTGGTGAAATATTTACGAATTTTACAATTGCATAACTCTTTTGAAACCATCCTCAGCTGTAGAAAACAGGTCCTATTAGCATCGCTCCCAAGCTTACGTGCGAGCCTGGGAGCATGCTAGGAGGAGCCGATTTCTTCGGGATGTTTGACCTGTCGAAATCCCCTTATTTTCTGAAGTACATGTATTTACTCTAAACTCCCATTTACCTGTCCCATTCCTGAACTCAGAAAAAAATGAGAAATCCTGCATGTAAGTTGAAGATAATGGGGTGGGGGTATGGTCAGAAACAGTAATGTCCTGTCCACTTACTTGTCCCACTCCCGCGCCTGGCAAACAATGGCAGCGTGCGATATCTTCAACTTGGATTTGGTCGTTTTTTCCGAGTTTAGGAATGGGACAGGTAAGTGGGAGTTTAGAGTATGTGTTAATGGTCATCAACTGTGAAATGGTTATACGTATTGGTTTTGTCATTTGGTGATCACGATATCACATGTACTGTACCTGTTTGCCAATCCGCTCACGTCATACAATCCCTTTTGGCTGATACTCACGAGACCTTATCTGAGGAGAAATATTGTATCTGAATGTAATGCATGCTAACTGCTTATGATGTAACCGTGCACTGCCAATGCTTGATTCTGTCAAGAATTTCTTCCTTTCAACACCCATGACAGTTCACAACTGCACTATTGGTTCGCTATGGAGCCTCTTGGAGCGTTAGCTGCGACCATATGGACCCCAATTTTCACATCACTTTTGAAGCTATTTTTAGACGTGAACTCAGCTTTCCTTGACGCTTACGGCCTGCGGTATTTTAACGTCATATTGCATCTGGAGATAGTGTACCACTAGCTTTCGACCTGATTAGTTGGGCAGTACGAACAAACGTCAGCAAAGGTGCAAATTTCGGCGATTTCTCGCCGAGCTTGTGTACAAAGTGTAGTTCCACGATTTGTCCGCTGTGAGCGCTGGGTATTGCGTGGTCGCGTCGATTTTCCTAGGGGTGGGCAGCCACCCCTGCGTTCACATGTTCAGCAGCCAAGCTTTTTCCCGTGAGATTGTGCAATGAGTTTACAGTCACCACCTCCTCCACATTCCTCCCTTCTTCCCAACCATGCTTATTCGACATAGCGAACCCCTGTCGCCACCAGGCTTGATTCATCATCAGTTGTCTCTCTTTTATTCTGCAGAGTCAAAGCACATTCACACCAAAATGCAGTTTGCAGTTTACTAATAGAGAGGTTTCGAAATCAAACGATAAACGTAAACGTTAATGACAACTTTATTTTTGTACCGAAAATGCAATACAAAATCTGGTTAATGTGTAGTATGAAAAATAACGTCGTAAAGTTTTGGTTTATCGTTTGATTTCGAAACCTCCCCTATGTCTTTTCGGCGCCGTTTCTGCCGTAGTTGAAAGCCAAGTAAACGTCCAGCAAAAACTGAGGAAATGTGAACTGCATGGTGTGAACGTTGCTTCATGGTTCTTTTACCTGTCCTCAAAGTAGATATCCAAAATACCGCACAAAAAACGACGCACAAAATGACAAGTATAAGTAAAGTCATCTCCGAATTTCGCAAATTTTCGACCCCAAGCGGGGTCTTCCTCACTAACAGGCACTTTCTAGTAGAGATCCAAGAAGTGATCTCAGAAGAGATCCCAGAAGTGGTATCTCTACTAGAAAGTGCCTGTCAGTGAGGAAGACCCCGGTTGGGGTCGAAAATTTACGAAATTCGGAGACGACTGTACACTTATACTTGTCCTCAGAGTAGATGACGCAATCATGAAGGAACACAATTTCATCCCTCTGTATATCTACATGTATGCTTCATGTGCACTTGACATTTATTTTTTACACGAAAAAAATATTTCAGACAAACTTGGTGCAATGCATTATTAAATCTTTGGAAATTAGGGCAGTTGATATCTGCTAGTCTGGCTGCGTCCGCATTATACAGCCCATGCACCAAAACTCAGTTGTAAGGTCAAGAGACCAGGGGCGACCGCCACGAAACTACGATAGCACTAACAGGGCCTAAAAGAGAATTTCTGTAATGGTAAAAGCCATTGCATACCTCTCTGTTAGGCACTGTTAGTGCTATCGAAGTTTCGTGACGGCCCGCCCTGGCTTTGCCACTGGTATCTAGCTCTCCAATGTCATCATATCCAAAAAGCGTTAATATCAGGACTTCGATTCGAAGATAGCCTATCAACAGCCTGTGGTCAGCAATGCCGACCATCACTAACAGGAGAAGCTGGGTCGGCCGGCAATGCCGGTGTGATAGAAACTAATGCCCTGCCCTCCTGGCCCCATATTCACGAAACCCTGCTAGCTTAGTTGGCTGCTAGTGGTGTACATTGGCCTGTACAAACTGGATGATTTAGTAACCAACTAAGCCTAGCAGGGTTTCGTGAATATGGGCCCTGATGTCCCCCTGCATTGTTTGTCACGGGATTATGGGTCTTGGCCTCTCTGGAGTCCAATTGAATGGTGCCGCTTAATCCGTAAATGTATTGTTGGGGGACATCACATATCGGGGGATATTAGATTCTTTTACACCGACCTTTGACCTAATAAGTGCGATTTTCCTGTGTGTAAGCGTGTCAATATGGGACTGAAGTTGATTTTTTTGTTCAATTAAATTACAGGTCAAAATCTACTCTACAAGTGCCAGTAAGTATAATCATCACTTAGGCCTACGTATTTTCTAATAACCTAATTGCTTCGTTGGAATCATTTACAGTGTATATATTGATTTGTTGAATGGAGCAGAGCACTTCCGGTCTAATTCCATCACTTTGTACGCTGTACGTGTAGATTGAGCATGGCAGGCCCCTTCAGATTTTGGTGAAGCGAGACCTGAAAGCAGTTAAATCACAACTCAAACTTTCCAGTTGACATTATTGCTTCTGCTTGGAATGACTGATTGCGAACTCCACATTACGTTTTGATTTGATTCATCCTTTCGGTCCGTAGTTACTTTTGGAAACATTTTGTGCCCCAATTTAAGAACCCCACAGAAAAAATCTGCCAAAAAGCTGAGGCGGAACAGCCAGCGCAGTGCTTCAAAACAACTTGTTGCTCCATCTATACTAAATGTATTACATGTAAATCGCTTTCGGTTCTACTGTTCAGTTGGATGATGCCAATGGATATCGGTCACCGTGCTGTTTGGCACGATCCACCCCAAAAGGGTACAAACACGTGATTGGGGCTTCAACACTTTCTATGTTGATCATACCTTCACAACAACATTCTTTACCTACAGAATGGTCGTGCCAAATCAGGAAAATCCACTGACGAGACAGCTTTTACCAAAGTCAATCCAAAGTTTGAACCAGAGCAGGGACATGATGAGATCACGGGAGTGGTTACCATTGATTACGAGACGAGAGAAGGTTCTGCCAAATTTGATAAAGACTTCAAGAAGACAACGGGATCTTTGGTATGATGTCATGCTGTTGATGAAAATGATGACATATACAGTTGTAAAAATTTTTACACTGGTCCTTGTAATAATGGCATAACGTAATAAAAGTTATATGAAAATCTATTTCGTAGATGAATCTCTTTTAAGTTAGGCTATTTTTAGGAATGGCCGATGTAAGGTAAAATTGTACCAGGCAGAGCATCCTCCCACAGCAGGGGTTTTGGGAGCGAGCAGTAAGAACGCCTGAGAGGGTAATATCAGGGATGGTACAGTCACAATCTAAGTTATACATTTTCAGTAAAATCCGCCACTTTTGTTGATTCTGATGTTGTTTCCTTACTGAGGTGTACTCTCTGAGCTGTTCAGATAATTCTTTTCGTAGGTCTTCATGGAGAACGAGTACAGAAAAGCAATAACCATTCCCATTATCAATGATCTTCAATACGAGGCTGACACTGAGTTCTACATCATCCTGAAGAACCCCGGTGGAGATGGCGGCATAGGAGAACCAAGCATAGCGAGAGTTACTATCATAGATGATGATGGTTGGTAACCTTTTCTGTCTAGAATTCTTTGTCTTCTTCCCAATCATCTTGGCTGGAGTCCCGGAAAGGGGACTCAGTCCGTTTCAAAGAAGACACTTCAGTAGGATAGAAACTCAATGATGTATAATCGTGATTTGATAGTACATGTACCGTGCAAGACAGAATCAAAGACAAAAGGCACTTGGCTGAATGTACCACTACTTTCTCTTGGTTGATTCTAGTACCATTTCTAAGATATCACAGGCCCGGTCTGTACTATAGGAGCAGTCAGCCACGCTTATTGCGAAAAGATGGCAGCAAAGTTCTAGCGGACCAATACAAAAAAGGCGCGGATCCAGAGGGGGCCGACCAGGCCGCCCCCCCCCCTCCTATTTTTGGAAGACCAACAAAAATGGGTTAATTTTCAATTGAAACGTCAAGAACTTCAAATGCCCCTACAGTTCTTTAAACCTCTTGACTACCAGAGCCCTGTAACCCTTCTGTACCAGAGCTTTTTTCATGAAATTTCGAATTCTACATTATCAATATTTCAAAAAATCGCAGTAATTATGTTTTTGACGATAGACCCTATAAAGGTAGTTAAATGATCGTCTGCCAAACTGCGACTGTCTGGCGCTTTTTGCAGCCATGAGGGGTAGCAAATAGACGAGGATATCATGCGCCCCAGATGCTTGGAAATAGTATCGGAGCGCATCTAGAATTCAAAATTTTACAAATTTTTGTCTGGTTTGGTGCTTGTCAGGCTGGTATTTTTTTAGATTATTTTCATTCTGAAACATCGATTTCTCAATCCTTTGTTGTTTCAGAACCTGGCGAATTCCAATTCGAATACCCGAGTGTAACTGCTGATCTCAAGACTGGTAAACTACACGTGAATGTTGTACGTCAAAAAGGATGTGATGGCACTGTATCTATAGAATATGCAACTATGTAAGTAAGATCTCATTTGCATAAGTTTTCATGTGATTGCAAATATAGAGTAAACCTGTGGCTACATTCACAAGAGAAGATAACAGTACACGGCTACACGTAAAGCCTTTGCCAATGTGTCAGGCACTGAATGCATGATTAGCATTGGCCATTATGTAAAAGCCTACTTTAAAAGAAAAACTTATGATTGAATAATCCCTCCTGATCATAGCACTAAATGAGCTGCACATCTGAGTTCGGTTAGTGATAAAACCAGGAACGAAACGAAACGAAATGAAATCATCGAAATGGGCATGATTTCCATCAATTCATTTTCCTTTTGGCTTTCCTTTAAGTCTTATTGTAATACCGATATTTTAAGTGGTTTACGTACAGTCTTTGACAGAAGTTTATCTCCACCTGACATATGTACCTTGAATATTTCAAATACTACTGGGCCAATTTTAACACGGTTTGTTCCACATGAAAGTATATCTTGTTGGTCATATTTCGGCATCAAAATTTTGGATATTTCAAAATATCGTAATTATGTAATAGCTCATCAGAAAAAAACACTAAAAATCAGCATTTTTATATTTGTTTAATTTTAATTATGGTGACTTTTGTGGCTGCTTTGATAGAGTAGAAGCTCCTAAAGATTTTGAGATTTCTTTCATGAAAATGAGATTATCAAAATTTCGATAATTTGAAAATTTCGATTTTTTTCACAAAATTTTGATAGCAGTAGACAGAGCACACCTAAAAATGTAGAAATATGAAGTTTTGCAACTTTTAGCGCAAACTGGTTAGAAGTCAGGCATGGTTTTCAAAATATCAACATTATGATATTTTGAAAAATATGCAATATTTCTGCCCAAATAACGCAAAAAGTCCCCAAATTTTGTAAACCCATATTCTGAGGTCAGCTTTATCTAATGGCATCAAAATTTCCTGAAAAGCACGAAAATCTCAAATTATCAAAATTTTGATAATCTCAAATATCTCAACAACCATTCAACATATTTTGATGAAACAAAGCCCCAAATCTTTAGAACCTTCGACTCTATCAAAGCTGCAAGAAAAATCACGAAAAAATTACATAATAAAAAAATGATTTTTAGTGTTTTTTTTCTGACGAGCTATTACATAATTACGATATTTCGAAATTTCCAAAATTTTAACGCAGAAATAGGCCTACGTTAATTCTCAAATTCCTTGCGAGTACCATTTCGATAATTTCATTTCATTTCGTTTCATTCCGGGTTTTATCACTAACCTCTGAGTTCTACTGAAAGGCTTCAAGAGAGCCAGAGTTAAAATGTGAGTCAAATGATAAACATCATTCTACTGTTGTTGATATAAACCCAAACTTTAGCTTTGTGACGACTGGAAAATTCTGACCGATACCAGCCACATTATCTTCTGCTGTGGTCCATATCTGGTCAAGTATTATATGCACTGTGGCAAGAGATTCTAGCATTTGCCCATTCTATTTCAGTGACGGCACAGCCAAGGGTGGTGATGCTGCTGATTCAGCTGATTATAAGCACAATACCGGTAAACTGACGTTCAAACATGGTGAAACAACAAAGACTATTACTGTGGATGTGAACAAGAAATCTGAGGTAATCTTAGCCCCTTATAATCCTTTACACAGCTGAAAATATTTGTGAAAGTTTGGCTGTTTTGATGTTATCCCTGTCACACACTGCATCAAGGACATGATGTAACCTCATTACATTGCTTTGCCCAGTTTTTGACATCATCAGTACCACTGCTCGCAGCACCGCCCGACAGGATAAAAAATTATGCGAGTTCCTCATCAAAATAGGGCAATGTTGCTGATATGAAATGATTGGTGGCTGCTTTGGCGGCCATTTTGACAAATTCTTGGTTGCCTGGATTATCTGATGAGTACGATACCTTTGGCTTTGCCAGTTAGTTTCATTTTCTGTGACATTCTGAAGGGTACTATTAGGACTTCTTCTTTCAGTGACAATTAATGTAGGCCTACAGATGGGGGACAGAAATGTTCCAAAACTATCTTGTATCTCGAGGATGATTTACCATATTTTACTTCATATAATCCAAAATTCATTTCGCCATTCTTTTTATGTTCTATAGGGGAGCAAGAACTTTATCATAACTCTAAGGAATCCAAGTCTTGGTTGTAAGATTGGCGAGCATAGTGCAACATTGGCTTTTGTCTCATCAGGTAAGAATTTGCTGTCAACAATCTAAAAGAGCGATCGTATGATATACAATGTATTATGGAGTGATCAAGCCCAAAATGTACTTTTAAACATTGATTGTACGAGACATTTTGCCCCTGTCTGTCTTAGTTCATTCCTTTGATATTTTCCAGTGATGTTCAATATGAAATAGAAATCGGGTTTTTAAGGTGAAAGACATTGCTTCCTACCAGATTCGAACCCAGTGATGTTCAGATGTTCAGATATTTTTTTAATGTCATGAAGTGAGGATCACACGCGACTGTGGGGAGCACCCACACTTCCGCTGGGGAATACCATAAATATATCAAAGAGATCACGAACAAGCAGTATTGATGGTTCGCTTGTGATAAAGGCAATTCAGGCAGGGTAATTCCATGAGAGGTGGATGATTTCCAGTGTATGGTTTCCGTTTGCACTAGGGTTTTACAAAGCAGAACCACGATCCATGAATCATCGATATGAACAATATACATGGCTCTTGGCTCTCAGATTAGGGTGTCAGATTTACATGTAGCTCGACACATCCGAGTGCATTAGTAATTTATATTTGTTGATTGATACTGGTAAAATTCGCTGATAAACTATTTTTTCAACCATAACTGGTAGTAACTGGTAATGCTCGTACAGTGCCATCTAAATTAATGTATGAATTAATGCAAGTCTGTGTGTCTTTCATCTGTCCCTGCAGAGAAGGGTAAGATATACTGTGATAGACTAGGCCATCAGAACTGTAGATCCCCAGCAATCAGTATACATGTATTATAGTGTCCTGTTGCTGCATATTGGCATTTACGGTAGCCTGTGTTCTAGCTAGGTTTGTACAGAATGGATAGCCGGATTCGTGCTTCAGATACCTGCGTCTGCGTCCGACGCGTGATCAAGTTTGCAGGACGCCGCGTTTGACGCCAAACCTCAACGGACGATTTTTTGGCTCCCAATCGTGGGGCTGTGAATGGTCTTGTGACAATTTTGCCACATCAAAATGCTGACTAGATACAGTAGTATGATTAATCAGTAGGTATATCCACCACGGATTACTGACCACCACTGTACGACAACGGTAAGATCAATGCATAACGCCTGCATGGTGTTATTCCCGGACGCAGTCGTCAGTAATCCGTGACGGATAGGTACTGGCCACGGATTACTGACGTACGACAACGAAAAGATCAGTGCATAACGCATGTATGGGTTACTGCCGCACGTAGTCGTCAGTAACCCGTGGCCATGGTAGCAGATACCTAGAACGGTGTTGGCTTCGAAATTTGAACGCACGCCGCGAAGTATGAATCACGTCTGAAGCCAGGAGTCCACCATTGATTTTCAAGCTGATTTTGCGTTGCGACGTGCTTTGCAACTGGGCACTTGATCACCGTAGTGGACTCGCGGTAATGGGTCGGCGACCGGTATCAGTTCCTTGCGGTCGTATTCAATCGCAGGTAGCAGGTTGCAAAACAAGTCACAACGCAGAAAATCAGCAGTGGACCCTCCGTTGTAACTGAATCTTCGTTTGGTCTTGATTTACAAACAGTCACAGAAAAAAACCAAAACCATGTTTAGGGACAAAATGGTTCGAAACACTTTTTAACTCAAAATGAAACAGAAAATATTTCGGCGCGAGACAATGACAACTCGGCCTAAAATATTTTCTCTCAGATCGAGACTGTCAGTATCTCAACCCGGCGAAATATTTTCTCTCGGAACGAGGTGTCATTGTCTCGGGCCGAAATATATTCTGTTTCATATGAGTCAAAAAGTATTTCGAACCATTTTGTCCCTAAAGTGAGACTTTGAGTCTCCACTCGAGCTGATTTTTAGCCCGCTTGGCCCATAGGCCAAAAGGGCTTATGCTGTGCTTGGCGCCTTTAGTGGTGGTCTGTCGTGCGTGCGTTAGTGCGTGCGTGCGTGTGTCGGTAAACTTTTCCCTTGTCAGATGGATAGCGCCTTCAGTTTTTGACGGATCATTTTCATATTGCATATGGGTGTGTATGACCACAAAATCTAGGTCAAGTTCGATTTTGGGTGCGATGCGATTTCTACTTTGGCCAGTAGGGGGCGTTTTGTGAAAAAATTCAAAGGCCTGTACCTATTTTGCGAATGGCTTGAGCTATCACGATGAAACTTTGTACGCATATACCTCTAGTTTGTGGTGACTTGCACACGAAGTTTCGGTGCAATCTGATTCTCCACTTTGCCACTAGGGGGCCAAAACGAAAATATCAAATTTTTCCTTGTCAGATGGATAGCGCCTTCAGTTTTTGAAGGATCATTTTCATATTGCATAAAGGTGTGTATGACCAAAAAATCTAGGTCAAGTTCGATTTTGGGTGCGATGCGATTCCTATTTTGGTAGGTAGGGGGCGTTTTGTGAAAAACTTAAAAGGGCTATATTTTGATAATCGTTTGAGCTATTGTATTGAACCTTTGTATGTATTTACCTCAAGGTTGTAGTGACTTCCTGACGAAGTATTGGTGAAATCTAATTCTTGACTTTGCCGCCAGGAGGCCAAAACCAAACTCACAAAATCTGCTATGTACGCTTTGGTCACAGATATTGTCAAAGATGGCTTGTATGGGATTCTGATATGGCTTATGCTTTCCACCACTGTACTAAAAAAGCCAAGCGGGCACATTTTTTTCTGTGGTGTTACGGAATCAAAAACTGAGAAATTTGACAAAATGGTCCATGTGTCGATTGCAGTTTCTTGCAAGTACAATCTTTAACAAGGGATGAACCTTGCATGCACTACTAACAATTGCACTTTTTTTCTATTCTTCCTTTTTCCATAGGAGAAGGTAACCACATTTCTAAAATCGTTTGATACTCTTATTGACGTACTTGTTGGAAGGATATTAGTGTTCATACTTTAGTTTGCATTCTTTGTTGCTTTTCACTTTATTTACCCAACATTTATGTTGTGACTCTCACATTGCTGTGCTTCTCCCCCACAGAGTTTTTGGTCCTGACCCCACTCGGTCAGTTTTGGGGGGTGGGACTGGTGGGTCAGAAAATCTCACGCAAGGAAACTGCTCCACACCTTACATTTTTATGACGCTTTTGAAAATAGAAAATCTGGCTGAGATCCTTTACTGATCAAAAAATATGTTCTTATTGGTTAATCATCTCATCAGTGTATTCAGTTCAACCATAAAGGAATCAACCATAAAGGTTCAACTGAAAAATTTAGCATTTTATAAATGTGGACAATATCCCTTTAAAACCCAACAGATTTGCATTCTGACGTTTCCATGTGATAGGCAAGACCCTTCTGCACATTCACTGCAAATTTTGTTGAATTCCGACTAGTTAATCTTATGATACAAAAGGTCTGAATTAATGAGAACCCCACGAACGATGTGTGTTCAGGGTCATCGGTGTACATTTGAATAGGCTGACGTACATTTGTACATGGAACACTAATTGTGCTGAAAATAGCTCAGTTATCGTCAGAAATGGAATTCAAAGCATCATGTTGGCAGGTTCATGTACCTCTTCACCACAAAAAAAGTTGAAGCTTGTGCCTATTACGTAAAGCCAAAATTCAGGCAGTGAGAGACATCTGGTGGCAACACAGGAAGTGTATCCCTCAGTAAGCAGTTAAACCTTTATGGTTGATTCCTTTATGGTTCAACCCAACCATCTGGTTTGATTCCTATAATGGTTAAACACAATGCCGTGTACCATGCTGGCTGTGGTCGGGTTATCACTTGGTATCAGCAGTGCATCAGGCATGTGACGATAATAATGAGAACACTGCTCTGGTATGGATGGTGATAATGGCTAGTATTCATAGGAGCTAGCAAATGCTTTTACTTAAAATTTGCACAGCAATTTGGCAATGTAAACAGCTACAATCTACTCACAGCGCCTAGTCCTGCAGATTTCCCATTATCATGGGCTCGCGTTTCATTATCAATAACCTTGGGTCGAGTGAGAAGCAGTATTCCCATATTCACTTGACAGTCATTAGCCTTGTGTCATGTATCTGTTTGCATTTTTATTCTCTAACTTTTATAATCCCTTCATGTGACATTGTAATTATTGTTTGAATTATATAATTTGGACAATCCTGATGTAATGAACAAGAAGGCTACTTATTTTAACTTCAAGGCTATTGTACGTTTTCATAAACCAGTAGAATTAAAGGGAGACATCCGAAAGATATTGCCCGGCGGGCACTAGTTGTTTTTGTTTTGATTAGCGCACAGCGCCGTCTGTTAATCAACGGTGACACTATGGGACAGGCCTCTGGAGAGCTATCAGTGAGTTTAGAACACGTGCCTAACCAAACGTATCTAAAAAAACACAACATGTATCTAAAAACACACCCCAAACTCACGAATACGTGAGCTCGGGGTGTGTTTTTTACAAACTAGTGTTTTTTTGGTTAGATACGTGATCTAAACTCACTGATAGCTCTCCAGGGGCCTGTGCCATAGTGTAGTGTCACCGTTGATTAACAGACGGTGCTGTGCGCTATTCAAAACAAAAACAACTAGTGCCCGCCGGGCAATATCTTCCGGATGTCTCCCGTTAAGTTTCATAACTCTCCATCATTGCAGTTCTAGAACTATCACACAGTCTTATAATATTGTATTTCTTTTAGATCACGTCGGTGAAAAACTAGCAAGGATTATTGATGACGAAGAAGAAAACATGACGTGGGGTGGACAGATTATTGCGTACGGAATCAGTTTCTTCATCAACCTTGTGTTGAAAAACTAATTGCATGAATTAAAGCCCCTCTGTATTAAATTTTGCGGGGTATTTTCAAAGTGTTAGGAGAATGCGGGTGTGTCCCATACCCTGTGAAGGTCCCCAAAATGTTCGCCTGATACGTTCTTCAAAGAATATTGAGCCCTAGTTTTCAGCACACACTGAAAAAAATGTATTTAGAGAGAGCATAATACATTTTACACTACACTATTACATGTACGTGGCGAACGTAAGCACTTTCTGATTAGAATACAGTGTGGCTTTAAATCATTTGTATGACTGTCAGCTGATAAAGCTGGCTGTGAAGAGTCTCAGAAATGAAACCTCTCACTTTTTCGACTATAATTTTTTGATGTTGAGACCAACATCAGCCTATCATTTACCAATATCATGCACTATCACTTTGACAACACTCACCACTTGACAGAACTAATAGAATGATGCCACTTTGTTGCATATCTACGTCAGAGTGCATGTGTAATAGTGTCAGCGCTCCTACAAGCCCGGGCTACCGGGAAATTTCCTTTAGCTCGGTAGAACGTTTGACTTTGAAGCGGGAGGTCCCGGGTTCGAAACCCAGATTGGACCCTGCTACATTTGGCGCCCAACGTGGTTGAAGGCAATTACAGATGCTGGAAAAGTGTCTGTAGTTGATTAAATGCCATGGAACCCTGAAGCAGTTGTGGGGACACAACTTTCCAAGCAGGGGAAGTGCATAGTGTCAGCGCTCCTACAAGCCCGGGCAACCGGTAGAGCATTTGACTTTTAAGCGGGGTGTTCGAAACCCAGATTGGACCCTCGGCTTTTTCAACTGTTACACATGGTATTTTCAACAAGTATTCGTATTGCTTATCTAAATGTGGGTGTGTAAAGAAATATTGAGGAATTGTTGTTCAATTGTGTTTCAGCGCTATGACCGTGCAAGAAGAAGAAGATGAAGATGGTAATAAGGTCCCGCTAAAATGTTACGACTATATCATTCACTTCATGATGTTCTTCTGGAAAGTTTTCTTTGCCTTAATACCTCCAAAGTAAGTTGATTTATCTTTCGCTCATGCAAGTTATTGTGATCCTAATGTTTAATGTACGGAATTAAGACCCCGGCGTCGATCATAGGTTGTATTACCGAGACTCGTCTGGCGTACCTTAATTATGTTTTTGGATGTACATGTACATGTATTTTGAGGTACACCCAACGAGTCTTCGTTAATTAGTATTTCAGACTCAATTTTAGATTGTCATAATTCTTGACTTCGAATTTGCTGTTGCATACCCCTTAGATTATGTCCGACGCCATGCCCAGGTTTTGCGTTTGCGTTCGTTGACATTAGGCCGAAGTGAGTTTAAGAAACCATACCTTAACGCTAACGCTAACGATAATTACATCAAAATGACGTCACCCCCAGAGGAAATACAACAGGTTCATTCGATGTGACGTCGAAATGACGTCATTAACGTTAGCGTCAGCGTTAACGTATGGTTTCTTAAACTCACTAGTAAAAGGTACCACTATGACAAAGTGTATGAGAGCTCGAGGGTTTGACTGAAAGGAGAACTGTATGCGATCTCTCATCGGTATTTTGACTGCCGACGTAGAGGGAGCCACCTAGCGGCAGCAATACGAACTACAAAAAAACTTACAAAATGTACGTAGTAGGCCTACATCGGGTCCATTCGCTGACAACGTAGTTAGTCCATGGGGGTTGAAGAGTGGCGTGCACAGCGATGGTGCCGCCGGCTGTCGAGAAAAAGTGACAATACCGGGCTCCCTTTATAACCTATTAAAGCTGACGTGAACGCACAAAAAGCCCCCATGCGACGAGCAAGAGAATTGCAAACGCCCTGCAAACACCTCAAACGAAGGCTCAGAACATGATTTACCCCACGACGCCAGGATGGCGCCACTTTATTTGCCTTCAGGAACAGAGCTGTCGACATCTCCGGATACCTCTTACACTACTCAAAGAAAAAAAAATGTATTCATTTAGACGGGATTCGAACCGTCGACCTTCTGATTTGTAATCCACCACTCTATCCACTCAGTCAACGAGCCAGCCGGTAGAGAGGTGATTTGTGTCTGTCATAGACGTAGGCCTTCGACTTACGTAATAATACTATACGAATAAAAGAAAACATGACAAGTCTTCTAACAAATTCGGCGGCCGAATGGGGAAGACGGTGGAACAGAGATAACAAGGCGCGGGTTCGATTCCCAGCTGGGTCACACTTTTTTCTTCCATCTTCCCCCGTGTACCATCTGGGCCATGCCCACAAACAATAGGCCTACACCAGTAATTGGGGGCGTATGCCACGCTCTGCGTTGCTCTTGTTTTCACTACGTTTTCATAATTTCAGGGAGTAATAGTGTGAATGTATTCCTTGGACTCGGCTTGCCTTGGTGTATTGCGACACTTTACTATCACTTCCAACCCGAACCAAAGAGGGTTACTTCAGATAACCTATTCCAGGGCGTCATCTTCTTCCTTTGTACTGCAGTTGTCTGTGTCATTGTGTTATTCCTCCGTAGATACGTAAGTATGATGTTGATCCAATAGGGAGTTTGAGATCAGCGACTTATCACGGATCCTTATACGTATACGGATCGAAATGTACACAAAATTTGTCCTCGTTGTACAGAATTCTATCCGTATTATACGTATAAGGATCCTTGATAAGTCGCTGATCTCAACCTCCCTATAATGGAGGTTGAGGATCCGTATACGGATAGAATTCTGTTCAACGAGGACAAACTATGTGCACATTTTGGTCCTAGAACATCGTGGAATTTGACGTCACAGAAAGGAAATGCACGCCATGACGTCATCCACAATGATGCCATGGCTGGGATGTCATATTACAGAGTTTAAGAGATCACACGCTAACGATAACGTTCACGTTAATGCTATTTCTTGCATGTATTTCATGTACAAAAAATATTGTTAACGTAAACATTATTAGGGAGTTTCGAAATCAAACGATAAACGTTAACTGTACGACGACGTTATTTTTTGTACCGAAAATGAAATATATATACTGGTGAATTGGCAGTACCGGTATGGAAAATAACGTTGTCGTAAAGTTAACGTTTATCGTTTGATTTCTTAAACTCCCTATTGTTTAACCTCTGATCTCTTAAACTCCGTATTTTGTAACGTTCTAGAACCGCCAGTAGGCGGCCTAACGGCACTAAAAGTCTCCCATTACGTACATGTAGAGTGCCGAGTCCTGATAAACCTGCACGATGACATCATTGCCGTGACTTCCATTAACGCAATTTCACTTGAAAACGAAATGACGAAACGAAAAAGTCAGACTATATCAACTGGTGATGAGTATTATATAGTGAGGACTACATTTATGTTCTAGCAGAAATAATTGCACTACAAAGTCAATTATCTTCCAACATCTTTCAAAACAAGTCATAAATGTTTGATTTTCAGCGATCCGGCGGTGAGCTCGGTGGAACAGTGAAAGCTACAAAGTACTTTACGGGAGCCCTGTTGGCTCTTCTGTGGGTCATTTACATTTTATTATCGTCTCTGGTGGCCTATGACGTCATTGAGTGGAATCCATTTGACAAAAGCTCAAGTTCTTAATGATCGCCACGCCGTTGTATTACAGTTCGTGATGAGAATACTCTCCTGAAATGTACATACCTTTAAATACACAATACCTCAATGTTGATTTGGTGACGAGTGAGCGGATTTTTAAATCAGCTTTAAATGACC
>NMRB01000811.1:193946-216455 GCA_002633025.1 Notospermus geniculatus | reverse complement strand
TTTAAGTAAAAGCATTTAATGCTCTTTATTCATATGACCCAATGTCAAATAAGTCATGGCTGCATGTTTTGTAATCACTAACTTAAATTTTTGAACCGATAGTGATGATAGATAAATCATAATAAAGTGATAAGAACCTTTTTCGCGCATGGTCACTGAAAAGGAGTGCTTTTCCTCGATTGTCCGGCTAGGTCTCACGAGCCAGGGTCCTACATTATACGCACCCCAAAAGGTGAACCAATCAGATAAAAAGTAGGTCGACGAAACGTTTTGCGCGAAACCACGAAATACTTCAATTCCATTTGGCATGTACTGGAATACCACTACAATGAATGATCCTCCGCAGAAATAGTCCTGACCTCGTGGCATAGTCAGTGTCATTCGGAATACCTCGGGTCTTTCCGTTGTTCGGGAAAGCCCCTCGGATGTCATACAGTCATTCACGGAGCGATTCTGTACGTGATCACGACCAGAATTGTTAGGCTGCCGCATCACTCATGACAAGTAGCCACCTCCGCGAACAAATGTAACACCTGCAAACCCTGGCTGTCTGAAGACGTGTTTATTGCTCAAATATCAACAAATTGGTATACATTTTATACTGTAAAATCGGACTTGTAACATCACTTTGGTAGACCAGCCCACTTCATTACTATGATGGTCACATGACTGCACATCAACAGTCTGCAATCCATTCGAATTGAACTGTAATGTGACATTGACAGGCCTATTTTGAATGGATTGAGTACATGTGATCAGCTCTGATCATTCCCGAATAGGAAACATTGGCTGTGCATCAATGGTTCTGCGGGTTGTCACAAAAAATTAACACAATGATGTCTTTTTTCACAACACCCTTTAAAGAACATGGTCCATTGCTGCTGTTACGACCAACAATTGCGTTCATGAAAAGTGACCGACCCGGGGTGATCGATTAGGCAATCAAGATCATGCCCTTCTATCCAAGGCCTAGTCAGTGCCACTGTGCAAAATCGTAAACAGTGATTCGATAAAAGACGCATATTCAACAGAATAACCACTCCCAGCTCGCTAAAGTGGGCTGGACGTTCTAATACCAGAAGTGATGTTACAAGTCCGATTTTACAGTATTTGATACGCTGTATGTAAACTTGGAAGTGACACGCCAGTAATGTGGTTATTTACACATTTTGGTGATCATGCCGGTGGTAGACTGGAAGCCCGTCCTAACTCTTTTACGTAATGAAATTAACAGATGTTAGGACGGGTAGTGGCCGTGCCGTTCTCAAATGTGATTGGTCAAAGGTGGCGCATGTGGCAGAAATCAGAACTACACTTTTGCGCGGCGGACTGAATAAATGACGTCATTGATTCCCCCACAAAACACACCGAAATAAGGGTTTTCTGTGCATGTCAACAACTGAATCGACATATGTTAGCCCTCTCAGATTAATAACTTCTATAATAACAGATAAAAACGTGGTTTGGGGGGTGAAAGCGAATGTTTGATCGAGTCAGTTTTCCCCATGCATCACTCTGTACAAAAATGTACAGAGGAATACCGTCGGTTAAATTTGTAAATTTGGGATTGTTCGGGCCTTAAAAACTTACCTGCAGTTCTTTTGTTTCAGAACACCATATCTTTCTTTGACTTCGCTGAGGTAATCGTCCCATTCACAGAGTTCCTTTTCATAATCCTCTTTCAATTCCACGAGTGTTACAATTTTTGCGTCGATTTCCTCTAAAACGTTGATTTTGGTCACGGCACCATAATGTCGATACGAGTGATATTGTGTTAACACCAAGGTTCGTATAACTCAACTCACTTTATTATCATCAACAGGCAAATATATAGGACGGTACAAAAGGAGGAGCTAGTTCTACTAAGTGACATATGCAGATGTTGATAAATGTAATTTGACTTACATATAGGCCTGCTTTCAGTAACTCAATTCCAACAACGAACGTTCTTCCGGCACTTCCCGATTGCAAGGGCCAATCTGTGGGCGACGCAGTGGCAACTCACAATCATTGGAGACCCCTGAAAATGGTGGCATAAGAAGCATTGGTTAAAGAAGACCGCTGTTGGAATTGCCACAAGGCTGGTAGTATAAAATGAATGAATGTCTGTTGTATTTTTAAGTGAACTTTCTTTTTTCATTTTAGTTGCTACCCCATGTTCATTTGCAGCATCACTTACTGGTCTGTTGAAATTGGTCCAAACATCATCTCGTTCCAACAGAGATTTCAAGTTCTCCAACAATTGCACATATTGAAACGTGTCCGCCCTTCCAGCTTCATTTTGTCCGAGGATGTATTCGACAGGTTTAACCAAATTGAATTGGCCAGTGAAGTACTTCATAGCAGAGGTTAAACTTTCCAGTGCACCAAGAAACATATTGTCTTCACTGAGGAGCTCCAGTAAGTCATGCTCCTCCTCTACGTTGTAGTCATTTCTTCTCAAATGATCCTTGATGGTGTCTCCGTAACTTTTACAGAACTCGTTTACCGGAAATTTTACCTCATCCATTACACTCTTCTTTGATATGTGGGGGCGAAAAGGCATAGTCCAGGTTTGTTGCAGTGAAATCGGTTGTCGGTTGAATAACGATGTCCTTTTTACCGGGGCTTAGTAAGGATGGTGTGGTTTTGAAGTTGTTGATTTTAATTGGGCTTTTTTGAGCTTGCAGTGAACAGATTGTTGGGTGCTTTTCGGGGGTGTAGCATACCATATCTATTATATTGTGAGATGTTTGCAGTTTGGCGTTGAAGAATTTCGTGTTTCGTCGTGAAATTTTGATGGGGGAAACACTCTGGTCATGCACCCTGTCGCTTACCAACATGGACATGCCACTTCAAGTTCATGCCTGTCACTGCATCACACAACGACCAAAGTTTTATGCCCCACCGACAAGTCGTCAACCGAGAATTAACAGGGTCTAACTGCATTTTTTACTTGACCCTCACTTCCTGTGCTTATACACATGTATAAGGGACTAAAAGCACAGGGAATTTGGGTCAAGTTAATAATGCAGTTAGACCCTGTTAATTCTCGGTTGACGAAGTGTTCATTGGGTTCCCAAAGACCAAGGTAAAAGTTTTCTA
Source organism: Notospermus geniculatus (assembly GCA_002633025.1). Taxonomy (NCBI): domain Eukaryota; kingdom Metazoa; phylum Nemertea; class Pilidiophora; order Heteronemertea; family Lineidae; genus Notospermus; species Notospermus geniculatus. Next base: position 213,371 of record NMRB01000811.1, on the reverse strand, counting down.
CCAAATTAGTCAGTGTCCTTATCTTGAACAGGGGTCGTAATTTACATGACCCTTCTCTGCTTGCAATCATTGAAATGGAGAAGCTCTCAGAATCGGAAATCTGTTTCTCGGCATGACTTTCGTAAAATTCGGGGTGCTTGTTAGCCAAACTTTTCCCCAGTAGTTCTTCAGTGTAGGCTTAGGACACAGCCCCATGGCAATTACTTACTAATGCAACAAAATGCATCATTTCCTGCTCATCTGTTTCATACCAGGCATAGAATATTCAGGCAATTCATCTGGATTGTCGAAGAAATACAGCGCATATCGGTTTGTTTCTTCAGCCATTATTCTGAAAATGCCACACGGAATTTTTTTTAAGAAAAAAGTCGACAGGGGCCTGACCTGTCATATCGGTCTTGAGCCCAGGGATGGCAGTAAAGTTTACATTGTCACTGAAATCACTGACATAACCCCTGTCATCAACACCAACACGATTCCAGCCTGTCCTCACTGCATAATCTATACCATCAGGCCCATCAGGGCTGGGCCTATTTTCATTCATTGGGCCAGCAGGGTAATTTCTGGCAATGGGGATCTCATCATTATCATCACTTTCAACTCTGTCAACTTGCAAAAGTGTATGAAAGAAAGTATGTGTGGTGATGTGTATTCCATGTACTGAGGTACTAGCCACTGCTGCGGCAACTGGAGCTACCGGTAAAGTGCTGTCCGTTGCTTATCTCTGCCTTCTTGGTCTTCTACCTTTTTGCCCAACAGTTTCAAGGTAGACATGTTGAGTACGCTGTGCCTGCTCATGCGCCACCTCAGAAAGTCGTTCAAGGAATAGTTGATGCTGGTGCAGGCAACTGTGGGGGCAGGGCCGGCGCGGCCGGGGGGGGTAGGGGGGTATTTACCCCCTCAATAATTCTGGGCGATGTGCCCTTTTTGGTTGGGGTGCCCTTTTGAAACGGGGACGCAAATCCCAAAAGAGCACTTTACACGCCCCTCCAAGTGTTATGTCCATCGTCCCCCGCCCAGATGCCAGGAAATCGCGTTTCCGGTACTTCAGAATCAAAATTTTCTCGGGGTAGCTGGGCATTTTGGTTCGTTGTGCTTGGAAATTACACTTAACTTAATCTTTCCAGACTCGTAGCTAGCATAGGGATCTGGGGGGGGGGGGGCAAATGCCCCCCAGGCCAATTGTAAACAAAAATTTCAGCAAAATCAAATGGGAAAAACGATCATTATTGTTGGTGTCTCAGAGTGAAGGTAATTGACCTCAAATCACATCTCAGAGCTTCTAATTTTCAAAATTTTTCTGGGGGAGGTCTCCCGCAAAACCGGCGCTGGAAGGCGAAGCCCACGTCCGTTGAGCTTATAGGCCTTTGCTTAAAATGCCTCCCTAGCGAAAAAAGGCTAGCTACGGCCCTGCTCTCGTTCTGTAAGTACATGTAGGTGCCCCTATTTGTGGTGTACCCCCTCGATGGAAAAGTGGCCGCGCCGGCCCTGGGGGGCCACAAATCTTATGGACACAGTAAACAATGCAAGTGCATGAAAACATGTTAGTGGAAGTAACCCACGTTACTGTTTCCAACATGTCTCCAAGTGTAATTTCAGGGAGGACAGAGGATTTGATTGCGCCTTGCGTCAGACAGGGTCTTGGGTACAGGCCGCATTTTCTGCCTGTCGAATGATTCGAGCGGCGCGAGCCAATATCTCCTTTTGGGCGAAATTGCTAGCCCTGATGCCTGCATTTTGGTATGCAACCTGTACATAGCCTCCTTCGCTGAGAGACATATCAATTCGTGCAGCACTGAGAGGATTGCCAACATGAAGCTGGTGAAGTGTAACTTTGTTGATTCTTTTGAAAAACAGCAAGTGCTGGGATGACGTCTTTGTGAAGAATTTTTCGCAAAGCAACTGAACTCCTTCTTGAAGTCAGGCCGAACGAAATATTTCCCAGGAACATTGGCATATGCCTTTTTCATCTTCCTTATGTGTGGCAACAAGCTTTGCAGCCTCTCGGACAAATGCAGAGGTGATTTTCTTTCCTTGAACTGTATCCAGGGTTTGAGAACAAAGTTGATATTTTCCAATTCGTTTGTGTAAAACTTGGCAGCAGGATTTCCTTATCCAGCAGCATCCTGAACGCCACCAAGGATACTTTCTTTGATCATGGTCACGTTTCCTCGAATGTAATCAAAGAATCTGCCTTCCGGTTCACGTGCAAGCATTGCTTTGCTAGGCTCGGAGACCCCACAGACATGAGAGATGACGACGTGTCATGGCCTAGGGTAACCAGGCACTGGTGAGCTTGAGTACAGGCAGCACGATACTGGTTGACCAGATGACTTGAGCTTTTCCCAACAAAACGTAGGCAGCCCTAACAGCTAGCACCACAGAAAATAAGATGTTCACATACACAATGTTTTTTTTCAAATTGATCGTTTTCTTTTCAAGCCCTTCAAAAAGAGGAGGTGCTGACATTCTGCCCTGGACGTGCTTGACCAGTGGGGGGGGGGGCGCGGGCCACTGTCTCGAGCAGATAATCGTACGACAAAATCGGCTCGTGTATATAGGGCTTAAAGGGACTAGGAAAATTTTTTCAAGCTTCGGTTATTACAAAATGCTAGTCTTTCATGATAAATTCCCACCGTCAATTCACTTTTTCAATTAAGTGTTAATTCTTGGCACGCAGACAAATCAGTCATTACCACACCATGGAGAATTCACCACGTCACTGGGAACCTCTCGCTGTATGTTTTGTATTGAGCGAGCCTGTACTCTATTATGTTGATTAGGTTCCCAGTGACGTGGTGAATGCTCCATGGTGTGGTGATAACTGATTTGTCTGGGTGCCAGTACTTAACAGTTAATTGAAAAAGTGGATTGACGGTGGGAATTTATCATGAAAGACTAGCATTTTGTAATAACCGAAGCTTGAAAAAATTTTCCTAGTCCCTTTAACACCAATATGTATATAAAGATCGGAACAAACGGCGGCAAGCCAGAAACGATCTAATTCGACAAACTTTTAGTATAAGTATAGCTCCTGAGCTCCCCACGAATGCTTCACATTGTCCATTTTCATATAAGAGCAATGAAGCTGCTATTACACAACCAGCTTTTCTCTCCATTTTGTCTGATTTTTCTCCAGATCCTGAGGATTCCCGCCGAAATTTCAGCAACTTGTTGCCAACTGTTGCAACTAGATCACGCTGGATGTTGCTGGTATATGTAAACGTCACAGGTACGCTGCAACAAGTTGCAGCAACTTGCAACCTGCTGCAACCAACTGTAAACACCCTTACCGTCGAGCATCATATCCGCTGCATCGAAACAGAGATAGAATTCTCTTGTGAAATAAACGCCAGTTTCCGCAATAATACAGATCATGCTGCAGAGATATGGTCTTCCTGTTGTAGGTCTCAGATGCAAAGACTATGCAGAATCCAGAACTCGGCCCTTCGCCTTATCACCGGTGCTGTAAAAACAACTCCCATCTCCGCCATGGAAATTGAAGCTGATGTTCCTCCCCTTGACCTCTTCATTGAATCTGCCATCCTGAAGAAGAGGATAAATGCACACTTTATGCCCGCTGATTCCCCAGGGAAGATTCGAAGATGCATAGCCCAGCTTAGCTTCTACCAGAGGTCAAAAAGAATCCTCAGGGATAGAAAGATCATCCTACCTCCAGACTCATGTCAATCTATCCCAACAACCTTGTCGAAAACACAAGCCCCGGATTCACTACTCCAACAACTATCCCTGGAGGTCATTCATGAGGACTTCAGAGACTCGACCACAGTTTACACAGATGGTTCCTTAGATCCAACCAAAGGAACTGCTGGTGCAGGAGTCTTCTTTCCAACTGAGAANACTTGATCAAATTCAGGTAAAGTCCAGCAGCATCAAAGCGTCAACCAGTAGAATGCGGAAGTTAGGCAATATATTACCGGTAGTGAAATTTTCCACGGATCTTTAATTACATGACTCTTGAATAACCGATCAACAACATGATCAAACTATACAAACAGACTTAAAATAAATGGTGTCCAATAGTGTGCAACGGATCGTCACCGCTTACGCAGGACGAATGCATAATTGAAAACTGCAAATTCCTCTCTCATTTCCTGATTTCTGCATTCCATTGGGTCAAGCTTAGATGTTATCGGACTTTATCGACTGACCTGTTGAGTACAGTTTCATCAAGTTGCATGCTACATATTTGTGCAGAATACCGGCTCAAGCAATACTTCTATTTTCTGCAAGTTCAAATTCAATGTCAAAATGTAGTTGCTCAATTTAGGCTGACAATGCCCAGTCCACATTCATGGTAGATTTTCCTTCAGTGATGTTGCATCGATATAATCTAATATTATATGTTCCAAGGAAATACAGTGTACACGTACAGACATGTTGGGGTGAGGTATTCAGTGGCTGATAGTTGTGTACTATGTGAATTTAAAGGTTTCCCACAAGTTTTGTCTGTGTTTTCATAGCTCTTGATGAGAGGGAATCATAAAATCATGTACTCTTTGTCTCAATGATTTCTCGGAATAAAACATTTATTAGAGACCAATGCACACGTCGCTTAAATATCATGAAAATGATTGCGTCTCGCCAGTGGGGAGCGGATCTGTCTTCTCTTAGATGTTTCTACCTTGCGTACATTCGAAGTAAGATAGGTTATGCTGCAGAGATATGGTCTTCCTGTTGTGATCTCAGATGCAAAGACTATGCAGAATCCAGAACTCGGCCCTTCGCCGGCGCTGTGAAAACAACTCCCATCTCCGCCATGGAAATTGAAGCTGATGTTCCTCCCCTTGACCTCTTCATTGAATCTGCCATCCTAAAGAAGAGGATAAATGCACACTTTATGCCCGTTGATTCCCCAGGGAAGATTCGAAGATGCATAGGCCAGCTTAGCTTCTACCAGAGGTCAAAAAGAATCCTCAGGGATAGAAAGATCATCCTACCTCCAAGATCAGATTTAGCGTTTTCGGAACTGTCCATCTTCAATGATCTTCCTCCTTGGGAGTGGACGCCAACAAAGTGAAGAGAGAATGACATCATTTTTCATTACTACTTGTCATATATAATTTGTCAGATTTTAGATGCAGTACAGGTACATGTAAAGTACATGTTGATGTATATGCGCAAGACAAACATCAGGCACGTTTGATGTCATACAACGACTACGTGTTAATATATTACCACAACTTGATTGTATTTTCTAACATCATCAAATACATGTAACTATATTCAAAATTTCAATAGTCAAAACCAGCATGGGGTATTAATTTGCCTCGTTATTTTCCAGAAGAAAGTAATTTATCAGTTGCCAAGTGGTTGACAATAACCTCAATCATGATGACAGTCATTATGAGGATGAAAGAGAATCAGCACAAGTCACGAACTTCACGACACAAATATTGCACCTTGAGTAATATTTACATAAACTGGACTCAAATGGTAGATACTTCTTACATACAGTAGGTGGGTCAAGCACAAAATGGAAAATACTGCACTGTGAGCTGATCAGCAAAACATCTGTGTACCGGGTATATATCATGCATTAAGAGAATTCAAGTTGTTGGATATGCAGTTAACGTCGCATATAACGGCCTTGCATATACCGGACAATTGCCTATAACGTACTGAAACTGGAAGTCCCGGTCCCGTTTTACAATGCATCGGCCATATGCATATAACAGACTTTGCATATAACGGACAAAAATTGCTGGTCCCAATCAGTACGTTATAGGCGACATTGACTGTATATAGCTGCTCAGACTGTAAAGTCCCAATTTGATCTGATGTTGATGTACACGTACAGACTACGGTATGCTGCATTGCTGACATATGTCACCTGGAGATAGGTCAAATGTGCTGGCAGTAGACTGCTTACAGTGTAGTTCCAATAAATCAGGACAAAGAAGTCATTGTAACACGTCACGATGACATCATTTGGTCCACAGAAATAGGCGAAAGTTGTAAACAGAAATGTGAACAAACATGCATTGACCAACTATGATTTGTTTTCCAATGACCTTGAAAGGAATGGACGAACAATTGTTGGTGATCTAGAGTGTTAATCCATCATATGACGGACCATCGCCTTCGGGATTTTCCATCCGATTTCTTAAATGTTCTATAGTATTTTGGAAATGCTTGTTTATTTGTTCCGTTTCTTCATTAGCTTCAAGATTGGGCAGCTCTTCTCTTATTTTACCAATGAGCTGATTGAGAACCTGTATTGTCACCTGAAAAAACAACCATCATGCATTAGCAGCAGTCATATCAGTACCAACTGCATTTTCCTGCACAGCACTACATGTATTATCTCAGTCACTGCATGATGTACATGTAGATGCACATCCAATGAGCAGACAAGAAGTCAAGTTCAACCTAAGCTGCCATGGAAACCATCCGTCTGAAGGCAAACTCACCTGATCGTTTCCTTTTTCAAAGAAGTAAATATAATGATTGAGTATCTCCACAAATAGCTGGACTTGTACAGAATTATCCATGCACTGGTTGGCTATTCGTAGACCCTTCTTGAGACATTCCATCACACGCTTGCCATCACGTACCTTCAATGAATTAAAATCAAATGAAACCAAGGATTGACAACTCTTCCCTACTCACTGTGTCAACTTGTTAACTATGACATATACATGCCATGCGAGATGGCAGAACCAACTCTGGTTTTCTCGGTGGCATCACACAAGCCAAAGAGATCCACACCTTTATTTAGAAAGAAAATACAGTGTACAACAGAAGTCAATGCAAACCTCTTCTCCGTCCGATTCCCGTGTTTTTCCTGACCAGAACAAATGTGAACACACGCAGACTCCGCGACACTGGTCAGGTTTCTTGAGGAGTTTTGATGCGGCCAAGGCACATTGTGTCCTCAATGGTTCATGATTTTCCTCCCCAAAACACGACATCCTTTCAAATGTTGATATAATCAACGTTATTGCTGCTAACTGGGCCTTACTATCACTGATCTCATCCTCGTACAATGAAAATGCCTGCAATTTTATGAAGAAGCAGATCATGAAGTGATCATCTCTGGGACCTTCATCCACAATGGAAACTTACTTTCAATTAACAGTGATGGTCCTCTCAAATTTGCATTATGTAGTAAAAGCATTTACTCGTCTTTATAAATACTGTACTACCGGTACATGTAGCAATGGTGAACAAAATCTGATTTGGACGTTAAACAATGCATGCCGTATAGAAGCTGCTGACCTGCGACATGAATTCATAGGCTACTGTCTCTTGGTTCTCAAACGGGATCTCTCCTGCCGTCAGCGCCCCTTGTAAGAATAAACGCAGTGATATCTCCGCCAGCTCAGCTTTGATTAATGCAACAATCGTCTGGTGACAAAACTGGAATATTTTCTGACATTTTTTCTCCCATTTATCATCCTGTCAATGGTGAAAAGAACGAATTATAAAGGAGAGGAAATCAGAAGAACACGTGACTGTGAAGAGATCCTATCTTATCTTATTTACATCTCTAATTGGGACAGACGTGTCCGCCTGTAATAACATTGACAGAAGGAGTTGTGATAAGATCTGACATTGTCACTCCCGTTGGGAGAATGTGGCGAGGCATGAAGAATGAGGCAGGCCAAGAGTGATGACTGTCCAGGCTCACGTCAAGTCAGCAACCCACTTCAGTATCACAGTTTCTATTCACAAATCAAGGACTTCATCAGCTGAGTGTTGTTTGATAATTTGTGAACCTACTGTTGACCTCATCAGCTGACTGTTGTTTGATAATGTGTGAACCAACTGTAGATTTCATCAGCTGACTGTTGTTTGATAATGTGTGAACCAACTGTAGACTTCATCAGCTGACTGTTGTTTGATAATGTGTGAACCAACTCAAGTCATTGTTCACTTCAATTTGAAATGCTGATCAAAGATTACCTACCTCATCCTTGGCATCTCTGTATCTGAAGGCAAGTTTATAAGCTGAAAACACCAATGGAGGGAGTGTGTACTTCATCCTCTTCTCACCACCATTACCAAAATGTTTCCGAGATGCACTCAGAATCTAAAAAGATTGAAAATACTGCTATGTCTTATGTATAATGAATTAGGACAATCAATCTGCTAGATTATCTAGCAGATTGGTTGTCCTAATTCATCCCTTCATCAAGTGCTTAATAAACTGCTCCATCATGACATGCATAAGGTGTCAGGTTCAAACCCTGCCAAGGATTCCTGATGTTAGCAATCATTTGGACATTAGGCGATGGTTTCATGTCCATATCTGACTGTTTTTTGTACTCAAGTGGAAATGCGAGATACCAATATCAGTTCATGAAATCAGAGCTCAGTTGATCTGCAATCATTAACACATAATGCTGTAAGAGTTCAGAATGACTTGACAATAGTCAAATCCCAAATTAATTTTACCTCAAAATGATATATCTGAATTTTTTGTTCGATCAGCCTCTTTGGACATGTTGGAAACAACCTCTTTTTGGAAACACACCGTACACCTCTTTTGATGTCAGAGCAGAATCATTCTTTATTTCATCACATTGATTTCAACACATTGGTGAACTTTTGAAGACAAGATGGAATATGTAAGAGACCCGCACTTGCACACAAGAAATGTAAACTGGGATTTGTGCATAAGATCACAATAAGGTCGACATGACTTACTAAGTAATGCTGATCTAAATCGGCAGCGTGTAATAGATTGATAAACCGACCCATCAGGCCTTGTTCCTCAGCAAAGTCTTCAGGGTCTTCCTCCTCATTTGGTTGATCGCTCTGATCCTGGATTAGTGGCGCCGCCAGTGTCAGGATAGCATCAACCTAAAATCAACACACGTCCCTTGATAAAGAGGTATTGGAAGTGAAAAGCTAAACTCTTACACAAATCTTCATCAGTTGGAGACTCAGACTCTCACATCTGAATCCTAATATAATGGTTTGGACTTGTTGGCCAGCAATAATAAGCGTTGATGACTAGCCTAACAATTTATTATAATTCCTGTTTCTACCGAAAAGAGTTTATTATAGTTCATGTTTCTATCAATTATAATTCCTGTTTCTACCAACCAGAGTTTATTATAATTCCTGTTTCTACCGACAAGAGTTTATTATAATTCCTGTTTCTACCGACAAGAGTTTATTATAGTTCCTGTTTCTATCAATTATAATTCCTGTTTCTACCGACAAGAGTTTATTATAATTCCTGTTTCTACCGACAAGAGTTTATTATAATTCCTGTTTCTACCGACAAGAGTTTATTATAGTTCCTGTTTCTATCAATTATAATTCCTGTTTCTACCGACAAGAGTTTATTATAATTCCTGTTTCTACCGACAAGAGTTTATTATAATTCCTGTTTCTACCGACAAGAGTTTATTATAGTTCCTGTTTCTATCAATTATAATTCCTGTTTCTACCGACAAGAGTTTATTATAATTCCTGTTTCTACCGACAAGAGTTTATTATAATTCCTGTTTCTACCGACAAGAGTTTATTATAATTCCTGTTTCTACCAACCTGTTCATGTGCTGGTATTAATGTCTCATTCTCCACAGCATTGCTGACGATGTAAGCACTCATCGTCTTTCGGGCTTGATAATCAAAATACTCAAACAGCGGACCAAAATGTTCGAGTTTTAACACAGTCAGGATGTTGTTGTAACTGTCGACGGGAATCTTCATCAGTTTCATCAACTCCTTCGAGACTTGGCTGTTGTTTTCCAAACTGTAATGGAATCAGAAACAACCATAAGGCTTCCCTTACATTGAAGTATACGATATACGAAAACACCGGTTAACAAAGGGTTCCCCGAGGATTCACGACTGTGAAGCCATTGTTAACCGGCATTTTCGTATACCATACTTCTATGTAAGGGAAGCCTTACGGAGAGTGAGTGATGGTGTGACTGGCTGGCTGGAGACATGAGAAAAGCAAATATTGCTGATCCCCTCTGGCAATAAAAACTTAAAATCTGGTCATTAACACACGAAACAGTCAACATAAGGCAAGAGCAGGTAAAATTATGTGTCAACTTACTGGTCTAAGTTCATTCTGTTGAAGATATCCTCTGTTGTCTCTAAGACTTTGTCCACATAATCAATCCTGTCTGGATAACACTTCAACGCCAGGTTTATCAGCGCGACTTGTAAGGAAACAATATCCTCAGGGGGCATATCGGGACGATTCTAAAGTACGGCAGAAAAAGAAACAAATATGACCATCTTCTTGTGAACACACGATTCATTGTGAAATGACAGTAACTTTCTCAGACAAACATCCTTACAACCATTGCACCACAACCTTACTATTGCTTTGGTAGGCTTATTCTGTTTCTTTTACCAGGAATACACCATTGTGGGGAGAGCAAATTGGACCAGGAGTCAGTGTTATTTCTGCCAACATTAGAGAAAGCGTCCTACCTGGATAACTTGGGCAATCTGCTGTGAGAAGATGTCAAAGAGCTGAATATCGTGTGGGATGCCGGTGCCTTCTTCTTTCTGTGAGAACTGGGCCAACCTAGAGGAAAAACACATGAGAGGAGAGATTTGTATTTCATTTTTCCGTCAGGGCCGACGCTATAGCATTATTGGCCCTGGTAAGTACGGAGGAGGCCATCACAAGCTACTCAAAGTGGAGTTATAATCTGCTTTATCACGGGTTTATTGAAAGGAAGAATATACACTGAAGCAGAATTTTGTCCATCACATAACAATCAGTACCACATACCTGTCAATCAAAGCAATGATGATGTTCTTGACATTAACATGTTGATGAAGCTCGGCACAGGCACGCAGGAAGTTATTCAAAGTCTGCAGGTGGAATTCATCTGGGAACACCTGGTGAGAAAAATGAGAATCAGAACAGTGAAATCAGCTTCATCTGAGAATCTTATGTTTAATTCTAGCCTGTGGACTTTTCTTGGCTATAAAAACCTAAAAACGTGAAGAGATCTGGATATGACTGATAACCAGTCATAGAGGACTTGACTCCATGCACAAAGCCTTATCTACTCACTGCTACTTTTGCCCATGGACCTAATCAAGTAGGCCTACCTGTATAATGCACCTAATCAAGTAGGCCTACCTGTATAATGCACCTAATCAAGTAGGCCTACCTGTATAATGCACCTAATCAAGTAGGCCTACCTGTATAATGCACCTAATCAAGTAGGCCTACCTGTATAATGCACTCCATCAGATATTCTTGGGCGATGGCATCTTTACAGCTGACGCACTGCTCTAGAATTCCGGGAAGAACAAGCTGAAAATAGACAAATCACAGTGCCACTTTAGTCGCGACTTGACAGGCAACAAAAAGTATAAATACATGGTCTTGTTCACAGTCACAGCTCACCTGACATGTGAATCAATACTCAAGTGTAACACCATATCTAAAGGAGGCCGAAGTGCTCTTCCGCTCCAAATCCACTGCTCCCTACCTTCTTATACTTTTCAATGTCAACACTTTCTAACTGACTCAGTCGAACCAAGTTGGTTCCAACAAGAATTCTCAGTTCTCTTCTCTCTTGCTCCCTCTTTTCACGATCCCGGGAGTGACCCTGATGCTGCATCCGAACCCACAACTTGTTCATCTCACTAAAGTTCAGTTGGATGAAGTCAATGGAATCCACCACTGTGCCGTTGTCTTCACTGTAAAGAAATGTGGATTTAATAGGAAAGGAGCAAAAAAATCAGGTTTGTAATATTCAATGAACATTGTCTACAGCCCACTAATATATCCACTAATGTTGGTGATATTGGCAACAGAGTTTATCAGTTTTTAACCTCGTTATGCGCTGACACTTTGAGGAAAAACAAAGCAGCTAATTCAACAAAGGGTTGAGAGCTTGGCTTCCCAAAGTGCTAGGATTGCACAACTTCACTTTCAAACCACTTCTTAACTCCCAACACCTACTTCTCATCTGACTCTACGTCAGGCAAGACATTCCTTGTACATTGGAGGAGATAGTTGCGGAGGAAGAGACCTCGTAGTGGATGCTGGACACCACGGCACATCTCAACCAGGTCTTTTAGGATGTCCTTCCGGGATAACTCATTGGATTTGATGTAAACGACACCCACAGTGATCAGCAGGTACCTGAAGAACCGAGAGGTCAACACACTCACTGTTATTGCAAACACAGGTTTTGTATATGTTCATCAAAATGGTCTCTTGAGTCTTGTGTTCATTGGAAAACAGAAAAAAGGAATGGAGATTGTTAATATAACCAACCCACAGTAGACTTACAATCTGGGCACAATGTTCCCGGCATACTGCACCAGCTCATACAGATCAGAGATTGTTAATATAACCAACCCACAGTAGACTTACAATCTGGGCACAATGTTCCCGGCATACTGCACCAGCTCATACAGATCAGAGATTGTTAATATAACCAACCCACAGTAGACTTACAATCTGGGCACAATGTTCCCGGCATACTGCACCAGCTCATACAGATCAGAGATTGTTAATATAACCAACCCACAGTAGACTTACAATCTGGGCACAATGTTCCCGGCATACTGCACCAGCTCATACNTAGGCCAATAACGTCGACAACAGACAGTGGCTTTGGCATACAATAATGACATGAACGATGGACACCCGAACCATGGAGGGGTGTAGGCCTAGGCCTACCTCTCCATGGTTCGGGTGTACAGACTGTATATTACAGTACAGAGGGGATGCATACATACTAAATCTCAGTGTTGTAGACGAACTCCTGTGACTACACCTTGGGACGAGGCTGTCTCAATTTTGACAAACTCCTGTGACTGAATTTGAATTTGAATTTGGTAACCAGGCGGCGGCGCGCAAGTCGGCGGCGTTGTGTGACGTATACACCAAACCTAAATTAGGCCCGCAAATAATAATTTCACGCTCTGCTTACTCAATTCCACGTCTCAAACTTCAGTCTTTACGGTCTTCATCGTTCCCCATGCGTTCCAGCCTCAAACGCGCCTTAGTTGCGAAGTACAGCCCATTTTTAGTCATTCTCGAAAAATTATTTACATAACCATATCACAGCAGCGTTCCACTTTTGACGTCAGATTGCTTCGCAGATTCGCCGCGTCGCGGCGTTCCGGGAACATGGCGTCGAGTGCCGTAGTGTGTGACGACGCACCAACGCAGCTGTCAGTGGCTAACATGACATATACAGCATATCTAGGCCTATGTATGTCATAATCATGACGGATAATGTGATACCCTCACAGGGAGACATCCTTGGTAGGCCTAATTTTAGGAGATTCTGCAATTTATTAACTCGAAGCGAGGAATCGCCCGCCATCTTGAAAATGCAACAAGTAGTCCTGAAGTATCCCATGATTCCTTGAGCGCGCGGTGACAGATCGGTGCGAGGTACGATGCGCCATCTGTCGTGACAATGTTGTACAAATAGATGGCAGCAGCTGACGGTGCGGGAAATTCGGCATGGATCAGAAGCTTTTGAATACTTTAGCTCCTAAACTCGGTGTAAAATCGGCGAAAGTGACCGGGTGATTGTGTGTTTTTACTCATCATTATGTCTTTGATAAGTTTTTATTATAAATGGGTGAAAGTATTTCCAATGACATCCCATATTAACTTCCACAGCACGAAGAAACATCACGGCGATGAGATCATGAGGTCCACGACCACGTCACGTGCACTGCCATGACTGCAGTGCAGTACACTGGTATATGCATACATGTACATACATGCAGTAGGCCTAGGCCTACTCAGTCAGGAAGCATTGCAGCATTTATCATCATACAAATCCTTAGTATTAGCCTAGGCCTAACTCGAAAAAAGGTTGTTATTCAAAAAAATACATATCTGAGTCACCCTGGAAAAGGCGTGTAACGTTAGGCCTATAGCAGTTCGGCAAAACCAGCAAATTCGGCAACGTTGCTATATATGGCAACCTTGCGTTGCCATAATCGGCAACGTTGCTGATTTTGGCAGCGGTAAAGTTGCCAAAATCGGCAACCTTCAAATTCAATTTCGCATCGGATTGAGCGCAAGTCTATCGGAAGTTAAGTTTCCAGTTCATAGGTGGCAGCACCAGTCGGCGCTAAAAATCAGCCACGGAAATGCGAGTCTCAGCCACGGATTTTCGAAAAATTTTCGATTTTTGGGTTGATTTGTCCAGGGTCATGCAGCATAATTCACCCCATCCCTTCCATAAAAGAGCAATAAATGAATAATTCCCATTTCCAACACATTTCAATGCTGTTTAATGCCTACAGAGCACTGAATGCGACTTGTGAGCTACTTTCCAGTTCGGGGCTGGCTCACAGAACGTTGCCGAATTCAGCAACGGTTGCCAAATTCGGCAACGTTCCAACGTTGCCGAATTTGCTGGTTTTGCCGAACTGATAGGCTAGGCCTGCCCTAGGCCTACGTGTGTAGACAAGAAACCACACTTTTTGACAGAGAACATTAGGGCCTATAGGCCTAGGCCTATGTGAGAAAAGATTGAAGAAAAAAACATTTTGAAAAAAAATTTTTATAAATTTTTTGAAAATGTTTTTTTTATTTTTTGAAGAAAAAAATTTTTTGAAAAAAAATTTTTTTTGCAAAAAAAAATTTTCTTTGAGGTGGCGAGAAAATTAGAGGCGCTGATGCTAAACTACAGATTTTTTTTATGTGGCCTACACAACATTATTATACGCAAAATGGTACGTTGACATGCCAATTGTGAAATGTTTTGGCCACGAATATTTTTATGCATACAGTAGGCCTAATTTTGTTTATAGGGCCTACACGTATGCCTAGGTAGGCCTAGGCCTATGATGATATAAAATCATTATGATAGGGTCAATGAGTTAGGATCATATTAGGGCTATGGTTAGGGTCAGGAACAAAGAGGGTGGGAGATGCAAAAATGCCGAGGGCGAGGACCGTGAGTGGCGAAAAATTCTTTTGTGAAAACACTCTATTTTACAGTAAAGCTGTTGAGTTGATGAGACTGGCGGAGGCCAAGTCCCACACATCAGCAGGCCTCCAACTGACGGGATCATGTCGAGCTGTCATCCTTCTGGACCTGGCTGCGAGTGCACTTGGTGAACCTGTTGATAAAGTAAGCAATTGTTTTTTTCTTCGTCATTTTGAGTTTTACTTTGTAGTCTGTTAATTTCATGCTGTTAAACAGTAACAGAGAAATCAATTTTGCAGAAAGACTTAAAGGACCACGGTATTGCCAAATTTTCTCGACAGGCGGCGCCACCGTGCCACTCTCCAACACAGGAACTAATTATGTTGCCGGCGAATTGACCCGATTTACTACGTACATTTTGTAATGCATTTTTGTAGTTCGTCTTACTGCCGCTAGGTGGCCCCCTCTATGTCGGCAGTCAAATAACGCATTTGAGATCCAATACCATGCTCCTTTAAAGTAGTCCTAGTTGCATCAAAAAATTGACTACATGACATATTATTATATTACTGAAGTGTATAGAATACATAAATGGATACATTTTGCTTTTTGTTTTATCAAATTCTGAATAGTAGTTTGGGAGATATCGAGGAATACGTGAAAATGCCAATGCTCTTTTCTGGACACAATAATAATAATAATAANGCCGCATAGCAGCGACAATGCGAAGCGAGCAAACAGCTTATGTGGGTCACGTCATTCCATTTGGCCTTATAGACGATTTTCACCTTGAAACTATTCCAAACTATATTGAATTACCGGGTAATGAAGCCAAGGCAGACGTTGTAGTCACAGTACGGCTGTAGATATGCATGTTTAAGCAACTGAATGGTGTGTTTTGTCAAAATCAGGGTTATGTATGATTTGGAGGCAATTCAATTACATCTGTTGAGTATGAGGTAAATTGTGCGTACGTAATAAATGGATGACCCCAAAGCCATTAAATATGTTATAACTTTTTAACCAGTTGGAATTTTTCAATGAAACAAAAAGATATCTTGATCACCATCATCCCCTAACTTTCTTAAGTTGTAAAAAAGTACATTCAACTCGGACTTTAACTTGTTTACTGGGCACCTTCATTGTCTCTTAGTCTGCCTATAATGGTCATGGTCTTTCCATGAAGCTTGCAGACAGAAGGGAAGGAACTGGCAAATACAATTCTACCTGTGTGGTGAGAGTGCAGAAACTGCTAAAAACTTGTCAAAGTGTTGAGTTGATCAGGTGCGAAGGAAGTTTGTTTAAGACCATGGGATCTTCTGACCGTGGGATTTTATACAGTGGGATGGTAACCAATATTGTCGGTGTAGTAAACAGCACACAATATGCGGGATACCCAAAAACAAGCTGTGAGGATTGGGATAATCAGTGATTGATCAGCTGTGACTCTGTCTTTTTAAAATGGCCAAACTTATGAAAAATTATACAAAGTCATTCATTCCCTGTCAATGTGTGTTACAAACAGCTCATTCACTAGATTCACCTGAGAAGGGCCCTGGATCAGTTTGGCTCGACTGGTATTTTTGTTGCCGTGGGTCAAAGAGAACTCTTCAACCAAAAGTCATCTTACTACACTTGACTCATCATCATCACATTCATAATCATAGCGGCTCCCTAAAGAAAGTGGGTGGAGGTAGTCCTACTTGGCAAAAGCTGATTTGATTGTCTTTCCGACATGATGTCATCAACTTTAAAATCTATTTTCTATGTTTCAGACATGTGCCATCAAGTTATCAGGAGAAAATAAGCGCACATATACGAATTCTCACAAAGCTGTGGAATGCTTGCTTGACTTGCAGCCCAAAGTGACGATCAGGGAGCTTGCTGTCCAGTTTGGATGCACTGGTGCTGTCCAGCTCGCTCAGCAACTCCTCAAAAGGTAAACATGGTAAAGGAAAGTGTGTGGTTACCAAGCCGTGCACAGGCTGTATGGATCCCTGTAAAACAAGCTCTTTACTTGCTGTGGTCAGAGTCATCTGCTGTGAAAATAAACCCTGGCCATGCCATGCACATGTGACTATCTCCTGGTGGCAAATACTTCTCCAAAGGAGAGGTCTCTTCACTCTCTATATCGGTAAATCCTCTCTTTGTACTTCTCACCCTGTCAACAGATCGAGTCCAAACTCAGTGTAATGACACGTACTAATTGGATTATCAATAACATTTTCATAACAGCTTGAGACATTCTGACTATTTTCTTCACTTGCTTACAAAAGCACTGATGGCAACTCAAACAGGCAAAGGCATTCAGCGATGATTAATTGTGGTGTCTAAATTAAACAACAACAGGTGGATGGCTGATCTCAGACAATGGAGCTCTTGTTAACCTCTGATTGGATGGATGACACCTTCCTATTTTCTCATGTTATTGTTGCTGATTGGCTGGGTGGACAATCTCGTTGGTTATTTAGGCCTGGGAACACCCAATGAAACTCACTATCCATTCTTATTAATCTTTAATTAATCCATTGGGATATGGTGTTTGTTCAGTAGTTGCCATTCTAACTGAACTGTTTGTGTTTCTGGGGTGCTCTGTCTGCACTTGGATTGGAGGAAAAGGTCTGCATGTGTCTTTTCTGGACCTGATTTTATCTTTGTGGAAGTTGACAGATAACACATCATTTAGTTCGATTTTTTTGGGCTCACCTGGTGAGCTATTTATATTACGGTGGTGCAGCATCCGTTGTCGTCGTCGTCTGTCGTCCTTTAGCTGGGCAAGTTTTGAAACCACTGGGGCTATTGACCTGAAACTTTGTACATGTATGTACACCCATAGGTCAGATGGCCTATGACACCAAGTTTCGGTCCGATTCAATTCTTGGCTTGGCCACTGCACTAGGTGGCCAAAACCGAAAACACAAAAAGTGCAATAACTCCTGAACTACTGACTGGATCATCTCCAAATTTTTATCATAGGTTCATCTAATAAAGATACGTGACATATCTAACGGGGTTTTGATTTGACCTACTTTTCAAGGTCACAGAGGTCAAAAGTTCAGAATTTTGTGTTTCTGTGTGATCGCTCTTTCTCACGAGAAGCTTGTTTCAGCCAGGAGAATTGGTTATCTTATGGTGTATTCGAGTCTTCGTTCTTGACCACACTCGTGCTGACCCAGTTCATGTTGTTGGTGACTCAACTCAAGATCGGCAGTCTCGAACGCAACTCAAGTCGGGCCAAGAACATGTTCTTCTCAACTCTTCACTGAGTTGCTCTTTGGTTTTCGTACTATTTGGCAATCGTGTCCTCTGACAGAATGTACACATTACTTGTCACTGCCTCTGTCAAAAAGTGACCTCTGCTCTGTTTGCTGAGCTTTTGTGATCATGGAATATCAGTTGCTCGCTCGAATACTTTGAATTTGAGCGAGATGGTGACACTGTTGTTCATGACAGTATGAGAACATTATCATAGGACTTTGCCATATGATAATAATAATAATAATAATAATAATCATGGTGTTTATTTTTGCAGCTATCAAGTTGGACAGGAAGGACATTCAGCTGATGATGATATGGACTTTAACAGGCCAATGTTTCAAGGTGCAGCCATTTTTGCTGCTTGCAGGTATGTTTTAAGAGACGGAGCTGTCTCAATGGCCTCATGTTTTAAGAGACGGAGCTGTCTCAATGGCCTCATGTTTTAAGAGACGGAGCTGTCTCAATGGCCTGTCTAACTACTGGTCATCTAATGACCAGCTCACACACGGAGCTGTCTCAATGGCCTGTCTAATTACTGATCATCTAATGACCAGCTCACATCCAGACATCACTGGGAAAGGAAACATCTGTGCTTGAAATCCTGACAACATGACTGGTAACATTTTACTGATGGTTGAGGGCTCGTTGACTTCATCAAAACACTCTAGTTCAGACTTTATTCATTTCCTCTCCTCCGAGAGTCCGTTGATGGGTTGAACAAAGCGTCTTTGACCAAGAAATATCATTGAATTATTCTTGCAGAAAAATGAAGATGAAGATTGAGAAAAGCAGATTAATTGAGATGGTTGGGACAAAAAGGACAATATTTGATAAGCTTGTTGCCATTATGGAGGGACATGTTAATAAGATAGGAGAAGGTAAGAGCTGGCATCTGAGGTGAACGAGTGTTGTTATTTCTTGACTGTTTAATCCAGCTGGTCAAAGATTTCATCAGCTCTGACATGAGAACAGATGGCAGCAGATATTGTCCTCAGTAACTCTATCAATTCTTTTGATAAGTGATCATGCCCTACTCTGTCACGTTTTTTAAATTTTAAACCTGCCTTTCCTGCTGCACTTAAATGCTTCCTCCCTGCCATGAATGGAATCGCTACATGAACATCCATGTGACAATGTCAGCATCTAATCCTTCGAGCTCTACGAGCCTCCGTCTCCTCTTTTTGCTTGTGTAGCCATTCATCAAAAGCCATTTGATCAGCAGGATCCAGCTCTTTCATCAACAGCCATCTGATCAGCAGGATCCAGCTCTTGCATCAAGAGCCATCTGATCAGCAGG
>NMRB01000811.1:153570-175614 GCA_002633025.1 Notospermus geniculatus | reverse complement strand
GTTTTTATTTCTTAATCAATGTAATTAGTTATAAATAATACATGTAACGATTATTGAAAATTCATGTTTCACAATCCTCTTAAAGTTTCTTTTTTGCTTTCATATCATCCTGAAGAAATATTAAGGTGTTCCTGAACTCGCAGTCTATGTTATGACAAAGGGAGCCTCTGATAGCTGTGTTATGACAAAGGGAGCTGTGTTATGACAAAGGGAGCTGTGTTATGACAAAGGGAGCTGTGTTGTGACAAAGGGAGCCTCTGATATATTCAGGATGTTTTTCATATCTTCTCTAGTCATGCATACTCCACGCAGCGATAAAATTTTTTGATACTTGGACAAAATATCGCCATCCAGGGTCGCCATCTAGCGTCGTTTTCCAGTCATGGTTAATCGTGTGTTGTGGATTATTGTCATGTGGCCCTTCATTTGGGTGACTAGGCACAAGCTTGGAGGAATTTATAGGCCTGTTAAGTATAAACTTTATAAACCCTCCAAAGGGTCATGTTATAACAGAGCAAAGTTGAT
Organism: Notospermus geniculatus; assembly: GCA_002633025.1. NCBI lineage: Eukaryota > Metazoa > Nemertea > Pilidiophora > Heteronemertea > Lineidae > Notospermus > Notospermus geniculatus. The sequence goes on along the minus strand of NMRB01000811.1, from coordinate 175,089 downwards.
CGTTGAGATGAGCGCCACCTCCCGTTGGCCATCAGAACCAGAATATCAGCTACTTGATTCAATTCCAAACTTCACCGCTCACAGTCGTGGCGCTCAGTTGTAGGTCAGGTACAGACGAGAACCAGTCCACCACGGCTACACGCGTGCCAATCTCCTCCACACAGAGGTCAGACACACAGGGACTTTGGCATGCATTGCAGGGGTGGTGGGTGTGTTACAGAGGTCCAATAACACCCCCCCCCCCCNCTCCCTATTCCCGGACCGACCTTCATGACCCCGAACTGTTGCACTTTGATGTACATTTTCTTCAAAAAGAAAATTATAAATTGCCCTGGTCTATCTTTCTCCGTAAAATTCCTAGAAATTTAAATATAAAATATAAATTGCCCTGACGGACCTTACCTTCACCAATGTTCTGATGAGAAACAAGTTATTTATTTTATGTGGCCTTAGATGGGTTTGTTATTCATCATCATCATCATCATCTTAGGCCACATAAAAAAAATCTTTAGTTTAGCATCAGTCAAACTTGTAAAAAGTGAGGAGGGAGGAGGTTTTTTTTTTTAATACTGAAATGGACTGTGATCATCGAAAGAGAGCTTGGAAGCATTGCACCATTTACCATACAATAGACAAATCCTTAGACGTAGTATTAACTCGAAAAAGGTTTTTATTCAAAAAAATACATAGCTGAGTCACCCTGGAAAAAGCATGTGTAGACAAGAAACCACACTTTTTGACAGAGAACGTTATAATGTGAGAAAAAATTGAAGAAAATTTTTTTTTTTTGAAAAAAAACATTTTTTTTGCCCCCCCCCCCAAAAAAAATTTGAGGCGGCGAGAAAATTCGAGGCGGGCGCTGATGCTGAACTAAAGATTTTTTTTATGTGGCCTTAGTGGCATCATGAGCCGGTTTGACTCTTTGCCATTATTGTGCTCATTCCGAGTTATTGTGCCCATTATTGTGCTCATTCCGAGCTTGGAGGAATAATTCCTCCAAGTTCCGAGACGTGATGAGGGGCAAAGATCCAACAGGACCACAAAGCCCCATATGCTATGCTATGCTATGCTATGAGGGCGTATGCCAAACTCGCTAGCCCGGTGGTACGGCGTTCCGCGTTTTCGGTTTGCTCGATTTGTACCACTGGCTTCATTCGCCCTCATCACTCTGCTCGGAATGAGCAGAATGAACAAAAACTGATCTGCAGCTAGTTTTCCACCCAGGCACGGATCCAGAGGGGGGCGTCCCCCTATTTTTGGAAAAGCAATGATTTTTTTAGCAAGAAAAATTCAATCACATAAAAAATTCGAGCACTTTGCTCTCAGATGCCAGGAAAATGCATCTAAAAGCACTTAAATTGTCAAATTTTTCTGGGGGAGGGCCCCAGACCCCCCGTTTGGGCTTCCGGCTTTCGTTGTCTGCCGCCTCTGTCGAGCTCCACCCCCCTTTCTGTCAACCCTGGATCCGTGCCTGCCACCCTAATAAAATCATAATCGGACTGTCAAGTAAGAAGTGAACCAAAACACCAAACTCACCATGATTTTTAAACATTTGTTCATTCTTTTAGTTGCACTTTTTTGCGGCGGATTACACGTATTGCTGTGCTTCGGTTCGGTCAAGTAAGGTGAAACCGTCTGACCTCTGCATAGGAGATTGGGCGTATGCAGCAAGAGGTACTGTACAGATCGAAAACACGGAACGAGATTGCCCGCGCGCGCGGGAAAGCTGGATGTGGGCACGTGGCGTGACAGTCATGACATGCATGACAGTGGCGTACACACAGATGACATGCATTGGCTTCTGCCATGTCTGTCATGACAATGCATGATCATGATGCCGGACAAAAATGACCATGTCTACCCAGTGTTGTTTGTGGTTTCCATCATGTCCATTGGTGTATGGGTGCCTTGCGGTATTTATCACTTCGGCCTCATGACCATGATGACTTAGGCCTACTTCGACTTCTCTGCGGTCCCAGGCATGCCAGGCCTGCCATTGATCATGTTGATTGCATGCATGGGCTTGTGCTTTGGGTTGGCTAGGCTAGGCCTACCCTCTGCCTGACTGAGTCTGAGGCCCCTAGGCCTAGGCCTATGGACCTTGCCTTCCTTAGGCCTACTAGTGCCATGGTAGCCCCACCCTAGTGTAGTATAGGGATAGGCCTAGGCCTAGGCAGCCGCCCCTTTAAGGGCCCCCGTGTGTAGCTAACCCCCGTGGATTTAGTATAGGCCCCTACTGCCCTATAGTTAAGCACGCGCGAGCATCGCACTCTTACGTTTGGGCAAGTGCAGTAGCCGGCACCTCTGTCCGCCATCCACTATGATTAATAGTTGATTGTACCTCCCCCGGTTCAAGGTGGCCACCAAGAATAACGATGTAAGAAGATAAAGAATAAAGTAAGATGATGAAAACAGAACCCAAACGTTATTTACGAATATAACACTAGCCTAGGCCCCCTGCCTAGGCCTAGGAGGCATGGGAGGGGCGGATCCACGATTTCGGGAAAGAGGCCTGACGCAGCCTGGCCCTAGCCTAGGCCTAGGCCTAGCTTAGTAGGCCTAATATAAGTAGCCTCTAGCCTTATAGGCCTAGGGGCGTAGGCCTACTGTGCTAGAAACACTGAAATCTGCGGTGAATTTCAATGATTTGCTCCAAATTTCAGAATTTCACAGTCAGTTTTACAGATTTGTTGGTTGAAGTCCCCTAGATCCACGCCTCTCCACCCACGTAGGCGTATACGCATAGTGCTAGTCTAAAGGCCTTGCGTACTGGTCTACAGGCCATCCCTGATAGCCTGGTGGTCTGGATCATCAAATCAACAGGGTAGGGGGCCTATAGGCCTAGACCTAAAAGCCTGCATAGCGTCATACTCATAGGCCCTAACACTTTGATATTTTTTACTTTGCTTCTTTGCCTCAGTTTTGTGACTTCTTTCCAGCCACAAGAACAATCAACATTTGTGAAGATGACACTAAAGTTATCTCCTGTCCACCCAAAACAGTCATGTCAATTGTTTCCGCAAACTTTGGACAGACTTCAGGGATTAATCCGCCCCTGGTTTTCCACGCCGTGACCAACGACGCGGAAACAAACAAAAAATGCTGTTGAGAATTTCCATGCGCGGAAACACTACAATGGACGGCCGCCCGGCTTACACTATAGAATTTTCCACTTAGTCTCAGAGTGGGTCTTTGTTTCCACTAGAGCAGTCTTTGTTTTCATTTCAGGCAGTGTATGTCACTTGCAAGCGGGAATTATTTTTGGATGTGGCACTTTAAATCAACCACAGATGTTCAAACGATCTCATTCGATACAGCTGGAAGTTAAGCCATTGATTGAGTGTGCGAATGTAAAAGAAACAGCTTTCATTTGGACGGCTGAATGTTCCTTAGGATCTTCGGACCACCTCGACATGCTACCGTCTGCTACAAGTCCAATGCTGTCAATTCCTAAAAACTTCCTTCACTATGGAGATTACAGATTCCATTTAAATGTAATGTGTCACCTGATGTTAGCAGTGTACTGTAATCAATCATCCATCTATAATGAGTTGATTTGTTCATGGGTAAAAGGGGCTCAGCATTATGTCAGCTTGTGAGTAACAATTAGAGACGCATCGGTTTTAGAATAGACCTACGGACCAATGAAATACTCATTCCTTGCAGGTGACGTTATCAACTGTGACGGGCCAAATGTTCCACTCGGAGAGTGATAGTGTTGGGCAGAGGTTATACCATCTGACCTCAAGGTTCTCATTGCTGGAGGCAGTGCTCGATCTGTTGGTAAGTAGAGATAAAACTGGAAATCTATCAGAATAGCATCCTCCCATCGCAGAGCTTTGCTCTCGCACCTCTTCATACGCTTTGTGTCCGAGCGTATGAAGAGGAGCGAGACCAAAGCTCTGCGATGGGAGGATGTCAGAATAGTGGCTGATCTGACCTGTCAGTGGTAGGGTGGATCGAGGATTCCACCCTACCTCCAGATTTACTGGGCCTATCTCCCAGCGAAATCATTTATTTAAGACCATCACGTGTTGTATGTCCAGGAATCAGCTCAGTTCACTCTTGATAACATGGATGGGAAGACGAGTCCTTCTATTAGCTTGCTACTGAAATGTTTTGTCCTTCCAGGATGGTCTAATTCCTTCATCGTGGATGGTAGTGGCTCACCCGACACTGGCGACAATTCTAGGTTACAGTTTTCCTGGACTTGTGCAGAGGATGTTGGAGGAGGTCCAGGGAGCATTATATTTGATACAGGTCAGTATTCTACATTTATGTCTTGAAAACAATGAGAGGAATAGAACCCTTCTTCAGTTATAATGCTGACAAGCAACAAGGTAAGCCTTCCAGCAGGCAAAGCCCTGGGTGGAGGCAAAGCCCTGCTCCACCAATCTGGGTAGCCGCATTATTGTTTCTGGATCCAAGCTTGGTTCTGCAGGCTTCAATATACGTAGTGTTCCACCAATGTTTTATAGATAATCACCTCTCACGTATACTTTTTAACTTGTATTCCCCTAAATGCCGAGATTGTTTTTACAGAATGCATCAAGGATGTTGTGGACATTTCCAGTGCAGTTCTAACCATTCCTGGTGAGAGCCTTACAGCAGGGAAGACGTACATCTTTAGGTTGTCTGTGAATAAGACACACCGAGGAGTCGTTCATAGTCAACAAAAGGTGACCATTGATGCCGGCCAGCCTCTCGAGCTGGCTGTAACTTGTCTACAGAACTGTGAGAAGAGACTTAACCCATCGTCCAGGTTTGTTTTGGAAGCCAGGTGTGAAAACTGTGATGATTATCAGGATGTTGAATATGAGTGGAGCATCTTACGAGGTAACGGCGGGAGTGTCATCGTAGACTGGGACACACAGACACTGACTGGGAGGGGGAAGAGACATCTGGTGGTGAAAGCTGGGGTCTTCAGTGGTCAACAACCTGATGTTTATTCCGTTAGAGTTACGGGTGAGTAATGTGTGAACCTCCTGTGCCTCTCTTTCATGAAGGCAGGTCTCCTTTACCCTTAGCATGTACAAGTTTTAAACATCTCTTTATCAATTTCAGCCAACCACAAGACAAGTCAGTCAAGTGGATTTGTGGGATATACTGTCACTATAAACAAAGCTCCCAATCCCGGCACGTGTCTTGTGCTTCCTAACCAAGGGTTTGCCCTCCAGACCAAGTTTAATATCTCCTGCACGGGTTTCTCTGACCCTGATCAGCCACTTATGTATGAGTTTATTATTCCATCAGAGAAGACAGAGACAGGGACAGCGGTCGGTGAGTTTTGTTTTGTCATTCGGGACTTTTGGCAAGGCTCTGTATCGTCGATCCGTATCACATATGACGACGACTTTAATAGAAAATGCATTAGCTCGATACGTCATACGGGACACGGATCGACAATACGGAGCCTTGCCAAAAGTCCCTATCTGCAAGTTGTGGTCCAAAACCCAGTCTGTCCCATAGTAATTGGAGGGTCTGAGTTGGTTGAGTTATTAACAAACGTCATGTGAGATAGTTTACATGTGCCACTTCAATACTTACCTCTTGGAGACCCTTGTACCTCCTCCTCCTTGTCTTTTAGATCAGCTCCTTTATTACGGTGTTGACAGTACGATGCCGCCTCAATACTTACCTCTTGGAGACCCTTCCTCCTCCTCCTTGTCTTTTAGATCAGCTCCTTTATTACGGTGTTGGCAGTACGATGCCGCCTCAATACTTACCTCTTGGAGACCCTGGAAACAACTTCTTACTTGAGGTGGTTGTTTTGGTGAAGGATGCGTTAGGTGCAGGAGTCCAGATAAAACTTGATGTAACTGTGAGTATTCAATTAACTCAAGAAGCATATGATTGTGGAACATGGACAATGCTTTTCAAAACTGGTGGACTGGCTCCCATGGTTGTAATGAATTACTCACTGCCTGAGCTAAATCTTGTGCCCATTGATGGAGCAATTTGTTTTATATTAGGTTAAGGAACCCACTACATCTGCCGATCTCCAGAATCTGACTACAGAGCTGGACCAGCTGCTGATAGTTGATGATGCACGAAGAGCCATCCATCTTGCTGCAGCAATTGGCTCATCTCTGAATGCAGCAAGTAAAAGTAGCTCTGATACAGATGATAAAAAGGAACACAGGATAAAGGTAGGTGCATTTGACACTTGTCCATGGTTGGGCCAAACTACAGCGCGTGGAGATTTTGTCGTATATTTCAAAATAGTTGACTTGGTTGTGAAAGTGGACCAGTTTGTTTTCATAGAGAAAATGGTGGCAACGTGGAATTACTACATCATATCAAGTTCATATATTAGTAAGTTTTCTTGTGATTTTCAGATGCGAGAGAACCTCATTTCCAGCCTGGGTACAGTGAAGGTCAACTCGCTCGGGAGTCTGCGCCAGACCTCATCAGCTGTGAGTTCTCTAACAGATAATAAGTCAGAGTTGAATGCTGCATCAAAAACTGGTGCAGCCATCATCATCCAGGAGATGTCAGCATTGTTAAACACCAAAGCTGGTGATGGATCCTCAGCAGATCTGGTGGACGTCTCTGCCAGGTGAGCTTGTAAAACCATATCAATGCTTTTCATGGCCACCAAAAGTCCAAGGTCCCTGTCATAATATCCCGAGCAGAGTGTGCCATGTTTTGTTATACTAGTCATAAGACCTATACACATTAAGAGGGTCCGTGAAAGCTTGAAATATTTTTACCTGCAGATCACTTGTGAGTGGTTTGTCCCACGTCCTGGATGCATTATCTGATGGTGAGATGAACCAAACAAAGTCAGATGAGGAAAAGGCCAAACAACAGGTGAAGGCATCGTGAGAATATCAGAGGTTCTTAGCACTGGCCCACTTCGTCACCACACACGGTCATATCAGGGAGGGAGGGAGAATTTAAAAACACTGATTCACGTCAGGATGGGTGAAGGGGGTCATGTGAATTAAACTGGCCACCACTAAAACACCAGTGTTGTTGCGACGTACATAATGAGTGCCAAGAGAATCCTGATATGCCCAGGGTGAAAAACAGAAAAATTCTCTCGTTCACATTAGAAGTGTGTGTTAAAGTATACATGTACCAATATTGTTTGTGGTCAAATTCTTGATCAGATCAACAATATTTTCAAAGAAAGCAAAACTTTTCTGAAATTTTCAGGATCGTAATGTTACACTGACCTCAATGACAGCACTGACAGACGTCAAGAAAGCTTTGTCGAGCAATAAAGTGGTCAGTGAGCGGCCGACGTTCATCGAGACCGACAACCTTAAAATGTCACTGGAGAAGAGAGAACAAAGAGATATTCTTGGGGCAACGTTTAACAGTTCAGGAAGTAGGCCTACCGGTAATGATACGAGTGCCGTCAGCCATATCAGAATGCCTGATGTCCTACCAATGTCAGGGGATAGAACACTTCCATTGGACATGGAGGTAAAACCATGATGAGAGTTAATTAACTGTCAGTCAAAAAGGCATTGATTTTATTGTGTTCTTTGGTTTGGTCTGACGTCTTGTCACATTTGTTAAAACAACTTAGTGAATGTCGACAAGGAAGTGATTTTCATGCTCATCTTCACCACAATATGCTATATGTGGTCTTGAAATTCTCTTTGTCTGATAGACAAGAAATGCATAAAAGTACATGTAATCTCAGGCTGATTGAGGGATTTGAAAATCTTTTAATCAGGATTTACTGTTTTCAGATGGTTGAGTTCAAAAAGAATCCGTTCTCGTGGGTTGAAGATAGCGATGAGATCACGTCTTCCGTGACCGAGATCTCGATGAAGAGAGATGGAGTGAAGGTGATGATTGACAACCTCCCTGAACCCATCAGTATCTATCTGCCACACTCTCCAGAATCCAGTGAGCCGATCGTCCTCAATGTCTCAACGACTCTCATGGCCTTCACAGAGTTTAATGTCACACAGAAACAGACAGCATTGTTCCTCAATTTCTCACTGTTTAAAACTGATTCAGACGAGACAGTGAATCCGAAGGACGTACAGCTGAAATTCTACGTCCGTTATCATCAGAAACCAAACCCATTCCAGTATAAGTTTACCCTGAATACGTACACCAGGTGAGTCTACTGAGCTGGGCCTGGCCAGATCTTTCATCTAACTGTATGCTATGTCCTGAGTCTGACTGGTCACATCTATATCCTATTGTGCCTGTCATATCTCAATATTGACCATGACCCATGTTCCCGAAGCCGTTGTTAGGTTAACGATGTCGTTACGCTATGCATTTTCCCAGTTTTAACGACATCGTTAACCTAACGATGGCTTCGGGAACATGTCAGTCCTGGCCATGGTTAACATTGATTTAGTGAAATTAGTTGTCACTGTTTTTATGGCTTCATACTCATGCCCTGAAGGTGAAAACAAAACTTTAGTCAATGCAACGATGAGCAGGAGCCCAGAGGGTTGCACCCACCAACAACCACTTTCCTCTCCTCTCCTCTGCAGGTTGGGTGACGGTTATCTCTCGTTCATTCCATCATCACAGATTACAGAAGTGGGAACGTACCACGTGGGGATCTTACTGCTGAAGAACACGTCCGTCACAGAGAGTTATGATCTCGTCTTCTCCTCGACTCAGTCTCGCTGTCGATACTTGGATATCGGTCTGGAAATCTGGAGAGGGGATGGATGCTGGGTAATTATCTTTATTCCCTCGTTGATGAGATGGAAATTTTCTAACACAAGTAGGAACTCTTAGTTCCTCCATATCACTCGCATCATACAGAATATCTGAAAATGATGATGTGTGCTTATCATTGGAACTATATCATGACTGGACGGACAAAAAGGCCATCCTATTTCAACACAAGCTGAACCCATGACTCACCTCTGCCAGCTGTCTTCACTGATGCGCTGTCCTTACCCTGTCATTTGCAATCTGATTAACTCCTCCCCCTTGTTTTTCAGGTCAGCCCTGATACCCTTTCCACCCTAACCCACTGTCGGTGTAACCACCTGAGTTCATTTGCTAGCACTTGGCTTGTCATGCCCAACAAACTTAATCTGTCTGAAGACATCGCTAAGTTCCTGACATTCTGGGAGAATCCTGTGACGTTATGTGTTGTGGTGGTGTTAATTGTGATCTACATCCCGTTGTTGTTGTGGGCGAGGAGGAAGGACAAGGCTGATCGAGAATTGGTATGTTAGGATGAGACAATCGACATACTGCACGATCTTACCGTGAATAAAGTATAAGGGTAAAACAGGATAAAACAACCGACAAATGTACTTGACCACCAAAAATTTGCATTTTGACTCTGTCAATTTGCCACAATGATATCCATCTTTGTATCTTTTTCCTTCAGGCAGGGATATTTGAACTCGCTGACAGCGATCCCTTGGCAAAGCACGGCTACCTCATCACCATCTTTAATGGCTCAAGAAGACAGGCTGGAACTACTTCCAGTGTCACCATAACACTTATCGGTTCGTACTCAGAAAATCATTTGGTTTATAGACTAGAGACATGTTGGTCATCTATATTTCAGTTCCCATCTATTCTTCCTGTAAGAGTGCTGATCACTGGCTAACCATGTCTTAACACTTTACAGGCAAGAAGGGCCAAAGTCAGCCGCATGTTTTACACAATGCTTCACGAGTGATGTGTCAGACAGGAGCCATAGACAGGGTCCTCCTGAGAACGAAGAAAGATCTCGGTGAACTGACGTCCATCCGTCTGTGGCATGACAACTCAGGAAAGAGCCCTGATTGGTGAGTTGATCCATTGGTGGTTCTGGTTCCCTAACCCTAACCCTTTTCCCATACAAAACGTTAAGAAGGTTTCTGACTGCTGTTTGATCCTGTCCATGTTTGTTTTCACCAGGTTTGTGAGTCATGTGACAGTCCAGAAGATGGAGACAGATTATATTTGGTGTTTCCTATGTTATACCTGGCTCTCTACAAGTATCGGTGATGGTATGCTTGACAAAGAGTTCCCCCTCGCAAAAAGACACGACTTGAAGCAGTTCAACCACATCTTTACAACAATGATGAACAGGTAGGCCTACTGGACTGAAAACAGATGTGAGATTTAGGGTTTGCATGCCATGAGAAGCTAATCAAAACATTGATTTGGATCTTGGAGGAATAAAACCTGACAGGTTTAAGTTTGAATGTATGAACACATCGTCTCAAACATTGAGGATGTATGAACATGCCATCTTGAAAGCAGTGAGGATGTATGAACACGCCATCTTGAAAGCATTGAGGATGTATGAACACGCCATCTTGAAAGCATTGAGGATGTATGAACACGCCATCTTGAAAGCATTGAGGATGTATGAACACGCCATCTTGAAAGCATTGAGGATGTCTTGAAAGCGTTGTGACCATCTTACTTTGTTTTCAAGATCAAGATGAATTGTGAGCCTGTTCCAGGCTGAGCAGACCTCATCATCATTATTTTTTTGTCTGAGTGTTTTGTGTTTCCACTTTCAGAGGCCTGAGAGACTCCCATCTCTATTTTTCTGTCTTTGCCTGCCCGGCCGTTGGCTACTTCACCAGAGTCCAGCGTCTCTCTTGTTGCTTCTCCATCCTCCTCTGTACACTCCTGACAAACATCATGTTTTATGGTGTTGAGCCGAACCCAGCCACCCAGGGAATCCCTAACGTGGATCTTGGAGCATTTGTCTTCAATTGGCACTCATTTATAATATGTAAGTTGATTCGGGTTGTCTGTTTTGCACTAATGTCAGCCAGCAAAACTTGTGAAGAGATCAAAGTTTGTCCCTTTGAAATGAGTGGAAATATTCTAAAGAGTCCATGTTCCCAACATACAAGATGTAAAAGTGAATATGTCTGTTGTAGGTATCGAGAGTGCTCTGATTATTCTACCCATCAACCTGCTCCTCGCCCAGATATTCCGTCGATCAAGACCACGTTATCCCGCCACCTACCATCTACAGGTGTTGTCAGATGACACCATTGAAAGGGAAATGATTAGACAGCGACTCGCTCGTTATAAAGAAAAGCTTGAGGAATTCTTCCAACAGTTTACGACGGCTGAAATTGATCTGCTGATGAAGGATTTGACGGGAAATGAAATCAACATGGCTGATGATGAGGAAAAATTCTTGTCTTCAGCAGACGATCTGGTTGACGATGAGGGGGCTCAGTTTGGCGAGAAGTCATTTCTGACTGCTGACAGGGTCAGAGAGGAGGGTTTAACAAGTGTTAAAGGAAGTTCAGAAGACAGGACAAGAAAATATGTGACCCTGGAAGGTGAAGCCTCATGTCCTGATGGTGAACCAGTGACAGGAAGGTGGAGGGAAGTTGATGAGAATGTGAGGCAGCATGAATTTGGTGGAGTACCAGATGATGGTGTTGAAATGATGCTGAGAGAAGATAATGAGAGTGGTAGGATTGGGAGGCTGCCTGATGATGCGACGTGGGAGAGAGATGTGGTTGTGATACTAGATGAGGATACTGATGAAGTTATAATCATAATGAGGCCAGTTGATGATGATGCATCTGATAATGGTCCATCTCTCTCGTTCAACACAGAGTCGAATGTTATTTCAAGTGCACAACCAAAGAGCAAAAAATTGGTGCCACAGAAATCTTTAACTCCTGGTTCTGACAATTACGATCTGTCTCCAAATGGTTCATCTGATGAGAATTTCAAAGAGATTACCCAGAACCTCATCGACTGTCGAAGGATTCTTAGCGAGTATCTTTCAGCAGAAAAGGATTATCAAGGAACAGATATCAAGGGACTCCGTTTTACACCACCTATCATCGATGATGGGGAAACGAAACCTGCACATTTCGGGAAGTCCATGGGTGGAAAGGACTTGCTCAGTGAGAACACTCCTGGAAGCAAGGACTTGCTGAGTGGGGGGTCTTCTGGAAGCAGTGACTTGCTTAGTGAGAGGTCTCCTGGAAGCATGGACTTCCTCATTGACAGGTCTTCTGGAAGCAGTGACTTGCTCAGTGAGAGGTCTTCTGGAAGCAGTGACTTGCTCAGTGAGAGGTCTTCTGGAAGCAGTGACTTGCTCAGTGAGTGGTCTTCTGGAAGCAGTGACTTGCTCAGTGAGTGGTCATCTGGAAACAAGGATGTGTTCAGTGAGTGGTCATCCGGAAACAAGGACTTGCTCAGTGAGAAGACTCCTCAAAGCAAGGACTTGCTCAGTGAGAGGTCTCCTGGAAGAAGGGTATTGCCCAGTGAGACGTCACCGGGAAGCAAGGACATGCTAAGTGACTGGTCTTCTGGAAGCAGTGACTTACTCACTGAGTGGTCTTCTGGAAGCAGGGACTTGCTCAGTGAGAAGACTCCTCAAAGCAAGGACTTGGTCAGTGAGAAGGCTCCTGGAAGTAATAACTTGCTCAGTGAGAGGTCTTCTGGAAGCAGTGACTTGCTCAGTGAGTGGTCCTCAGGAAGCAGGGACTTCCCCAGTGAGATGACTCCTGGAAGCAAGGACTTACTCAGTGAGAGGTCTTCTGGAAGCAAGGAGGATGTGTTCATTGAGAGCTCTCCTGGAAGTAGAGACTTGATCAGTGAGAGGTCTCCTGGAAGCAAGGACTTACTCAGTGAGAAGACTCCTGGAAGCAAGGACGTGCTCATTGAGGGGTCTTCTGGAAGCAGGGATTTGATCAGTGAGAGGTTTTCTGGAAGCAAGGACTTGCTCATTGCTAGGTCTTCTGGAAGCAGGGATTTGATCAGTGAGAGGTCTTCTGGAAGCAAGGACTTACTCATTGGGAGGTCTTCTGGAAGCAAGGACTTGCTCAGTGAGAGGTCTTCTGGAAGCAAGGACTTGCTCATTGAGAAGTCTCTTGGAAGTACAGTTTCGCTCAAAGGGAGTGGGTCTGCGAGGGATGATGTTGATGAAGAGACAATTGATCACGAGATGATACATGTTGATGTTGATGATTCAGAAGAGATATCTGGTCAGGGAGCATGGGATGGGATGTTGCCCTGGTGGTGTATCTACATTGCCTGGGTTTTGTTATTCATTGTCTCTGCCGTCGCCGCATTCTTTACCATCTTGTACGGACTGAATTATGGTCTTGACAAATCGTGGAACTGGTTGATCAGTGTTCTGGAGACAATGTTTGTGGATATTTTACTCCTCCAGCCATTGAAGATTATCCTCATTGCGTTCTTCTTAGCTGCTGTTGTAAAGCGTGGTCAAGAAGTGATTGGGGTCAGTGGCAAACAGCTCAAGGATTGGAAGCTTCGTAAGTATCCCACTAGATGAGTGGCTCCTATAGTTATTTGACAGGCATCTCCCCTCGCCAGACCATGGCATGTGGACTCAACTCTAACTTGTCTTATATTTACATTGCTAGTGAAGGACGTGAAGGAAGATCACCACCTCGTCTCTCATCGCCATCAATTGGAGGAAGCAAGGAAAACTGATCCAAAATACCAACCTCCACCAGAGGCTGATGTCCTCCAAGCGAGACAGCATCACCGTCAGCAGATACGAATGATGGCAATCTTGAAGGAGATCGTTGGTTATATAACGTACATCTTGGTGGTGCTGTTGATAGCGTATGCTCAGAGAGACCCACAGTCGTATCAGCTGGGACGTGTTGTTCACAATGCTGTGTTCGGGAGCGACTTTGAAGAGGTGAAGTGTCAGACAGCCTCTCATGTTTGATTGTAATCTGAATAGCCTGGCACAATGGGGTTGTAGCCATTTTATTTGTATCATCGGGTGGCGCTGCGGCCGTATCCACTTTTCCACTGTGACGTTGTACGGAACGTCAACGTCACACTGCCGTGACGTTGTGGCTTCATGCTCGCACCTCGTATTGCCACGGAGATGACGTCCTGAAGACAATGAAAAGGCCTGATACGGTCGCAGCGACATCTTTCCATGTAGAAGTGGCGATGTCCTCATTATGAAAATTCCATGGCTGTTGTGGAGTCACTACGATTTGTGACCTAATTTTGGTTCTCATTTTCAGATTAATGACTTTCCTTCTGCGTGGGAGTGGATGAACACCACCCTCGTCGACAGCCTGTACTCTGAAACTGAACCAGCATTTCTGGCAGGTGAACCGTTGTTCATTGTGGGACAACCTCGAGTAAGACAGGTTAGAGCTAAAGCAAGTAAGTAGATAGCTTTGGAATTGGCAGTTTTGTTGTGACTACTTTTGACTTTGGTCGGTCGGTGTTGTGATGAAGGTGTTCATGTTTTGACCACCCTGAACCAATTCTCTTTTATACCTGACTGACTTGAGTCATTTTTCAGCGGTTGGTTGTTCCAGCGTTGAGGACACGGTGACGGGTGGATGTGTGTTGGATGTGAATGGATTCAATGAGGATACCATGTCTTACAACCTGTCATGGTGGAGGCCAATCAATGACTCGTTGGACATCTCAAACATCTCCAGGTGAGTAAGCAGTGTCTGTCGTGTCATAGTCAGTTACACGTCAGTCCTCTGTCTTCATGACGTTAGTGCATAGGAATTGGGATCCATCTTGGTTGTGACATCAGCAATCTTTGTGTTGGTCATGTTGATGTTGGTGGTGGTGTAGTCAGCTTGTTCTGGCCACATGTAATGACAAACCCTGCAGTCAGATTGCACTTGATGGCAAGTGTCATAAATAAGCCGACATGTATATTCTCTCATCTATTTCAGACCAGCGGCAGCCTACATTTACCAGACCAGCCAAACATCACATAACCGTCCAGTATACGGCGAAATGTACACTTTTAGTGATGGTGGCTACGTCATTGACTTTGGATCAACAGCGACACAGGCAAGAGACATCATCAACAACCTCTTCAACAACCTATGGCTCGATTCTTTGACCGTGGCCGTCTTGGTAGAGTTGTCTGTCTACAATGCCAACACAAACTTGTTTTGTGTTGCAGTTGGCATTTTGGAATTCCCAGATGGTGGCGGCGCGATAGCGACCAGTTCCAGTCAACCAATGAGATTGTATCGCTACACAACGCCAGTTCATATTGTGGTCATGGGATGTGAGATCTTCTATTGTGCATTCATGTTAGGTTTCATAGTGACAGCCATCATTAAAATGGTGAAAGAAAAGTGGACGTATTTCACAAGCTTCTGGAATTGCCTCCAGATTGCTATCATTTTGGTTTCCATAGCAACGATTGTGGTTTACGTCCTCCGTCGTCTGGAAACAACCAATGTAATTCAACGTTACAAAAATAATCCCAGACAGTTCATCAGTTTCACTTATGCCGCATTCCTTGATTGGACCGTTAATTATTTGATAGCATTTCTCGTTGTTTTGGGAACATTGAAATTCCTTCACCTTCTCCGCTTCAACCCACAAATATTCTACTTTTTACAAACGCTCAGTTCCTCCATCACTGTCATTAAGTATCATTTCTTGGGCATTTTAGTCATAATGATGGCATATTCAGGATTCGCTGTTGTGATGTTTGGTCGTCATGAACGCAGTTACAGCAGCTTGTTTCATTCTTTGTTGAAGCTTTTCACTGTTACATTGGGTGACATGGACTATGAGGTCCTCACTAGAATCAACACCGCAGCATCACGATTCTTCCTCTTCACATTTATAACTGTTTTCAACTATCTCCTCATCAACATGGTCATCTCCTGCATCCTCTATTATTACTCGGCTGTCGTAGCAGAGGGCGCCCCTAATCAGGATACGGAACTCTTGTTACTCATGCTGCAAAGGACGGGAGAATTTCTTGGTTTGAAGTTCTTCAAGGCAAAACAAGCTGAGGAAGTTGAGGAGTGAATTGTGAATCAGAGATTATTAATGTTGATGTTAATTGTTATCAGGAAGTGTTCGTTTAGGATTTTTAACCATGTTTTAAATACTTTTTGAGGTTCTTTGTGTCAGATGGATGTGGAGAACCGTGTTAGGGCTGGACAGATCATAAGTCGATAAGAATCAGAATAAGGCCTCATTTATTCTTTGCCTGATTCTGCCTTAGTACAACAAATAACATGAAAGGAGGTGAACAATGGAGTGGCTGTGTTGTCCACAGGGACCTGACCTGAAGGTTGTAAACCCTCATTAGGGAGTTGGTGTTAGTTAGGGTTCTAATCCTCACTGGGTTAGGCTTAGGGTTAAAACTATGGTGGATCAAAATCCACCCATAAACCTAGGTGGATACCACCAAAGTTTTAACCCTAACCTTAATGAGGGTTTACAACCTTCGCATCAAGTCCCTGTGCCGTTGTCTTTGATAGTTTTAGCTGTTTATAATTATCAATCCTGTTATAGTTTATTCGTTTATTAGAAAAGATGCATTGATGTATAAGAATTGACAGAGTGCAATACTCTGGTGAGAGAATGACAGCAGGAGGGAATCAAAACTCCCGCCTTGCCTAATGCAGTGTTCACACTAGGGTTTTATATCGAATCGAATTCGCAATAAAGGCTTATTCCGATACAACGCGTCACACTCAAATCGAAATAGATCATCACTTTTGTACCAATTTAACGAAACCGAAATAGTTATCGCGAAACACTTTGTTGCGGGTTGAGTGTGACGCGTTTTGTTTTGCATCGAAATCGGTTTAGTTGTAGTGTGACGCGACGACTCGGCCTAACCAAATCTATTTCCGTATTTCGAGTTAAGGAAACCGATAGGTGTACCGTGTGAACTCAGCATAAGACTAGTTCCAGTCTTTGCCGCTCCACTCCCGCGGCGCTACTGTCCCACAACTGTGGATGATGAAAGGGAATTCACCAAATGTGCCAGAAGTGAAACAGGAGACCAATTCCATTGTCTTGGGGCCGTATGCATAAACAGGGTTCGTACAGGTCCTTGAAAACCTTGAAAAGTACTTGAAAAAAAAGTGACCTTGAAAAGCTATGGAAAAGTACTTAAAAAATGGAATAGCTGTAAAAATTCCTGGAAAAGTCCTTGAAAAATAAAAAGACATGCACCTTTGACATGCACGTTTGAGGTTTCGTTTTCTTGTGGCCTGTTTTCCGCTAGAGACGTTCTATTTTGATGTGAAAATTTGTGTATTTCTCCCTTGCTTTACAAGAATAAAGTCCTTGAAAAATCTCCAAATCATCCTTGAAAAGTCCTTGAAAAGTACTTGAAAAAAAATAGGGCCCAGGTGTACTAACCATGATAAAGGTGGATTCAGGAATAAGCTTATTCCAGGTATAACTTAATGTTATAACGTGAAGTTATACCTGGAATTAGCTTACCCGTATTTTCCTGACTATAGGGCGCACCTGACTATAAGGCGCACCCCCCAATTTCACCCAAAATCTCTGATGAAATCCATACATAAGGCGCACCTCCCTATAAGGCGCAGTCCTGTCAGTGAATGCGTCAGTGCATATTATACACATACAATGCATGGCTGCTCAGTGTGCATTGACCCAACAACAGCCAAGACAATTACAGGGTCTGATTGCCTTGTTTGAACTCATTGACATCTGCAATTCTGCTGTTGGTACTGATGGATCTGGTTGTATGATTTCTTAGCTTGTTGTGACAAATTAGGCCTAACTGAAACTTCATCAGTTCACAGTTCACTGCATCATCTGTCAACCAGCACTGTGACAATAACTTTGGCTAACATGCATCCATGCATGCTTGAATGCTTGGGTTCGTCAGTGTCTTGACACTTTCTTCAAGGAAAAAGGCTGCGCCTTATAGTCCGAAAAATACTGTAATTTTCGGGCTATAAGGCGCGGCTTTTTTCATGAAGGGTCTAAAATTGGGGGTGCGCCTTATAGGGTGGTGCGCCTTATCTGCAGATAGTCCGAAAATTTGATCAGAAGTGTCACAACAAGCTAATTAGGTTGTTACAGCAAGCTAATTAATCATACAACCAGGTCAGTTTGATGCATAACAACACAGACTGACCAGCCAATACGGTATATGTGTAATGTGTGCACTGAAGCATTGCTGTGGTTCACCTGATGACTGCGTCTTATAGGGAGGTGTGTCTTATAGGGGGGCGCGTCTTATGTATGGATTTCGTCAGGGGTTTAGGGTGAAATTAGGGGGTGCGCCTTATAGTCAGGTGCGCCCTATAGTCAGGTGCGCCCTATAGTCGCGAAAGGGGTATTTCACCTTTTAATGCATATGGACTTTGGAGAATAAAGTTGATTGTAATGTATTATTATATTGGACCAATCTTGTTCCAATCCCCGTTAGTTCCGTCCATTATTCCGCATTTTATGATGGCTTCACTATATCGGAAGAATGGAGATAGGTGGCACCGTGAGGAGTTGGTATTCAACTGGACAGTAGCGCCGCGGGAGTGGAACAGCAAGGAATGGATTAGGAACCAGTCTAGTCACCAGGGTGTTTCACTGGCTCTTCTAATCACATCACGATGCAGATTTTATTGCATGATTTTATTGGAATATTAATCAGTTTTTTATCGAATAAATTTGATCTAAAAGTTAATTTGATGCCAGTATATTCGTGCCCTGTGCAGAGATTGATTCCACTTGGTGATCAAACATCTTCTGGTCAGAGCAAGTCATATGAAATAAATCATTCAATGATTTTCACTCTCAGCACCGAACGTTTTATTTGATAAAATGTTTTCGTTACATATAAAGGAGCTATAGTTCCACATTAATAACATGCATGTGACCATCCTGGGTCATCCGTTGACTGGCCCCCTACCCTCAAAACACTCGTCAATATTGGAGCGGCACGATGACAGGGGACCAGTCATCCGCCAGTCAGGGGACAGAGCTTAGTTGTCACTTACAATTCGAGTCTGCTGGATTTTGGTTTCTTCTCATCTTACTTTGTCTCGAAATAGAAGCGAATGAATCTGCCTCATCAGCTTCTTAGCGTCCTTGCGAAAGTCTTGGCAAAAATTAACTCTTCCGAATTCCCGGGTCCGAATTATGAAAAAAAGAGTTCCTGGTGTGGTTTGGGCTTTGATCATGTTGATCAGCATTTGCTTGAGGTATCCACATGGCGGCCTACTGAATCCGCGCGCCCGTTAATTTGACTTTGTCATGTAGGCTATCAGCAAAAATAGATTATGTTTGCTGTCAGGCATGTCTTTAGAAATGAAGTTAAAGGCCGCAGTGTTTCTTGGCGTCGTGACGGTGTTTTCATGGTTGCCATGGTTACATTGTCCCCACTTGTTTACTGTAATCTTGAGTTTGAGGGCCATCGGTAGTGCTACCTCCACCACCACTACCACCACGTGACTTGCTCCTGTGGCGATTAAAGAATCCCCGAATTCTTTCCTTTAGACTTCCTCGTCGGCCTCGAACTGAAACGAGAAACAAAATAGTATCCGACCGAGAGATCTTTACCGGAGTTTCCAGCGAACACAGATCGGAAAACGAAACCGGTTTGAAATTCATCCCAAATTAGAGAAAAATAGAGGTGGGGCAATGGGGAGGGGGATAGCGTACCTAGTTTGGTGTTGTCAGCATCGCGGTCGAGTGTGCTGTCACGGGAGTCGGAGGAGTGAAGCGGATGGAAAAGTCTTGATGCCCTGTCAGCCCTGCCACCGATAGCACCTGAAAATGATGGATCGTAGGCCCCTATATGAGTATGAATGAACCTATAAAACCGGGGGTCGGGACTTGGAAACTGGGACCCATGAACGAACCTACATCGCAATCGCTCCCGACGCGGCCTCGGCTGTCACGACTTGGATTGATGTGTTCGTTAAGCCTGCCGCACACTGGAGCATCTGCTGAGCAAAAAGTCATTCGAGACCGTATGCTCAGCAGATATACCTCACCGAAAAATACGCGCACACGAGAGCTATCACTTTTTGCTCAGCGTGCAGATAGCTCGAGTGTGCGGCAGGCTTTAGGCAGGTGTAATGTATGAGAATGCCTCCCGTATGACAATGCCCGCTTTATTGTTCGGCGGACACTCAGATACAGAAAGACATGTTGATAAGTGCCTCCCCCATTGTCACGTCGCAGCTTATATTCCGTCAATCTTTTGTTGGGAAGCACTGGCAAAGGGGGGGGGGGCAGTGAAAAACATTACACCGGTGTACACGGACACGCCGGCGAACAATGGCTCCACAAAGGATTCAAGAGTCCCATGAAACGTTTGTTCTCCGCGGTGTCGATGTAGCGTGTAGCTCTGTGTGAAACAGGTGTAACGTTTTTGAGCGTTCCCCATCTGCGAGTGTTCCCTGCTATTGTCTGACGGAATAAGCCGCGACTCGACAATGGAGGACACACAGAAAAACGTGTCGATCTATCTGCCAGTGTTTCCAGAACAATAAGGGGAACACTGACACACGGAAACACTGAAAAACTTTACACCTGTCTTAAGGCCCGTTTACACATGCAACTTTTCATATGCAACTTCATGCAACTTGTGGCATAAACCTGATGAGACTAAAAAGTTTCATAAAAGTTGCATGTGTAAACGGATATGCAACTTGTTGCAACTCGATCACGCTGGATGTTGCATCGATTTTTCTATGTGTAAACCGTCCCAGGTAGTTTGCAACAAGTTGCAAGTTGCAGCAACTTGCAACTTGGTGTAAACGGGCCTTTAGAGCTCACTCGGCGAACCATTCGTGTGATTGCTGGTGGTCGCTACCTTTCTAAATGATAACCATACGTAAACATTTTAAGCTTCATTAAAATGAATTTTGAAGGTTTTATCTTTCCAGTTTTTCTACGGGAATCATGCCCTGAGGTGCAAGGTGAAGAATGCTTGTGAGGAAGCTACAGGTATATTAACTTCTACCACTCCATTGGTTTTTTGTTTTGTTTTTTTCTGGCAGGTTCCTGAATGTTTTGCAACATTCGAACATGTTTACGCGTCCATTTCATTGGAAAGTTTCCAGTCAGTTCTCCAACTCGGTCGACGTACCGTACGCTGCATGTCTGCTGATGGTAATTCCAGGTACGGTAGGCCTACTCCAAGCCAGATGCATGCAGTTACTTTCCAAGGAAGAATGGGGTGTTTACCATGCTGTAGTATGTCCAGTTGATTCAAATATCCCTCGCAGGGACGCCCGGGCCCCTGTGCAGGAAGTACCGGAAGTGTTTGTAGCCCTCGTGGCGTTCGAGAGACACGTGAGAGCTGGGTTCGGGTTCTTTTTAGGGAGGCTACGTTACGTTACGTTATGTCACTGAGATTTTCGATGGAAGTCCTCCATCGATGAAACGCCCCTTGGACCACTCCCCGATCCCAAACCGTTAAAATAGGCCTACTCACCCTTCGTCACCGGACAATCTGGCTGAAGTAATAGGCCATCCTCGAACCACGGCGCTATAATGAAATGATGACGTTTTTGAGGATAGAGGATCCTGTTGCTGCGTTCCTCCCATCTGATGACGTAACTTCCGTCCGGAGACCGCACGATCCATTTCCACATGATAATAAAAGATTTTGTTTTGGGGATGTCAACTGTTGCTAACCACCAACCTGCAGCATCCAGGCGGTGGGCTTCCACGCCTTTTTCAGGGTCCCACTCTCCGAGCTCTGGAACATGAAGATTACATTTAGATTCAAAATTGAAAGTCCGAAATCACGGAGATGCTACCGGGACTAAAACCAAGAATTCTGTTCAAAAACAACTACAGGAACGAAGTCAGAGTTCTGCAAGA
>NMRB01000811.1:94495-147025 GCA_002633025.1 Notospermus geniculatus | reverse complement strand
GATCTCGCGAGCGTTGCCGCATTCCTACCCCAGTCTTGCGCAAAGAGACAGACTGTGTGAATCAACTCTTTGGCAAGATGCATGATTATTCACTTATCAGCGTTGCGCACTGCCGCTCTTGACAGACTTGTAGGGCCGTGTGCACCAACGAAGATTATCTTGAACTCAGGTTGAGCCACAGCTTTTTCAATTGTTCAGGTTTGCCAGGGCATGATGTGACAATGGAAAAGTTGCGGCTCAATCTGAGTTCAAGATAATCTTCGTTGGTGCATACGGCCCGTAATTTGACCAGGTGAGCTTAAAATTTCGATATTTTCGGAACATAACGTAAACAATTAAGGAAATGATTGTTAATCAACTGAGCACGATATGACATTGTTCACCACGTCATATGTATGTGGATGATGCACACTGCACACTCGCCTGGTGTCGTCCTAACGTGTGTCAAATAAAATTCGTCATCCATTTGCGTCTGTGCATCAGAGTTTCACGTACATGTATGGCCGCTCAACACGGCTCAATCAACTTTGCGTTTATCCACACTTCGTACACTTGTGATCTGCCCGCCCAGTTTTTCGTCGTATTCTGTGGGAATCCCCAGTCATAGATTTGGTCGTTTTTTTCCGGGCAGTCAGGTGCCGTCGCTGTATCACTGACGTATTCGGGGACCATGTCATCCTTCCCAATATACTGGACCTCCGGGATGTTTTCGAACGGTTTATCCAACCATGCACCGTGTTCGTCTGAAAAAAAAATATTCGGAAAATTTGTCAACTTCGAAAATTACTTTACACCACAGGCCATGGACAATGATTTATGGTTGTCGTTGCTGCGAAATAGGAGTTCCGCAGGTCTTGAGGGGCAGCGTCGAAATCCGAAAATGTCCCTGGAAAAAAACATGGCGGAAATAAATCTGAAACTGAATAACGTTACACAGGTCACAACATGAATACTCGATCCGGTTCACGAAATTAAGAGGAAGTACCTCAATTTTTGAGCAACGGGAACATGTTTGGCCAAAGTAACAGCTCTGTACTATCTGTAGTACTAAGTACATTGTATAATAGAGGACAGGTCTTACTTCATACAACGACGTTTCCACTGTAAATGCAGATTTTTTTACCATGGGAAGCAGCGTATGTCCCTACTTTCCGAACAAGCCAGATTGTTCCGTGTCTATTTGATATCTCTACATAAATAAGTAATACATCGTTCTGGCTTTGCTTCATGATTATCTGGTCTTGGCTATTTTGATATCTCTACATATAAATAAGTTATACATCGTTCTGGTTTTGTTTCATGATTATCTGGTCTTTGCTATTTGATATCTCTGCATATACAGTACATATTAAGTAATACATCGTTCTGGCTTTGCTTCATGATTATCTGGTCTTTGCTATTGGACATCTCTACATATACATAAGTAATACATTGTTCTGGCTTTGCTTCATGATTATCTGGTCTTTGCTATTTGATATCTCTACATATACATAAGTAATACATCGTTCTGGCTTTGCTTCATGATTATCTGGTCGTTGCTATTTGATATCTCTACATATACATAAGTAATACATCGTTCTGGCTTTGCTTCATGATTATCTGGTCCTTGCTATTTGATCTCTATACATATACATAAGTAATACATCGTTATGGCTTTGCTTCATGATTAAC
Source organism: Notospermus geniculatus (assembly GCA_002633025.1). Classification (NCBI taxonomy): domain Eukaryota; kingdom Metazoa; phylum Nemertea; class Pilidiophora; order Heteronemertea; family Lineidae; genus Notospermus; species Notospermus geniculatus. The sequence goes on along the minus strand of NMRB01000811.1, from coordinate 145,354 downwards.
TGGTCCTTGCTATTTGATCTCTCTACATAAGTAATACATCGTTCTGGCTTTGCTTCATGATTATCTGGTCCTTGCTATTTGATATCTCTATATATACATAAGTAATACATCGTTCTGGCTTTGCTTCATGATTATCTGGTCTTTGCTATTGGATATCTCTACATATACATAAGTAATACATCGTTCTGGCTTTGCCTCATGATTATCTGGTCCTTGCCGTAGGAAACAACATATTTTTCTTTATTTTCAAAGTTTGCTCCATTCAGAAAAGAACAGTCTTAAAGATAATGTGTCACGGGTATTTTCGCGGGCCACGAAATTCATTGTTTATTTACATTTTGTTTGTTTATGTCCAGGCTTTCTTTGTCTTATGAGTAATTTGTTGGTAGCATGCCTGTCTAGAAATTCTGTTGGTTCCAAAAGTATTCATTTCGGTGGGTTGGCCTGTCCCAAAAGTCCAAAATAACATAATGTAAACATCCATGTTTACAAACATTGAATGTAAACAATGAAGTCGTGATACATTATCTTTAATCATTTGATGGACAAATTGTCGGAGATCGACAGTGAAACAAGTAGAAAAACTGTCACAAGAACGAGTAGAACACTCAGTCCTTCTCTCCTTCATGAATCTTGTATGTAACCATCTCGAGAACATTCGAAAATCTCCCATTTGGTTTTCTTGTTGACATGATTGAGGATTGAAATGTTGCGACGATTTTCATGTTCCCCATGGTACAATCAGTCTTGCTACATGTATACCCTTTGGTGAAGGGGATTATGGGCAGGACTAAATCTACAACGGCAAGTCGTTTGTTCTGTTATTAAAAACATAGTACACTGTGTGGTTTTTTTATAAACAAACCATGGTCTTTTGAAAAATTATGTTCTTTCGATAAAGAACTCTTTTACTGACAAATTCTAAGAACTTGTCAAAAACTATTAGGGAGGTTTCGCACATCTGACGAAAAACGAAGTACGTACGAAATTGGACTTCATTTCCATGACGTAATACATTTCAGGAGACGGTTGGTACCAAAATATCGCCTGCTGTGAGAGCGTCTTTTAGCGTATAACGTTAAACCGATAGGGTTACGGTGTATATTAAACTTTGAAATTTATCTTTCGTTTACACTTCGTTGATACGAAATGGAAATTTATAAATTCAAGATGCACCATACATGTAACTCTCTCGGTCTTACATGACATGCTAAAAGACGCACTGGCAGCAGGGGCATTTATGGTACCAACCATCTCCATAAATACATTAGGTCCTGGAAATGAAGTTGAATTTCGTATTTCGTACTTCATTTTTCGTCAGATTTGCGAAACCTCCCTATTAATTTATTTAATTGGATTAGATACCCTTGAAAATGTCCGAAACGGGGATGCACACTAACAGGTGCGTGACAACATTGATCAAATTTGCAAACGGCGTTAATTTTGTTGACTTTCCAGTTGGAAAAATTATGAATACACAGTCTACATTTTGTACACGTATTCATAGCCAATCAGAAAGTGTGTTACGGCGGCGTCGGGTAAACCCGTGATGATGGCTTGTGATTGGATCCCTTGTCAAACAGCGCCGTCTATTGATTATCCGTCAGTTTTGGCGCCAATCATGCCAGTGTTTAGTGGGTCTATACCTCTAGCGTCCAATGGAAATACCTAGCATGTCACATTTTGTTGTTTTCCGAGAAAAATGGGTTTATGTGGAATGACAACTTGGAAGAGTTTTGTGGTGGAAAACACTCCTAATTAAAAATATGTCATACAACAGGATTAAATGCAATTTGCTATGTTTTACCTCTGATTTCATGCTGAATTTGCAAAGGTAAAAACGTAGTAAGTCACAATTCTGATGACTTAGACGTAAAAACCGAGTAAGTGCACCACTGTCTTTCCGAGGCTTTGGCGAACATTTTGCAAACAAAAACTGTTTATTATGATGAAATAATATACCTAGAAAGTACGAATTTGGCCTTAACTCATTTTTTCCAAAAATGTGACTTACTAGGTATTTCCATTGGACGCTAGACCTATGGCCAACTAAATACTGGGGACGAGTGTAAATGGTTATAGGCATCGTCAGTCGTCACGTTATCTTTATTGCTGCATGAAGGAAATGAGGTTTAATGAAAAGGCAGCAGTTTGTTAGTTCATTGAAAATTTATCACGATCGCCGCTCTCGTCGGTGAATTAAACGGCACTCGGGAATTGAAATCTTAATTGAATCGTATTCAAAATCTGCATACTAACTTGCCTCGCCTTGTTTGCGAAAAGATCTTTGACTTAAACTTAGGAACATGTGGGCATGATTAGGAAACGTTGTTTGCTGTGATTGTTTTTCGGGATTGCGGAGGGAATGATGAGTGAGTGCTCCACGTCGTATACTATGGTGATTTGCGTAAGATGAGATAACAGAGCTGCATGTCCCTTAATGAGATTCTGATTTTACCAGTTGTGGAATGTGTCTGATGAATGAAGCATTTCATCACTGGCTCTTTCTCTGTGCTAAAAAAGAAGGTTGCATTTTCCTCCTTTTCTTGCTGCCAACTACACTCGTCCCCAGTGTTTAGTTGGCCATAGGTATAGACCCACCTTGGAGGAATTATACTGACAGTATAATTCTTCCAAGGACCCACTAAACACTGGCATGATTGGCGTCAAAACTGAAGGATAATCAATAGACGGCGCTCAAAACCTGGCCCTTCACAAAGAGGTTTCCTTCGCTCTGGGACAGCATACATGTACTTAAAGGGAGACATATGAAAGATATTGCCCGGCGGGCACTAGTTGTTTTTGTTTTGATTAGCACACAGCGCCGTCTGTTAATCAACGGTGATACTACGCTATGGCACAGGCCCTTGGAGAGCTATCAGTGAGTTTAGAACACGTATCTAACCAAAAAAACACTAGTCTGTAAAAAACACACACCCGAGCTCACGAATTCGTGAGCTTGGGTGTGTTTTTAGATACGCGTTGTGTTTTTTAGATACGTTTGGTTAGGAAATAGTGATGAAACCGCGGCGGAAAAACGCGACAGTCTGTTCAGGCCTTAAGAACTCCTTGGCAATCTCAAAGCTCGCTGTTCGGACAACTGAAATTTGAGTATTTAGAGTCACGATTACTGCTTCTTGTGGTGTATTTTGGTTGATTTGAACGTCAGATGTCCGATGACAACCTGCCGCTGACGACGCCTCGTCGACGCATCAGTGGCGAATAATTGTCGGCAAAACAAGATATCAGCTATACAATGTAGTTGCAGTCGTTCCACCTACTTAGAGAAGACTAAACGGTTGCTAGGGTTGGCGATACCTGAAATGCGATATACCTACTGAATAATGGATCAGCAAGGCACTAGATGAACATGGTGCGGCTCTTTAGAAGTCATTAACTTGATTTCGGAGCAGCTTTGCATATAACGACACAAGCACGCGTGCAATCACTTCTCTGATTCATGACCGTAGAGCTTGAGGGCCATGGGCAACATCTTGGCCCAGATGCACCAGTCATACTTAAAGCGAATGGCTCGCGGGGTTTGTTTTGATTTTTGGTGGTACATGTACCTCCCATCTTGGAGGAATTATATTGTCAGTATAATTCCTCCAAGCTCCCATAGAGAGTGAACCTAGTCTCCAGGCAAAACCTGTGCAAATATGCGAACGTGCACCTGGGGACGAGGTTCCATTAAAAATTTGTTAAAATGGGTTAATGACAGTTTCAAATTCAGTTGGTCAAAATGTACATTTTGTACTATTCACATTGATTTCGAAGCGGTAGATTTTGCAGAATACGCCTCGGAAGTTTGGCTGTCTAATGCATTTCCCATTAAACTAAAATCCTTCTTTCGCCTTTTTCTCAAAACGGCGCTTGTTTTGAGGACATGTCAACAAACCCCGCGAGCCATTCGCTTTGGGGTCGACTTTGTTCCCAAGCTAACCTCAAAGTCGTTCTCAACCTCAAGATAATTGTATGACAAATCATATTACTTAGTTGAGGTCAACCTCAAACTTAACTTTGAGCAGAGCTGGTGCAACCGGGCCCTTATCATGCTTATGTGTAAAATTTCCTTAAAACTATTGTTCCAAACAAAAGATAAGGGAAATTTTACACTTGTGAGATGTTTTACGGCGGCCCCTGTTCTAGACTAGTACCTGATCCTACCAACCTGCGCGCTGCAGTCGTGGCTTGTTTGGTAGGACCAGTATTGGCCGCCATTTTTGAAGGAATTCTGCCAGTGACGTCAAGAGTTTAATTTCCTGAGTGGGCCTACGTACTGGTACTGCTGCCTCCCGGTACCTAATGTTACGGGACTTGACATGCTGCCTCGATATCGTGGACTCAAAAACTCCGACAGCTGGCGGAGCATCTGGTACACAGCACGATGCTTATCAACATTTATCGGCGAGCTTTAGTTAATCACCTGAATTCGCCCAAACAACTCCATCTTATCGCTAGGTCTCAAGCATCAATTTGATTTTAAATTGATTTTCAACTTTAATTTCTCTTTGCAGCCTTCTTGATGGTTTTGTCGAAAAAAAGCCATCTTGCACGAGTCAGATGGTACATAAAAATCTCGTAACAGGAACGGGACATTTTCCGACCTCTCTCAGCGGACGACTTGAGTCAATAAGAAATCTGATGCAATGTGAGTACGTTTCCATTGATTTCCCCTCGTTCGCACAGAAAATGTCCGGGCGAAGGTATTCGATAACCGGGGCATCTGTTGCCTATTCGTGAAAGGATTGCTGGCGTCCAATGGAAAATACCTAGTAAGTCACATTTTTGGAAAAAATGAGTTAAGGCCAAATTCGTACTTTCTAGGTATTGTTTCATCATAATAAACAGTTTTTGTTTGCAAAATGTTCGCCAAAGCCTCGGAAAGACAGTGGTGCACTTACTCGGCTTTTACGTCTAAGTCATCACAATTGTGACTTACTACGTTTTTACCTTTGCAAATTCAGCATGAAATCAGAGGTAAAACATAGCAAGTTGCATTTAATCCTGTTGTATGACATATTTTTAATTAGGAGTGTTTTCCACAACAACACTCTTCCAAGTTGTCATTCCACATAAACCCATTTTTCTCGAAAACAACAAAATGTGACATACTAGGTATTTCCATTGGACGCTAGATTGCCAACATGTACTACAATCATAAAGGAATCAAACATAAAGGTTCAACTTACAATTTTGGCATTTTATAAATGTGGACAGTATCCCTTTAAACTTTAACAGATTTTCATTCTGACTCTTTCATATGATAGGCAAGATCCTTCTGCATGTTTAGTGCAAATTATGTTGAATTCCGAATACATGTAGTTGATCTCATGGTACAACTGACTGAATTCATGAGAACCCCACCAACGATAATGTGGCAGCGTCATCTGTGTACACATTTAAATAGGCTTACGTACATTTGCACATGAAACACTAATGGTGCCGATAATAGCTCTGTTATCCTCAGAAATGGGACTCAAGGCACCAAGTTGACAGGTTAACGTGCCCCCACCACCCCCGGCCACCGTCACAAAAAAGTTGAAGCTCCTGCCTGTTAATTAAAGCCAAAATTCAGGCAGTGAGCGTCATCTGGTGGCAACACACGAAGTCTATCCCTCAGTTAGTACATCGTTCGCAGTTAAACCTTTATGTTTGATTCCTTTATGCTGCAATTGAGATTGACTTCTCGTATTCAAATCTAGGAACGGGTTGGTCGATGCGTACATCGCAGAGGTCCTACCCGTGCGATCCATGAGGTATGGGGAAAAGGCTTCCTGGTGGCCCAAACGTATCACCTCGAAGCCTGACCTACTTGGTCCCAGAAGCTTGCGGAATAGGACTCAGCGATAAACTGAGAAAGGCAAACTGCTGGCATTTTCAGGCATGGGCGTATTTTTTTTTTATTTCGGTGTGCTCCATCACGCCAGAAATAACCTCTCTCTACTTTGGTGGGGGGATGTAACTTGAAAGTTAGTAACGCAGGATGTGCATGCACTATCCAAAAAAAAATTCGTGAATCATCATTTTGTTGTTCCCTCATATTGATGCTTTCATCCTGCGGAGCTATCGACATTCACTTGCTAATTAACTTTCTTTTTACCCCTGTTTGACGTTGGCATTGGCACTGGGTGGCATGTTAGGGTGTGTTGTATCCGGAAACTTAAAAACGTGCGAATGAAAAAAAAAGTTTACACGTAACCGAACACAACGTTTCTTTGCGTTTTGAATTACAACTAATTTGGCTTTTAGTAAAATGTCATGGCCGTTTGACAATGTTATTCTTTATTCAATTAAATTCTTTGTGTAGTGCTCAAAAGGGTAAAACGTGATGTTTTCGTCTTGCTTGTTACCGACTCCTACACGATGCTTTGTAGTAAATCTGATACACGGCCAATTTGAGACAGAACGGTCAAGCCTAGAGCAAGAGTTTACCGCCCACATATACCAACTCGGCAGCGGAGCAAACTCCGAAAACTTTCCTTCAGCCTGCGATTACGTCGGTTTATAGCCTTTCTGTGAACAACGACGGATGAACATTCTATTGGACTAGCAAGAACCCGTGGCAATCGGCGATTCTGAATTTGGCCGATGTTGAAATGCACGGCATGGCTGGAATTGGTGCAACACGGTGTGCGGTAGGGAGAATTTTGAAAGCAATCGAACAACACCGTTAAAAAAGTAAAATTGCTACCAGAACAAAGTCCTCTTCGCAAATTAAACCACCCGTTGCATCAGGATATGGTGTCCACTATTACCATGCCGAATTTCGAGGCAAAACAAAGCTTCTAAGAGTGACTTTATTGAGCCGACTTTAGCATTATTATATGGATTCTTCAGTCAGTCTTCGGAATCTGAGCCTTTGCAACAAAGATGGTGGCCTACTAGTTCTCCCTAACCACGGATTTTAGGGTAACGAGCGTCCCTACAACAATAGGGACATACCTTCACGAAATGCCTGATGGGCGGCGGCAAGTCAGTTGCTAGAGCTTGCGGGTCTTTCAGACGTTTCACGTTCACCCTTTCGATGACTGCGGCGTTCTAGCAGACCGTGATCTCTGCAAGTTGGATCTGTTTATTTATCCCTTTTATCTGTCAGGATCAGGTCTGGCCTCCTGTTGGGAATATTCCTGTTCAAAGTTATCATTGGGTCTTATTGTACCTTGGCCCGTTTGCCGTCGAAGTTTTGGGCATAGGCGGCGGCATCTCCACGCAAGAGATCATCTGCTCCTGTCAGTGCTGAGCGCGATACGGCTCCACCACACCGGCAAGCTTCTGACGTCATGTGGTGAGAACCGTTAGACCTCCATCTTTCTTGGAAGGTCTATAATCATGGGGTAGTATAGAGTGTGGGAGGCCGATTGATCAGGCCTTGCCCCGAACTTTTTCGGGACAAATTGATTAAGTAAGCCGGCAAATATCAAAATGTTCTCGATGGCCGCGGCGATGGCTGTGGCCGGCCGTTCTTGTGTGTGGGAATGTTTTTTTATCAGAGTTGTCCCAAATCACGTGCCACCTCAAATAAAAACTACGTCATCCATTGAAGTCAAAATGTGATCACCGTGACTTCCCCATCTATTCAGTAGTTGTGGCTTCTTCTTCCGAAGCGGTGGCTGTGACCGGCCGTTCTAGTGTGGGGGACTTTTTTATCAGGATTTTTCCAGTGAATCACGTGCCACCTCAAATAAAAACTACGTCATCCATTGAAGTCAAAATGTGAACACCGTGACTTCCCCATCTATTCAGTAGTTGCGGCTTCTTTTAACTTTGCATTGATATGTAAGTTCCGCCTCGATAATAACGTGATTACTTGTGCATGACACGTGTTCGGTACCGAGCAATTAGTTCCTTGGGCTTCTGTTACACAGAAATAGACTATCCTACTCACTTTTCATTGATGTTCATTTTTCATTTTCCATTCAAAATCAAAATCAGAAAATGAAAGTTAAGGAAGAATGCAATGTTAAAGTTAAAAGTTAAAGTTTGGGTTTATAAATTATAGTCTGATATCAACAACGGTAGAGGTGTCATCCGACATCCGAGGTGTCATCCGACGGATTTTTAAGCCCCTAAGGCCACATAAAAAAATACTTGTTTAGCGTCCCCTCCCGACCTGAAAAACGCCAAGACCCCTGAATTTTTTGTAATGCATTTTCCATTAAAAAATTGCCAACTCTAAAATTTGAAATTTAATTTTTTTTTGATTTGTTTTATTGACCTATCTTTTCAGCTAAAAGCTACTAAATATAAAAATAAAAAACCTCCCTCCCGACTTTGAAAAACTAAAGTGCCCGGACGCTAAACAAGTTTTTTTTTTATCTGGCCTAATGGAAAAAGATCACACCAAGCAGCCCTGCACTTTTTCATCTGGTACTAAAGCTTGTTGACGAAGACGAAACGGTGTTTTGTCACATCGGGGAAAAAAACTAGTATCGAAGAAGAAGCCAAACATCCTGCTTACATACCCACCCTGTTCGTTACATACAATAGGTTATAAAGTCTATAGACCCACAACAAAAGGAAAGCAAAAGGAAAGGCCCGAAGGCTATGTGCTTACTGGTCATAAGCAAAGCTTCTTTAGTATATATCATAGTGCTGAAATACATCAGTATTGGAAAGGTAATAAGGTTAAAACCGACTCTAAGTCAACAAATGCTTGCCATTCAGGAAACGTTCTCGGGAACACCAAACATGGTTTCAGACGTTGCTAAACACTACGGTTAGATAAGCTGGCTCGATAATACAATAAGATGAGACCAATAAAGGTTTGGGGTTGGTTGTTTTATGTTGTCGGCGGTGATGCTACATGTACAAACGCCTAAACAGTTGGGATATTGTTCTTAAGATGTTAGAGTTCGTCCCTGGATAAATTGTCTCTACTTGCCGGGAGAATTACAGATAAACACTGTCGGAAGTAGGCCCTACAGTTTGTGCCCAAACGTTATTATAAATGGTTTACCAGAACAGCCCAGAGCCGTCTAACTTTTTTTTCGAACGGGAAACCACAGCGCAAAATACAATATGTTTTGAATAATTTTATATTCTTTTGGTATAAAAGCAGAGGTCGTCCTCCAGCGTTTTTTTTTGCAAATTTTCGACCCCAACCGGGGTCTTCTTCAGGCATGCACTTTCTTGCAAAATACTACCATTTTCTTATAAAATACTATTTGTAGTATTTTGCAAGAAAGCGCCTGCCTGAAGAAGACCCCGGTTGGGTCGAAAATTTGCAAAAAAACGCTGGAGGACGACCTCTGCTTTTATATCATAATATTTTGTGTGTTGCCTTTGTGCTGTATTTATGGATATCTTACATTCTTTTTGAATATGAAATATAAGTCGGGCCTCTAAGGTGAAAGACATTGCTTCCTACCAGATTAGAACCCACGGACCCTCGCATAAGGCATCAATCGCCAGCACTAAGGGGCAGCACGCCTTAAACCACTAGGCCAAATCCCCATCTTTACATTCTTTTTGGATAACCAATTAGAAGGATTCATGTGTATCATTGGAAAGCTTGTCGGAAGGTACGTCAGTCATTTCAAGGGCACCCTCGTCCATCACGTCTGGGTGTCAATCTCCGACGTCATGTATTAATCGAAACAATGCACTGCAGACAATGGCCCATTCTCACGGCCCCATATTCATAAAACTACTTAAGTCTAAGTGTGACACTTATTCTTTGTTCAACACAAACGATAAGTATCACACTTTGGCTCGTATTTTAGAACGTTCCTTAACGTTAAGGTCGACCTTAAGTCTATTGTAAAACCATCGAGAACAATAGATTTCAGGTGGACCTTAATGTTAAGGAACGTTCTAAAATACGGCCCTTTGACATACCGTAGAGTCGGTTCTATAACATCAATCCAAAATTCAAGATTAGCAACGCCTATTTTACTACGTACTGGTCACATGTTGGTCAAGACTGACATTCGTGACGGGGATTTGAATAGGCCGTCAGTGCTGGGCGCTATTTACGGATTTGTGGTTTCATGGAATAGAGATCAATTTCACCATGCATTCAAGAATTCCACGGCTTTGTTGTTAGTGGTTGACAAAAGCTTTGGATTCTTTATTGATACAAGTTGTATACTGCGGCATTTGACCGACTTCATAGGCCTAGTGATATCCCAACACCTCGGGCCGAGATTCGCAAGAAACTGACTAGGCCTTCTTCTGTGCGCCATTGGTCGATCATTGCAGGCGGGAAACCGGGCTCTGACATAGTAATGAACTGGGGCGGGACTTCGGCATATAATGCATTGATGTTATAGAACCGACTCTACGGTAAGTATGTTTATGAATATGGGCCCAGGGCCGATATTCATAAACATATTTTCCTCTGGCCAAATCCATTGAATATGTCATAACTCTTAACGATAATAAGCAAGAAGTCAATCTCCAGAATTCACGAATTTTCGACCCCAACCGGGGTCTTTTTCAAGTGGAACTTTACAATCTGACACTCAGAAAAGAGTCTTTTCTAGAGTTTCAGATTGTAAAGTTCCACTTGAAAAAGACCCCGGTTGGGGTCGAAAATCCGTGAATTCTGGAGATTGACTTCTTGCTTATTATCATTTTGTGTGTCAATTTTGTGCTATTCTGTATCTTTCATAACTCTTAACCAGTTGGAATTTTTCAATGAAACAAAAAGCACCTTGATCAGCATTATATCCCCTATTACTTTCTGAAGTTGTAAAAAGTAGGCGCAACAGGGACTTTAAGTAATGTATGAACAATCAAGATCATAATGTTAATCACTAAGCAAACTAACAAATGAAGACTTATCGATCAAACGAAAATACCGTCACGTCATCATTTTGATATTGTATTAATGTTCCAATTAATAAATTCTTATGTGATTGGCTATTTATCACCCTCGTTCCTTCACCTGACGGGGAAATGACGTGAAGTCTGCCAGGTATGCGTCCGGCTGCCACCATCTTCATGTCTCTGTGATCGCATCGAGATTTTCAGTATACCAGAGGAGAAAGTCCTTGGACCACGACGCGTTTTATGATTGATTGATTGATTGGAATGCAAGTCCGGGGCAATAGTCTGCTATAATTGCATCGCTATGTTTGAATGCACTGTAAAAACAAGTAAACTCCTTGTCCAAGTTTTTAAGCCCATTTCCCACGTGTTCCTTTATGCATCTGGGTATAAAGTACCCATGGCAAATGCTTATAGTATAGCCTACTGATGATAAGCGTCATGAGTCAGGAGGACCCAAAGTAGAACCAAGTACACTCTAAGGAAAAAAGGTTCTAAAAGGGTTCTTTGGCTGTCACTGTGGGAGAACACTCTAAAAGTGTTCTATATAGAACGCTATAGGTCCACAAAGAACCCTTAAAGGTACATGTATAGAACCCTTTTAGAGGGTTCTCCCCACAGTGACAGCCAAAGAACGCTTTTAGAACCTTTTTATGCCCCCGACTTCCGAAAAAGTCGGGGGCATTATGTCGTGGCGTCGGCCCCTGTTCTAGACTAGTACCTGATCCTACCAACCTGCGCGCTGCAGTCGTGGCTTGTTTGGTAGGACCAGTATTGGCCGCCATTTTTGGAGGAATTCTGCCAGTGACGTCAAGAGTTTAATTTCCTGAGTGGGCCTACGTACTGGTACTGCTGCCTCCCGGTACCTAATGTTACGGGACTTGACATGCTGCCTCGAAATGAGAATATATCGTGGACTCAAAAACTCCGACAGCTGGCGGAGCAGCTGGTAGACAGCACGATGCTTATCAACATTTTATCGGCGAGCTTTAGTTAATCACCTGAATTCGTCCAAACAACTCCATCTTATCACAAGGTCTCAAGCATCAATTTGATTTTTATTTTAAATTGATTTTCAACTTTAATTTCTCTTTGCAGCCTTCTTAATGGTTTTGTCGAAAAAAAACATCTTGAACGAGTCAGATGGTACATAATCTCGTAACAGGAGCGGGACATTTTCCGACCTCTCAGCGGACGACTTGAATCAATAAGAAATCTGATGCAATGTGAGTACGTTTCCATTGATTCCCCTCGTTCGCACAGAAAATGTATGGGCGAAGATATTCGATAACCGGGACATCTGTTGCCTATTCGTGAAAGGATTGCTAGCGTCCAATGGAAATACCTAGTAAGTCACATTTTTGGAAAAAATGAGTTAAGGCCAAATTCGTACTTACTAGGTATTGTTTCGTCATAATAAACAGTTTTTGTTTGCAAAATGTTCGCCAAAGCCTAGGAAAGACAGTGGTGCACTTACTCGGTTTTTACGTCTAAGTCATCAGAATTGCATGTGACTTACATTGTACTACGTTTTTACCTTTGCAAATTCAGCATGAAATCAGAGGTAAAACATAGCAAATTGCATTTAATCCTGTTGTATGACATATTTTTAATTAGGAGTGTTTTCCACAACAAAACTCTTCCAAGTTGTCATTCCACATAAACCCATTTTTCTCGAAAACAACAAAATGTGACATACTAGGTACATGTATTTCCATTGGACGCTAGATTGCCAACATGTACTACAATCATAAAGGAATCAAACATAAAGGTTCAACTTACAATTTTGGCATTTTATAAAAATGTGGACAGTATCCCTTTAAACTTCAACAGATTTTCATTCTGACTCTTTCATATGATTGGCAAGATCCTTCTGCATGTTTACTGCAAATTATGTTGAATTCCGACTAGTTGATCTAATGATACAACTGATTGAATTCATGAGAACCCCACGAACGATGATGTGGCAGGGTCATCTGTGTACATTTGAATAGGCTAACGTACATTTGCACACGGAACACTAATGGTGCCGATAATAGCTATGTTTTCCTCAGAAATGGAATTCAAGGCACCAAGTTGACAGGTTAACGTGCCCCCACCACCACAAAAAAGTTGAAGCTCCTGCCTGTTAATTAAAGCCAAAATTCAGGCAGTGAGCGTCATCTGGTGGCAACACACGAAGTCTATCCCTCAGTTAGTTCATCGTTCGCAGTTAAACCTTTATGTTTGATTCCTTTATGCTGCAATTGAGATTGACTTCTCGTATTCAAATCTAGGAACGGGTTGGTCGATGCGTACATCGCAGAGGTCCTACCCGTGCGATCCATGAGGTATGGGGAAAAGGCTTCCTGGTGGCCCAAACGTATCACCTCGAAGCCTGACCTACACAGACAAAATGACGTACATACGGCGGACGTACAGCTACTTTTATATCCACCGTATAGTACAATGGATCATCCTCTGGACGTCCGGTGTACGTATGGCTTACGTGCGGAAAAATAATGTCCGCCGAGTATACGCCGTACGTATGGCATACGTACGGCATATATACGCCATATATACGCGTATANTTGAAAGTTAGTAGCGCAGGATGTGCATGCACTATCCAAAAAAAGAAATTCGTGAATCATCATTTTGTTGTTCCCTCATATTGATGCTTTCATCCTGCGGAGCTATCGACATTCACTTGCTAATTAACTTTCTTTTTACCCCTGTTTGACGTTGGCATTGGCACTGGGTGGCATGATCTTAGGGTGTGTTGCATCCGGAAACTTAAAAACGTGCGAATGAAAAAAAAAGTTTACACGTAACTGAACACAACGTTTCTTTGCGTTTTGAATTACAACTAATTTCGCTTTTAGTAAAATGTCATGGCCGTTTGACGATGTTATTCTTTATTCAATTAAATTCTTTGTGTAGTGCTCAAAAGGGTAAAACGTGATGTTTTCATCATGCTTGTTACCGACTCCTACACGATGCTTTGTAGTAAATATGATACAAGGCCAATTTGAGACAGAACGGTCAAGCCTAGAGCAAGAGTTTACCGCCCACACTCGGCAGCGGAGCAAACTCCGAAAACTTTCCTTCAGCCTGCGATTACGTCGGTTTATAGCCTTTCTGTGAACAGCGACGGATGGACATTGTATTGGACTAGCAAGAACCCGTGGCAATCGGCGATTCTGATTTTGGCCGATGCTGAAATGCACGGCATGGCTGGAATTGGTGCAACACGGTGTGCGGTAGGGAGAATTTTGAAAGCAATCGAACAACACCGTTAAAAAAGTAAATTGCTACCAGAACAAAGTCCTCTTCGCAAATTAAACCACCCGTTGCATCAGGATATGGTGTCCTCTATTATCACGCCGAATTTCGAGGCAAAACAAAGCTTCTAAGGGTGGCTTTATTGAGCCGACTTCCAGCATTATTATATAGATTCTTCAGTCAGTCTTCGGAATCTGAGCCATTCCAACAAAGATGGTGGCCTACTAGTTCTCCCACATGACGTCGTTGCCATTCACTGTCCAAGCGTATAACACTACCAAACGCATCCTCTCAGACAATTACATGTACATGTACATGTATTTTACCTAAATTTTTTTGCCCATGGCCCCCTTGACCAGAGTAGCGGCCACTGAATGGTATTAAGCGTCTGACTACCATTCCAGTTTCGTCTCTTGGATTCCTTGGTCATGTTTTTGTGCCCCCGGAATCCCATACTGCCCAGGTCATGCAATCCAGTTAGAGTAGGGGCGAAAGACGGTCTTTGAGACTCTTGTCGCTTGCTGTGCATGCAGTTGTTGCACTTTTGCGACCTTGCCAGAGTCTTCATGTCCAGCAGCGTCTGGCCTTGGCGACTGATGGTCTCTTGCCAGTTCCAGAACACTCACTGAGCGAGATGGTCATGGCAGTGTCGAATATAGCTGCCCTTTGGCCCTCCCCAGAAAAGCGGTTTTTGTGTATCACAATTATATTAAGGAGTCTTATAAATCACGTGCCACCTTAGAAAAAAACTACGAAACTATACGTCATCCATTGAAGTCAAAATGTGAACACCGTGACTTCCCCATCTGTACAGTATTTGCGGCTTCTTCAAACGTTACGTTGATTTGCAAGTTCCGCCTGGGTGTTAACACGATTGTTTGTGCACGACACGTGTTCGGTACCGAGCAATTAGTTCCTATGGCCGTTACACAGAAATAGACTATCCTACTCACTTTTCATTGTTCATTTCTCATTGTCCATCAGAATCAGAAAATGAAAGTTAAGGAAGAATGCAATGTTAAAGTTAAAAGTTAAAGTCTGGGTTTATAAATTATAGTAGGGAGTTTAGGAAAAAAAACGATAAACGTTAACTTTACGACAACGTTATTTTTTGTACCGAAAATACAACATATTATATGGTGAATTCGTAGTATGAAAAATAACGTTGTCGTAAAGTTAACGTTTATCGTTTGATTTCTTAAACTCCCTAGTCTGATATCAACAACGGTAGAGGTGTCATCCGACTTTACACTTTACCCCCAGTCTATCTTGAAACCTTTCAGTAGAACTCAGATGAGCTGCTCATTCAGCGCTACAATCTGAGCATTTCCGACCGGTACCCATTTATACACCTGGGTGGAGAGGGGCCAGTGAGGCAAAGAGACTTGCCCAAAGTCTCACGCCCAGTGGGATTCGAACCCGGGACCCTCTCTAACCGCTAGTCGGAGGCCCGAACCACTACACCACCGTGGCTCCTCCATCCTTCAGGATGAAAGCAATCTGGCCCCCTTCGATGTGTTGGTTCCGCGTCTCAAATTGCTCCACCTAACACCTCTGGCCCTAGGAAACCGCAACTTAGGCCGACGGGGTGGGGGTTGCGAACCGGAAAAGGGACTCAACAAAATTAAGAAATGTCCTGATCAACATCTATAATCAAGAATTTAGAATATCAACTGCAGGGAGATTGTGCGCCGCGGGAGTGCAGTGGCAAAGACGGGGCCCAGTCTGCATGGTAAACGGATTTTTAAGCCCCTAAGGCCACATAAAAAAATACTTGTTTAGCGTCCCCTCCCGACCTGAAAAACGCCAAGACCCCTGAATTTTTTGTAATGCATTTTCGATTAAAAAATTGCCAACTCTAAAATTTGAAATTTAAATTTTTTTTGATTTGTTTTATTGACCTACATGTACCTTTTCAGCTAAAAGCTACTAAATATAAAAATAAAAAACCTCCCTCCCGACTTTGAAAAACTAAAGTGCCAGGACGCTAAACAAGTATTTTTTTTATCTGGCCTGATGGAAAAAGATCACACCAGGCAGCCCTGCACTTTTTCATCTGGTACTAAGGCTTGTTGACGAAGACGAAACGGTATTTTGCCACATCGGGGAAAAAAACTAGTATCGAAGAAGAAACCAAACATCCTGCTTACATACCCACCCTGTTCCGTTACAATACAATAGGTTATGAAGTCTATAGACCTACAACAAAAGGAAAGCAAAAGGAAAGGCCCGAAGGCTATGTGCTTACTGGTCATAAGCAAAGCTTCTTTAGTATATATCATAGTGCTGAAATTTTTCTTGCAAAATACTACCATTTTCTTATAAAATACTATTTGTAGTATTTTGCAAGAAAGTGCCTGCCTGAAGAAGACCCCGGTTGGGGTCGAAAATTTGCAAAAAAACGCTGGAGGACGACCTCTGCTTTTATATCATATTTTGTGTGTCGCCTTTGTGCTGTATTTATGGATAACTTACATTCTTTTTGGATAACCAATTAGAAGCATTCATGTGTATCATTGAAAAGCTTGTCGGAAGGTACGTCAGTCATTCCAAGGGCACTCGTCCATCACGTCTGGGTCTCAGTCTCCGACGTCATGTATTAATCGAAACAATGCAGACAATGGCCCATATTCTAGATGAAGCCTCACGGCCCCATATTCATAAAACTAGTTAAGTCTAAGTGTGACACTTATTCTTTGTTCAACACAAAAGATAAGTATCACACTTTGGCTCGTAGTTTAGAACGTTCCTTAACGTTAAGGTCGACCTTAAAGCACCACGGTATTGCCACTTTCTGTCGACAGCCGGCGCCACCGGTACCCGTTCTCCAATACTGTAGTTAAGCCTTTCGCCCCAGTGTTGGAGAATGTATGATTACACTACAATGCACGTAGTAGCATGCGTAGTTTACCAAGTCGTCAATAGAGGTCTCCCTTAACGCTGGTAGGTGTAACGCAAGATTGGGAAGCAATACTGTGGTCCTTTAAGTCTATTGTAAAACCACCGAGAACAATAGATTTCAGGTGGACCTTAATGTTATTATGGAAGGTTCTAAAATACGGCCCTTTGACTTACATGTAAGTACGTTTATGAATATGGGCCCAGGGTCGATATTCATTAACATATTTCCTCTGGCCAAATCCATTGATGTCATAACTCTTAACCAGTTTGGAATTTTTCAATGAAACAAAAAGCACCTTGATCAGCATTATATTCCCTAACTTTCTTAAAGCCTCACAGTATTGAATTTTGCGATATTTTCAATGTGTTACGAGAGTGCAGGTATAGGTCTCGTAGCCTCTTGAAGGTCCCCAAAATACTTGCCTGATATGTACTTCAAAGAATCAAGCCCTAGTTTTCAGCACACGTTGAAAAAACTGCAGGCAGAGCTCTAATGTATTGAGATACAGCATAGTACATTTTACACTACACTAACTTCGGAGGACGTACATAAGCACTTTCTGAATTCAATACAGTGAGGCTTTAAGTTATAAAAGTGGGCACAACTGGGACTTTAAGTAATGTATGAACAATCAAGATCATAATGCTAATCACTAAGCACACTAACAAATGAAGACTTATCGATCAAACGAAAATACCGTCACGTCATCATTTTGATATTGTATTAATGTTCCAATTAATAAATTCTTATGTGATTGGCTATTTATCACCCTTGTTCCTTCACCTGACGGGTAAGTGACGTGAAGGCTGCCAGGTATGCGTCCGGCTGCCACCATCTTCATGTCTTTGTGATCGCATCGAGGCGACACCAGGCTTTGGTGTTAATTACTGGAAAATGTTTTGGCCAAGTTCACTTTTTGGCCTCAGGATGACAACTGGAGGTCTATATAGTGCAATCATAGTGATAATGTGTCAGTCAGTTTTTCCCCCAGAAAAAAAATGAAAATCTTCACCCTCTCAGATATATTTTCCCCACATCTGACACTACAAATAACTTGGCTTGAAGGAGGGAAATGACCCTTTAGAGCAAACATTTGTTTTGTCCCTTTCTGCTGGCATTTGCCTCCCTTAGCCCCACCCCACCCCCCACTACCTACGCCCCTGTTGTGACTTGAAAGGAATGTCTAACAATCCCAACTTCTGTTTAAAAACTGGGAAATGGACAGGCACATTCTCGTATATAATCGCTCGAAAATGTTTAAGCCACGTTGACTTTTCGTCACATGGTGACTTTTAATCGTAGGGTCAATTAGCCCCACCCTCACCCCCGCATGCGCTGTTCGACAAATGACTGCTTGACCGACAAAAATGGAATATCATAGAGCAGTTAACACATCTTCAGTGGTGATGTAAGATTTTGAAAAAAGCTTTCTTGAAATCCGCCCAGTAGTTCATGTTCCTCAGCCCAGTTTTGGCTTCAATTTTTTTTTTATTTGCCAAGCTAAAAAAATCATCAAGGGCTACGTGCGTTAAGCGTATTCGAACGTTTCGTGAGGACACTAACAATAGGGAGGTTTAGAAATCAAACGATGAACGTAAACGTTAACGACAACGTTATTTTTGTACCGAAAATGCAACATAAAATCTGGTTAATGCGTAGGATGAAAAATAACGTTGTCGTAAAGTTTACCTTTATCGTTTGATTTCTAAACCTCCCTAATACAAGAAGGAGACGTTTCATTTCAACTCACCCTTGCAAATTACTTTTGGCTTTTCGTCCGCCTCTTTGGATTTCAAACCCCCTGCAGCCCGTATTTCAGCCATGCGTCGGTAATCCTTCAGGCGTTTGATCGGCACTCCGTTTGATTTTGATGACAAATCAGATAAGTACAAAGCAACGAGAAACACGAACGATGAAAATCTCAACATTTTTGCTGCCGACACGGTCAGAACCTTTTCCAAAGTGCAATTTCTGGTATGTAGTTTGCCAAGCAGCGACAGAATTTCCGAAGTCCAATATTTTTGATAAATTGTATGTCGGCCGAATTCAGTCCCAACAAAATTCCTTCTGCCGCCGTGAAGGAATGCCGTCAGCTTTTTAAAAAGTTCTCCACGAGATGAATGGTAATTTCGATAACGCTATAAAGAGGAGTGTAACCTATCTGTCACGCCTTTTTTCCCCGACGAACTTCCAATTTTCGCAATTTTATAAAGTTCCTGTCCAATCGTTCGTCCTCCCTGCCCCCACTGCGATCCTTAAATCATTACGTATTGATCAAAGCCACATAAAAACCAGCCAATCAAATTACCTTAAAACGTTATTAATTAAATCTCATTGGTGATGTCCGTCCAACCTCGTTCTGTACTCGCGTCCGACTAACATATCCGTGAGAGCTAATCGCAGCGGGAGTCTTCACGCAGGCGCTAGGCTTCGCGAAATGTTTTGCCTCCGGTTATGACATCCTGCCAATAGTGAGAGATCTAGCAAAACGGCTTGCCCAGTATGAATATTATACCGCATTGTCAGTTGCATACATCCGCACTGAGCCAAATGCTTCACCGGCATTCCGTTGGCCTCGCCAATTTTTTCTCCCCAGGAGCGTGATTTCTGGGAAATTGGCATGGTAGCGCCGGGATCTGGGAGAGATTGCGACATCTTTGGGCAAAAGATGGTGAGCATTGCATTGTAGGATGAAGGCACGAGCCTGACACACTTCCCTGCGACCAAATGTTTTACAAGTGTGACACAGTGGGTGAGGTGAAATATTTGGACTAAGCTAAAACTGAGATAATCGAAGTTTTATCCCACTTGGTAGGCTTTAATCTGAACTCCTATGAAAACCTGCCTCAGATTAAGACTTCATTAAAACTTCGTTAAAACCTAAATAAAACCCAGACTAAAACTTGGTTAAAACCTGAAATTCATGGAATCTGTTCTTGGTCTTTATTTTATAGTCGATGATGTCTCTGTATTGGCTCTCTAGTACAGGCAGGTGTACTGTCAAAGTTTTCAGCTATTCGGAGTGCTATGGCTTGTAACTGCAATAGCAAACATAGCTGCAACCTTAATCCAAATATTTGATCTCTGCAGGTTTTAGTCTGGCTTTAGTCCCTAGGGACTAAAACGTCACTCAATTCATTTTGAAGTTGAGATCCTTACATTAGGGAGGTTTAGAAATCAAACGAATCAACGTAAACTTTACGACAACGTTTTTTTTCATACTACACATTAACCAGATTTTATATTGCATTTTCGGTAAAAAAATAACGTTGTCGTTAACGTTTACGTTTATCGTTTGATTTCTAAACCTCCCTATTGTAAGGAGATCGGCATTGGTAGATGATCTTTGCAAAAGTCTGTAAACAAACATCTGGGCGATATCAGTAAGTTTTATAAGAGTAATACAATAACACGCATGTTTCCATTCAATATCATTTCCAATAAATTAAGTACCTCCATATGCGATTTTACCGATAATCCATAAAGACCAAGGCATAACAACCCCACATTAATCGTAAAAGAGCCCTTTTTCGATTGAGGGTTACCGCAAGAGTGTATCAATTGTCTGAGATGAAGTAGAATCGACATTTTTTTTCATTTTTTATCCTGGCAAAGAAATTGAAAGAAAACACCCTCATAAAAAAAAGAAATTTGCCGAGTTGAACGTGACGGATTTGGAAAATTTTTGATGAACTCGGGGGAAAATGGTATCTGCTCTCGACTCGCAAGCGATGGTCGTTGACGGTTGTCTCAGATCACGTACTGAGACGAGTACTGCCGTTGCAGTGTGTTTTCTTTTCCGGTGTAACGTTTTTCGGTGTGGCCCGTGTGCCAGTGTGACATTAGGGAGGTTTCGCAAATCTGACGAAAAACGAAGTACGAAATAGGAAATTGGACTTTATTTCCATGACGTAATGTATTTCAGGAGATGGTTGGTACCACAAATATCTCCTGTTGAAGGGTCTTTTAGCGTATGACGTAAGACCGATAGAGTGACGGTGTATTTTAAACTTATCTTTATTTTAAACTTAAATTTATCTTTCGTTTCCACCTCGTAGAGACGAAGTGGAAATTTGATAATTCAAGATGCACCATAACTCTTTCGGTCTTACATGACATGCTAAAAGACACACTGGCAGCAGGGACATGGTACCAACCATCTCCAGAAATACATTAGGTCCTGGAGATGAAGTTGAATTTCGTATTTCTACTTCGTTTTTCGTCAGATTTGCAAAACCTCCCCATTGCGTTGGATTGACGGAATAAGGCGCGATCTGATGATGAGTCACACACAGAGAAACAGTGAGTCTGTTTCCCAGTGTGTTTCAAACAATGGTATCACACAGAAAAATGGCCGCACTGAAAAACATTACATCGGCCCTACCCTTGATTTTGTACGAAGAAAAAAACACAGATACATGTATCTTGTTGGGTAGTATATCCAATAAAAATAAGTAAAATCTTTTGCTTCCTTCCTGCTCCACAAAGGCGCTGAAAGGCCTTATAAAAACTGCAGTAAACGTACGGATTTAGTCGAATTTATTCTAACAACCACACATTTTGTGGTGGAGTACACTGGGGACGTCATCCATTTCGCTGTGTTTATTACCGTTTCTGATCCGTTTTCTCTGTTATTATTGTTCACTTGCAGGTTCGTAGTATTCCAAAGGGATCGTCTGCTTCCATGCTTTGAGGGCAATTGATCATTTAAACATGGTACTAAGATCAATGAGGCGAAAAAGCTGGCCTCTCATGGAAGAAAAGAACAACCTCCTGGGATGAAATCCGACCTTGATGTCGATACTATAATTTTGAGGATATTTTCGTGAAAAAAGCACGATCCGCAAAAACAGTTTTTTCATCGAACTTACGGAATATGCGAATTCAGAGCCTAGAATGGGCCGAATTCATAAAAACTAGCATTTGCTTTTTCTGGGCTTTTTCTTGAAGTGGTATTTATAAAGTTTCGTATTCATAGAACAAGCAACTCCCTATAAGAATTAGCAGAAGCTTTGCCTTGCGAGCATTAGCTTCATCAGATAGAAAATCTTGCTTGGCTTTACAAGAAAAGGTCATTAGGTTGAGCAATTGATTATGATGTTTGTGAGCAAATTCTTTGCCTTGTGCTTCTCCTTGACAAGCAAAAGCTTGGCCTTGGAGCTTTGGCTTGTAAGCTTTTGCTATGTTTTATAAATTCGGCCCAATGCCATTTTGACAGTAGGTCCGTCTTCCTTGCAGTGAGTTTGCTGAACCCATGTTAGTTCCCTGTACCTGTGGTTTGCACCCCATGGTACAGGACGATTTTTTACAGTGTGAACGTACTGAATATAAAGACTGCGCGCGACACGTAGATTACTGCAGCAGATTGCATCATATGATCATAGGATGTCACATCAGCTGTGGTTACACTACATAAATCCCCGTGCTTTCCCCGGGGATTTTGCGGTTACACCTATAAATCGCCGAGTCTAAATAGACCCGTGTCTGAAGTCCCCGTGCTTATTAGCCCCAGCGATCTCGAAGGGGCAACGCCGGGGCTATTTAGACATGGGGATTTTATGTAGTGTAACCGCGAAATCCCCGTGCTTATTTGTAGTTCCAAACACCCGGCGACAGACGGCGATGCAAATCGATGAGTCATGCGCCTGCGTATAGGATATTTCACGCCTCCAGTAGCCACTCGATGACAGAGAGTTGCCTACATGCAGTGCCCCTATCGCCGGGATACGGAACTTATTACCAATCGCACTTTTAGTAGTGTAACCGCTCGCCGTGTCAACGCCGTGTTTTTTCTGGTTCGGAAAAACCCCGTGTCTCAAAAAGCACGGGGATTTTGGATAGGTGTAACCACGGCTATCGTATCGGATCCTAAAACCTCGTATCGGACAGCCCTCCTAGTTTTAGCAAATCAGGGCATAGCCTAGGCCTATTATAGTTGCTAGGCAACTTTACATTTGATTGTATAATATAGCAAAGAGAAAAGTTATATCGGAGTTAAAAGTTATATGAAGAAAAGTTATATCGGACTCGGCTTCGCCTCGTCGTCCGATATAACTTTTCTTCATCCAACAAAAATCCATATTGGACTCCCTACCATCCACTATTTGTATAGTGTATAGATCGGGGCTGAACGAAACGTAAGATTTTTAGAACAGTCTTGAGACGTCGGCTTCTTCGTGACGTCAGATATTAATCACTTTCTAATCACCACCACGCCGCAGAAACCACCGTACTACATGCGATACAACCATCAACTGTCACAAAATGCATCATCAACAGCTGCAAATTAGGCGCAGTAAAAAGGACCGTAAAACCGATTCCCATTGCTAACACATCTCATGGTACCGGAAGGTACACATCGCGAATCGTAGGCGACTTCCGTTTCGGGAGTTTTGCCCGCCGTGAGAGCTGATTGGGCATGATTAGCATTTGATTGCCGGTATCTTCATCTCCTGACATGGTTTGGTCACTAGCCATGAGAATGGACGTGGCAACATCTTTCAACAATACGTTCCCTTGATTGTGGGGGTAATTCCAACCGCTGTTTCCAAGCGGTACATGTCTTTCACAAGAGTGGAGGAGCCGTTACGGTATTGTATTAGATTTTTCCGTCGGGGCCGAAGCCATATTGGCCTTGGTAAAAGTACGGAAGAGACCACTCAAGCTACTCAGACATGTTCCTCACGTGGATGGGGTTTTTACTTGCCCTTGCAAACACATAAGGTACAAGGTACCACGCTTTAAAGGCAAAACCTAGCAAGTCCTGCATTTTGGTCAAATTTGAGTTGATACCATTTTTGGACTCACTAGGTTTGGTTTCATCGTCTAAAGCATATTTCTCAAAACTAAAAAATAATTTGACTTGCTACATGTAGGTTTTGCCTCAACACTCCAGCACGGGTTACTTCAATCCGTAACATACGATGGACTAAAGAGCCAGGGATGATTAATCCCATGGCCCGGAAAGTCGGGACCTGCCGCTTGCTAAGCGGACGTATTCACCACAAGGCTATCACGGCTACTGGAGGAGACGTTTACGTGTGGTGGTCGATTGTCTTGACCATTGACACAAACAACTGCCTCTAGTCATTTCTACGGCTGAGTTGCCCAAAAGAGAACCGACTTTGCGAGAGAAAATGGGCGCCTTTGAGATGGATCACGGAGCCGTAGATACTCCTTGTCTTTCTATCACCTTCCCATTCTCCACTCATTCATACGCCTAGTCAGTATTGATCTGTCTTCTCTTAGTCTTAAGCTGTTACCCTCGATCGGCTACGCCATTGCGCCGAAAACGACTAATCTTGTCTCAGCCGTCACTACGACGGTGCAAATGAAGATTTACCCTCGGAACAAACATTGCACACACGGCCAGTGCTTACGCAGGTGCCGGGTCAATCTGTGGAGATCGGCTGATCACGGCGATTCTGTGACTGATATCTTGATTATTAACTCGATATCCGCTGTCACAAAAGCAGTTTCGTCAACACAGGATTGCCTTGCACAGTCCCTGTGTTTGCCCACTTGCGGCCAGCTGATTACAGGAGTGCGACTTTGGCAAAACAATGTTCGGGTACTAAAAGAGTTCGACGTAGCCGTCGTAATGCCCCAATCACACTGAGCCAGTTCTCAGTACGTCCTTGAAAATTTTGCCGAACGGGCTCAAACTGTGTGCGAACGGAGTGGACGTAGTGGCAACTTTTTACAGTCTTTTTACGAACTTCATGGACGGGAAGGGTGCTCCACAACACCGATGCATTATTTGGCCAAGGGTTACACGTTCTAGCCCGTTTTACGATTTTTTTTAGGACGGGGAAGGACGTTTTGAGAACTAGTTCTTCGTACGTTCTTAAAAATGTTGCCGAACGGGCTCAAAATGTGTGCGAACGGAGTGGAGGGAGTGGCAATACTAGAAACCTTTTTACGAACTTCATGGACGGGCACGGACGGGAAGGGTGCTCCAGAACTTCGAGGCATTGGGCCATATGAATAAAGGCTAGTAAATGCTTTGGCTTGAATTTTGCAATAGAAATGCAGTAGGCAATGCTGTACAAATTAGAAGTAAAAGCATTTGCTAGTTTTTATTCATATGGCCCATTATTTGTTCTAGCCCGTTTTGCAATTTTTTAGGACGGGGGAGGACGTTTTCACCACTAGCTCAGTGTGACAGTACCTTTACTCTCGACTAGAATATGCTTACCTGCCATACCCATGAAGACACAGCTTGACTGGACACAGGCGAACGAGAAACCCTGACAAACATCGAATTCACAATCGGCATCCGTCCGGCATGGTCCGATGATGGCTTCAGCGCAAGAATTTTCCTGAAACGAAGAGGGTAATGATCAGGCACCGGCCCTTATCGGGGGCTCCCCTAGTTTGGAATAAATTTCCAACACAATTTTTACAACGAATGATTTTCCAACATATTTTTGCCAACATTGTAATGAATTTCCAACACTGCTTTTAGTTAGAACATGAAACAGAAACGGGTTTCTAAGATGAAAGACATCGCTTCCTACCAGATTCGAACCCACAGACCCTCGCATTCGGCATCAGTCGCCTGCACTAAGGGGCAGCACGCACGCCTTAACCACAAGGCCAAATCCCCATCTTCAAAAAAGATGGTCCAATGGCCTATGTTAAACGACGCGTCCATCAGTACCCTGCGAGTAGTCCAAAAAACACAAGTGACCCTGATGTAACAAAAGTTTTGTTACAACATCAGGGAGAAGATGTAACGAAGTTAGTACCCGATAAACAATTCTCCTAACTACAACCCAAACAGTTTTATGTTATGTTATGTTATTTTTGTTAGCATATATTTATTTTTACATGCCAAGGCCAAAAAAATGCTAGACTTTCGGGCCCGCACGTCCGACACACAGAATCATTGTCAATTAGGTCACATCGCTGCTTTGCTTTTTGTGATGTTGTTATATCATGGTTCAGTGACGTTTCGGCGGCGCTGTATGATTGTCACGTTTTGCAGAGGCATTCAAAAGATTTATACAGCACAGTTATTCAGCCGTGTTTTGGCGAAGAATATCTGAAACTGTATAATCATAAATTTTAACAGTAGGGTTCTCAGACGGGTACTTTAGTTACTGTCGTCATGCGCTAAGAGAAAAACTAAACAAACACATGTACACAACATGAAGTTGGACAAAACAGAATTTTGAATTCAGAGGGCTACACTCTTAGCCGAAAAGGTTCTTTGGTGCCACACCAGGAGAACCCTCTGATTTAAGAACCCTCGGGTTGTTTAAGGACCTTTAGAGGTTCCAGACAGAACCTTTCCCTCAGAAAAGGGTTCTAACTGGAACCTTTATGGGTTCTTTGGCGACAGAAAGGTTCTATATGGAACCCTTTCGGGTTCTTTACAGAAGGTTCTATATAGAACCTTGGGGTTCCTCTGGTGTGGCACAAAGAACCCCTAAAGAACCTTTTTGGCTAAGAGTGTAGTTCTAAAAGGGACCTCAGACACAGTACGAGTCACTACATGTATTGTGTGGAAAAAAATATCTG
This sequence comes from Notospermus geniculatus, assembly GCA_002633025.1. Classification (NCBI taxonomy): domain Eukaryota; kingdom Metazoa; phylum Nemertea; class Pilidiophora; order Heteronemertea; family Lineidae; genus Notospermus; species Notospermus geniculatus. Next base: position 118,893 of record NMRB01000811.1, on the reverse strand, counting down.
AAAGACGAAAAATATTATATTGTTGAATTTCATAGTTTCTGGAGCGATTATCAGAGGATTCGGTAAAAATCTTGGGAAGATGGGGCGTAGCCCATACTGGGTTCTGCAGACCCTCCCCAGAAGATTTTGAAAATATACTGCGAGATATAATTTCTCTACACCACTCGGAATAAAAATCTGGATATCAAATTCACTGAAAATCTATAACTGACGGTGGCACTTTAAGTTCGACCGTGGTTTCTGATCGAAATGGCACCATTTTCACAGGGAATGTTGAGAATGACATGGGGGTGGTCCTTAAGTGGGTGCCATTATATTTTTTACCCCTTAGCGAATACATGAAGAAACTTCCAATGATTTACATACGGATTATTTTGATCATTGTTAAGAAGGACATGTACATGTGCATGTACACCTACTACGTGCAGGTACATTTATATGAAGCCCCCCCCCCGTCCCCGTCTCTGTAGGATTTTCAGTACAAGAAAGATTCACCGGCCATCACCCCAGCCAGAGGTCAAATATAGACGCTCGTTAGAATGCCACTCACGCTGCATATTGTGTCAGAACATTGTTACAGCGTCAGATTTCGTCTTGGGTAGATAGGCTAATGGTTTCATTCGTGACACTCATTCCAACGTGACTTGTTTTCTAATCGCAATAACGCTTGACGAATACTTATCTTCCTATTCAGTTCAATTGGACTTGTTGTGCTGCAATCTCGTACCCAGAGATTAGTTACGCTCGGGCCGAGGTTGTAGGTCGCTCCACTAATCTCTGGAGACGGCTAGCCATTTTCACGCCTTAGGTGTGATTTTTGGTATCGTGCAATTTTAGACCGAATTTTAACCACAAATGCACTGAAATGACTTGAGTATAAAATGTTACACACAAAAATGTCCTTAGAATGTTTTTTTCGAGGGATCTGTTGTACTTATTGAGGAAAATCCACAGCAATACTTGGCGCACTGTATAAACTTGGAGTGAAGCGGGATGCGCCGTGTGCATGGTGGTGTAACGCACATTGCGTGCATTTTCGTTCCCGAAACCACCGCTAGGGCTTAGCCGTCTCCAGAGATTAGTGTGGCGACCAACAACCACGGCCGAGCGTAGCTAATCTCTGGGTACGAGATTGGTTGTGCTGCTGGTGATATAACAATCTCGTACCCAGATCTACCTCATCCGAGGATATCGCTGGCAAGGGCTTGGCCAGAATTTCTGGCCAACCACTGGTAGCGTGCCAAAATGTTTGTTTCACACAATATTTGTTCTTCGATGACTGAAAAATATCATATTTGCCTAAAAAGCCATATAATACCCCCAAAACACGAAGTTGTTCGAGTATTAGGCCTAGAGCAATTTCAAACGAACAGTTAGTTGGGAACATCATGCCGCGAGTGCCAGTCTCGGTGTGATTCGCCTCAAAATTAGTATATCGCGCATGCGCAGTATTCCTGAAGTCGTCAGCCCTTTCCAGTGGTGTTGTAGGAACGTAAACCCACTGGAGACGAGTTTGGTGATATAAGTCACGGTCGGTGGTGACGATTACCCCAGTTTGTGCATTTACATGGATCGGTTGGTGTTCTCTTTAGCTTCGGCTGAGATTTACGAAACGTGAATAAAAGTCACAGTAGCGGTGATGAAAAATGACCACTTACTAAGAAATGTAACAGAGATTGCGCAATTCCTCAGCATCTCAAAGGAGATTTTATCTCGTCAGTGGGGATTTGGTCGCTGCTTTGCCGACATCATAGAGATCTTAGGGTTGTTACGAGCGCAAGAAATGTAGTAAGAGGCTGGTTTTTACCGAACAACATCACTTAACTCTCAGATAAAGGTCATCACCAGTGGTTGATCTCTTTTTAAAATGAGCCTGAAAATTTTTTGAAGGAATTTGAAAGGAGGCTCTCAACAGGTACCTCGGCAAAAACATGAACGCTTGAACAGGAAAAGTACTTTTGATATGGACCGAAGCGGATGCTGTTTTTCTAAATAAAAATAACCATCACCATGTTTTTACTGTATCTGACTTGCCAACAACACTAGAATTGAAATGCACTTCAATTCAAAAATCAAGTTTCCATTTCTTCAAATTTGATTTGACTCATTCGTTCACTTCGAACTACATGTATACTAACTTTTAGAAGCCTTGATAGCCTACAGTGGTTGTAACACGTCCGTGTAGCAAGCGCAGTTCCCGGGCCGCAAGGGATTAATCCGCTGGTTCTTCAATCCGTCGCATGGGACAGTAAGGCTGAAAGGGTAAATGTCGTCCTGGGTATATACAAAGATTACCCAGGATCTAAATCTTCACTAAAACAATACCTTGGGTGTTGTTTCGGTAGCCGAACATCACCCAGCATCGTGATGACACCTGGATTCAAGGTTGTCGCGCCCGTGGTCACGTGACAGCCTGAAAAATGTCAAGGACAGCTACACTTAACAAGTACCGCGGCGCGAGACCGCGAGATTTCACGGGATTTCTAAATAGGACTCGTTCCTAGGCACTGATAGCTGATGCTGGGTGATGTTCGGGTACCGAAACTGCACCCAGGGTATTGTTTTAGTGAAGATTGAGATCCTGGGTAATCTTTGTATATACCCAGGACGACATTTACCCTTTCAGCGACAGTAAGCCGTGGTCCCTTGTACCTTGTGCCTTTGCAAGGGCAAGTAAAAGACCCCATCCAAGTGAGGAACATGAGTAGCTTGAGGTGGCCTCTTCCGTACTTACCAGGGCTATGGCTTTGGCCCTGACGGAGAAAGCTGTTTATTAAAAATCCTAACTAGCACATTTTGACAATCTCACCCACCACAGCCTCACCCGTCGGCCGTTGTGGATTTCTTTTATTGCTTCGTGATTGGTACATTGACCTCTGAGCTTGTGGTAAGCAACGTTTAGGGCGAACTCTTAGGGTACTTCTTATTATGCGCTGAATGATGCCTGACAGCTTCTTTTGGACAATAATTTGTCCTATCTGTCTTTCAAGCGACTGAGTTCATCAGCTGCTAAGCTGATATTTTGCGGCTGGCCTGATAAGCTAACTCTACCCGCAGTAGACCTTCCGAACAAAGATGGTGGCTACTAGTTCTCCCGCATGATGTTATGGCCAGTCATTTTCCAAGCATGATATAACACTACAAAATGCATCCGCTCACTTTTGTGCCCCTGGCTTGCTTGACCAGCTAAAGCTGTGTGCACACATGCCCTAGGGTCTGGCTGCGCGAGACTAGTGGCTCAGACAAGACCTGAATACTGGATTGTTCCCCCAATACCGCGCACAGTGTATGAAATCGCCATGAATGGGGGCGGATACCATGAAAAGGTGACTATGGTTCGTAATTGGTGGATTCATGTCACGAGGGGTCTGCGGTAAATTGCAGTATTGATGAGGGGTTGGACTAGTGACCTCATTGGAAGAAAGTTTGCTGAGTGTTCACAATCGATCATCAGTCAATAGTGTCAATCACTTTTACCTCACTGACCGTAATCATTTTGTGGTGATGATTACCGTGTAAAAGCGATCAATCCATCCTGAACCGAACCCGCCCGAGGAGGGTGGAGGTAGGTTTCCTCGAACCAGCACCGTGTAAAAAGGGCTTTAGGGTACTTCTTATCATGCGCTGAATGATGCCTGACAGCTTCTTTTGGACAATAATTTGTCCTATCTGTCTTTCAAGCGACTGAGTTCATCAGCTGCTAAGCTGACATTTTGCGGCTGCCCTGATAAAAAGCAAACTCTAACCGCAGTTATAGACCTTTCCAACAAAGATGGTGGCTACTAGTTCTGCCGCATGATGTTGTGGCCAGTCATTTTCCAAGCATGATATAACACTACAAAATGCATCCGCTCACTTTTGTGCCCCTGGCTTGCTTGGCCAGCTAAAGCTGTGTGCACACATGCCCTAGGGTCTGGCTGCGCGAGACTAGTGGCTCAGACAAGACCTGAATATGTATGAGTCGTTGTGGGAAGGCTCTATTTCTGCCACAAATTTGCTAAGGGGCCGTTTACCTAATAATAGTAAAACGGCCTTGTACAGGCCCGGATTTAGAGGGGGGCACGTGCCCCCCCCCCCTATTTTCTGAGGGGCAATGATTTTTTACTGCATTTTTTGGAAGAGTCGTCTAGATTTTCTAGTATTTCATGTCTAAGATGCTGGGAAATCGCATCTCAGAGCTTTGATTTTTCAAATTTTCCCGGGGGAGGCCCCCCGGCCCCCCTTCGTGTGTGTGCACCTGCAGTGCACGCCAACTGAGGGTTTATGGTTGTGCCCCCCCCCCTAATTCTAAACCCTGGATCCGGCCCTGTTGTAAACAATTCATGAGAAAGGCACAATGTGCAGACTCTACTTCGCTTCATCCCGGATCAACTAAGAAAGGACTTGCCTTCCCGTTGCCATTCCTTGGAGAAGAACATGCCTGTTTTTCCTATTGATGAAAGGAAAACGACGTGATTAAGGGCTGGCTTTGCTGACGGCCAGCATTGTTGTGACAACTCGCATGGCGATTTCCGACACAGAGGTACACCTTTACCGAAATGAGTTATGTGGTCGTTGATGTGACTTGATTTCCCGGTAGTTGGCAGCTTCCGGATATCAAATTGTATGGTGTGAAGATTTATACGCGTCATGACACGTGGGTTTCGCATATATCAAATGGTGCTTATCGCCGGTAGGACCGTAGCCTTAAACAACTGGGCCCGTTCCCTCAATCTAGATAAGGAAAATTTTGCACTTAAAGTCCTAGTTTCGCCTAATTTTTACAAGTTTAGAAAGTTATGGCATATTGTGCTGATCAAGATGCTTTTTATTTCATTGAAAGATTCCAATTGGTTAAAATGTTATAACATATTTCATGGATTTAGTCAGAGGAGGATGTTCTGCCTAATTAGATGACGTCATTGCAGGAATTTGCATAATGAGCATGCATTTTAGTGCTGTAATGGACTTACGCTCAACTATTCATGTGAACTAATGAGTCAGAAATTTGTCAATTAGTGAATATGTCAAAGAAAATGAACTTTATCTCCAAACTGGATGGTTCAGATTTGATTTCATTTATCCCTGCAATGACATACGCATAAATTAGCATTTTTGACTCCTCACTGTTCGGAAAATAGCACTGGCATTTTCACACACATATTTCTCAATATCTCCAAAAAGCAAAATATGTCTATTATGTGTTCTATACACTTCAGTAATAATCTGTGTAGCCAATTTTTTGATGAAACTAGGACTTTAAAATGTTTTATGCATACGGCCTCCTGGGCCCGTATGCATAAAGGTGGAATAAGGGAGGTGGAGCTTATTCCAACGTTATAACTTAACGTTATAACGTCCTTGCTGTTTGTGTTCCATGGGGCTTACTCCCTATATGCTGATGCTGAGCTTTATTGTCAATACATGTGTGTTTATTCGTACAAGCATAGTAATTTGCCTAATTGGCCTAATGTACCTCTACCTTAGTTTATTTGAGGACTTCACAAATACAATTATACAGTACAATACGACAAACGCAGAGCGTGATTTAAACCATCCATGTGTTACATGTACCATCTCTCAATCGATGGATTAACTTTGACAGACGAATGAATACAAACGTACTACATCTTCAGGATGATTCAAGATACAGAATAGCACAAAATTGACACACAAAATGATAATAAGCAAGAAGTCAATCTCCAGAATTCACGAATTTTCGACCCCAACCGGGGTCTTTTTCAAGTGGAACTTTACAATCTGAAACTCTAGAAAAGACTCTTTAAAAAACTCTAGAAAAGACTCTAGAAAAGACTCTAGAAAAGAGTCTTTTCTAGAGTTTCAGATTGTAAAGTTCCACTTGAAAAAGACCCTGGTTGGGGTCGAAAATTCGTGAATTCTGGAGATTGACTTCTTGCTTATTATCTTCAGGATGATTGGTTTCTTTTTCAAAGAGATTTCATACAAATATGTTTGGGGTGGAATATAATACATGCACACCAGTATCTGAATACGAAGATGAAAATGAAATAATTGTTAAAATTCTTATACGGCAGAAGTTCGGGATTGAGGGAAGCGGATTTGAGGAAGCAACAAAAAGCAGTTTTCTATAAAAAGAAAGTTCGACAAAGATTTCAGGACTAAAAACATCGCAGAATAGTTTGCTTTTACTTGACTTATTTTTTATAACAGGAAGGCGACCTTTGTGGGGAAAAAACCTCTACCATCAGGAAGTTAGAAACATAGGACGATAAGCCTTCAATAACAACACGATTTGGAACCTACTGTTGCATTCGCTGTGCGGAAAAAACCAACCTACGAATGAGCAGTTTAAAATAAATCAATTATTAAACTGGAACCTGTTCTCTTACATTAAATTACTTCAGAAATTACTTCGCCGCATATCCTAGCCCAAGGCTGTACATTTTACCTTTCTTCAAAGGCCTTCGTCTCTATGATATCCACCCCCTTATCAATCATGTGTAATTGAGTCTTTTATTCTGAACCGGTTTTCAGAAGCGGGCCAAACTGGCGTGCAGTTGGGATACATTTATCTAATTAAATTTCGTATTTGTTGCACTCAAATTATCCATGTATCTCAAATTAGCTGATGAGACGACGACTAGGCTATGTTTCAAATGATCCTTTGCGGTTACGATGGTGATGTCAAAAACGGGTCTTTTACGGTGCACACACTAAAGTAACTCCCTTCCTTCCTTCCATACATAAATCGCTATATGGGGGCGTGTGTGGCGTACATGTACTTACAATGTAAAACATAGTCTAGTGCTAAAAGTTTACTTCTGGTTGTCCTTTTTGTACTGAGCGTGTATGGTGTACATGAAAAGCATGTCAGGACACCCTCGCCACCCCAGGTTCTATGGGTTTGTGACATTGTTGCCACATCTTCAATGTGTCATTTACATGCTTCTTCTCCAAGAAAATTGTACCTGTTTTTCGTGTTTGGTGAATTTCTTTGTTTATGATTATGTAATGTACATGTAATTAAGCTGTAATCCTTGGGACTTTCCTCATTTTCTGTGTCTATAAGCACAGTGATCACATTGGACCATAAAAACAGTCAACTGGGGGTGTCTTTATTGCTTTTCTCAGAGGGGCCTGGATTGAAGCAATATGAAAATTCGCAATCAATGTCAGCTCACCCTAAAGGGCCGTATTCAAAAAGGGTGTTTAAGACTTAGACGCGTGTAACTTCATCAAATGCATGGTGGAAGTGTGTGCATTTAGTGAAGTTACACGCGTCTAAGTCTTAATCGGGCGATGATCATCCTTTTTGAATACGGCCCTAAAAGTTTGGGTCTATTGTCTCATATCAACTGCGGTAAAGGTTTTCATCCGACTTCACACTGTCTTTACAGGGCAAGCAGATGATTCCAACCGCCGTGGGCATTGCGTTCGGCGCCGGAGGGGCCGGTTTTGCGGGGGGGGGGGTCTGGGGATCTCCCCAGAAAAATTTGGAAAATTAAAAGTTCTGAGATGCTATTTGAGGTCAAGTTCCTGCACTCTGAGACACGAAAAATAATGATCTTTTATCCCATTTGATTTTGCTGAAAATTTTTTTTGCGCAATTTGCCGGAGGGGGCATTTGCCTACCTTGTGTGTATGCTAGCTACGGGCCTGCTTTAACCACAGTCTATCCTGAAAATTTTCAGTAGAAGTCAGATGAACTGCTGATTCATGAGTGCTTCGGCGTGGAAGTCGTTGGGCACGGACACCAACTTCGCCCTCTGTGGTAAATTGGGGTGAAGCGGTCAACTGAGAACTGAAAAACTTTCAGAAACACCTTTTTTGCTTCGGCTAGACCTTAAAGGGGCTGAAAACGTTGACCCTATGCCTAAGCTTTTTAACGGATTCCTGGAATAAGTGCACTTTTCTCTCAAATCGCACCATTGCTTGATTTATAATGCCATATCCCTCAGTACAAATGACTGTTTTCACGACTTCCGGTGCAAACAACTTTGGAAAATTATACGCAGGCTGTAACAATTTTCGTAACTACCTCGTCATGTGGGAACATCTGGTACTGATAACCAGGAAGTCTGTGTGGGAAGGGATGGTGGCGCGAATAAAATGGACAGCGATCGATAAAACGCTAAACCACTGGAAAGTCGTGATTTGAAATGGTTAGAGGTTAAGATAAGACACTGGTACATTCATTTCAACGCATTGAAAGTAATGTCCCCGGAGTGCTGTGAAAATGGAACGCATTAGGAGGACGAAGTCTAGAGTATGAGTATAGAACATGAGGTCATTACATTAAAAGTAATGCCATTGTTTGGTTTACGAGACTGCCCCCAGAATAGTGAGGTTTCGCAAATCTGACGAAACACGAAGTGCGAAATGCGAAATTGGACTTCACTTCAATGACCTATTTCTGGAGATGGTAGCCGAAGACCCGATATAAAGTGTCATATGATTGGTCGACCGGTAAAGTTGGCATGGTGCCAAGATACGCCGCCGACTGGTCACTTTCTCGAAGGGTGATGTGCGATGTAACGCAGTGGAAAGCAGATCGGCCTTCGATTATCGAAGATGCTTCGTAGCTACGAAGTGGAAAAAGGTGCACCAAAACTCTCTCTCGGTCTTACATGATGCTAAAAGACGCTCTGGCAGCAGGGATATTTTATGGTACCAATACCTCCTCAAATACATAGATCACATCCTCGCACCCAGGGTCTTCCACAACCGGCTCCCCAACTCGCGCTTGGTTCATTAGGGAGGGTACGACCGTAATGACCTGAGATTCTCAGGATGACATAGATCATGGAATTGAAGTAGAATTTCGTATTTCGTACTTCGTATTTCGTCAGGTTTCCGAAAACTCGCAAATAAGAAGAGGTGTGCTCTTTCGGGGAGTATTTCTTGACCAGCTAGGATTTTTCCCCAAGCTAGGCGATCAACCGGTGTTGAACCAGCCGATTGTCTGAAAACCAGCCCTTCGAACTGAGACCGGTGTGACAGGGATCTAGGCCCCCTGGAAGTCCGGTTTTATTTTTCAGTGAGGGAAAAGAAAATAGGGAGGTTTAGAAATCAAACGATAAAGGTAAACTTAACGACAATGTTATTTTTCATTCTACACATTAACCAGATCTTATATTGCATTTTCGGTACAAAAATAGTGAGGTTTCGCAAGCGTCCGCTTAGGCCCTACGACGACGTTTATCTATTATGTGGGTATACCCAAACAATAGACAAACGTTGTCGTATGGCCTAACAGGGCGCTTGCGAAACCTCACTAGTAACGTTGTCGTTAACGTTTACGTTTATCGTTTGATTTCTAAACCTCCGTTTTATGGCTATAGAGACCATCACCATTCAAACATAGCCATACAACAGCAGGCTGTTAAAAGCGGACGTGCACCCCTAGGACATTCTCCTCTGGTACACCTCGGCAATCGGGAAAAGTCCTGGCTGCTGACGGTTGGTTGGTTGTCCCCTTGTTTGAGGAACGCCTTTGACCAATAAAGCCGCCATTTCATCAAAAAGACAGCGACTTAAAGTGCTTCTCGTCATCGTTGTCATTCTGGGAGCACGTCTTAACCCCCCTACTACACCCGACTGTCCCCGGAGCTGTCGTCCAGACCAGCCGGAGTTATGACTCCATGACCCGCGATACGAGTTCGGCCCAAGGGTACGGCTGCACTCACGATACTGCTTATCGCATCCCGGCCAAGACACCCGCGTGTGGTCGAGATTGGGTTCATTCATTGCGAGGGAAATATAGTCTCTTGGTGAGACTGAGCAACAATGTAACGCTGTATATGCTGAAAAGAAGCATTTGCCGTTTATCACTGAATCGTGTTATATTCCACGATTCGGTTCGCCCATGAGGGAGTGTTGGCACCGGGCGTCTGAAAGGTCAGTCAAAGTAATCGAGATAAAATGACGATTCTGGATCCAGACGGGACGTGTTGCTTGCACAAAGAATAATGGCCGTTGTACACGAACAAATTTTCCATGCGATGTTTGGGGGTTTCAGACACGGGGTCCTATTTGGCTTAAATGTAAAATCCCGCGTATAAGCCTCTATCAAGCATATTTTTTTTAAAAATTGCTCAACGGGCATTACTTGTCATACCCGCCTTATAACTCTACTCCAGTTGTTAGACTGGGTACATATTTATAAAAACTTGCTTGGCTTTAAAGCCTGCCGCACACTGGAGCTATCTGCTGAGCAAAAAGTCATTCGAGGCCGTTTGCTCAGCAGATAACTCACCGAAAAATACGCGCACACGCGAGCTTTCTGCCTCGCGAGGCAAAAAACTCACCGCAATTACGCGCACACGAAAGCTATCTGCTGAGCAAACGGTCTCGAATGACTTTTTGCTCAGCAGATAGCTCCAGTGTGCGGCAGGCTTTAGTTACTTGCAAAAGTGCTCGAGGTTGTACAGGCCAATATACACAACTAAAGCAACAATGCTAGCAAAGTTTTATGAATATTGGGCCCTGATTTCCTCCTGAACTATTCAACAACCTGTACTGATGAGGTTCGAGCTGGGGCTTATTCTTTCGAATCCATCTTAGCTTTATTTAGACAATACGTTACCATCATTACCATTTAGACAATGGGCCGAATTCATAAAAAGTAGCATTTGCTTTTTCTGGGCTTTCTCTTGAAGAGGTATTTATAAAATTTCGCTTTATTTGCTTCATAGAACAAGCAACTCCCTATAAGAATTAGCAGAGGCTTTGTCTGGCGAGCATCAGCTTCATCAGATAAATTCGGCCCAATATGTTACCATCACAGTCTTTTTTTGCCTGGTCGTTCAGCTATATTGGTAATATGACTGTAACCATGACGGTAAAATACTCTTGTCATAAATTGCCTGAAGTGTACTTTTGTAATTAGTCAGTTCGTTTGATTCCAATCCTTTGTAAAAAAAACTTGCCGACAAGAAGAACATAGTATACGTCAATTGATTTCCGACTCAAATTCATTTATACCCCGTTATTACGAAGCAAATCGAATTACAGGTACAAAAAGACTCAGCGTTCTCCGCAGGATTTCTTAAGGTACATGTAGGTTGGTACCCTTGAAATTCCAGGTTTTCCCATTACTTTGCAAATTAAGATAGGGTGGTCACCAATTTAAGGTAGGGTGGTGTAATAGAAAACCATTACAAAATTGGACTGTAAGGTAGGGTGGCTACTTCTAGGGTAGGGTGGTAAAATGCCAAGGTAGGGTGGGCCACCCTTACAAAAGGCCATGCGGAGAACACTCAAAGAGGGCAGGTGAAGGGACGAAACTATCTGCTTGAAAGATTAACTCGTTTTGACGTAAAGTTTGGCTCACATGGCTTTGGCAATAAAAAAACTTTGCATCACTCTATTCACGCGTTCGGCCTCGTCTTCGCTACACTGACTTGTTCTGCAGCATAACAGCGACCATACCTCGCGGCAAGGCTGTTGGACAGACGAGGGGTGCATTTGTGCGAAAAAGAGGGGTATCTACTCTAGACAGACACTGTTACACCATATTGTGTGCAGTTAGTAGTCAGAGAAGAACATTAGTGTGAAAAGTGGGGTGATACCTACTCTAGATAGACACTGTTACGCCATATTGTGTGCAGTTAGTAGTCACAGAGGAACATTAGTGTGAAAAGTGGGGTGATATCTACTCTAGACAGACATTGTTACGCCAATATTGTGTGCAGTTAGTAATCAGAGGGGAACATTAGTGTGAAAAGTGGGGTGATATCTACATGTACTCTAGTTAGACACTGTTACGCCATATCGTGTGCAGTTAGTAGTCAGAGGGGAACATTAGTGTGAAAAGTGGGGTGAAGTTTACTCTAGACAGACACTGTTACGCCATATTGTGTGCAGTTAGAGTCAGAGAGGAACATTAGTGTGAAAAGTGGGGTGAGATCTACTCTAGACAGACACTGTTACACCATATTGTGAACAGTTTGTTGTCGGAGAGGAGCACTAGTAAAATAGGAAAGTACACTACCTATATTGAAATTGTTGTTAGTCTGTTCGGAGAATAGGTGCATTAGTGAAGTATAACAGTAAAGAACAGTACATGTAAGTGTTAATCTATTCTAACATCATTTTAACAAGGTCCAGTTTATCCTCCAGATGGGTCTTTGACAATGCAGCTAATTATGTCGATGGTTTCTTTAAGTATGAATATAGATAAAAATCCCTGAGTAAAAAAAACAAAGATAAAAATCCCCAATTCAAGTTTTTCCTCACACAAAAGCCTTATGTTTTTTTCACTTTTTGTCCAAAAATGATTTTGAGTTATTTTTACGTACCATTTTTATTTTGGGTATTTTACCAGTTGCCCTTCTGTATACAGTAAGCTCGAGTTTAAACCACCGGTTCATTATGTCCATAAGCACACCCACAGAAGGGTCAGTTTCACCGTAGGCCTTAACCAGCTATCCATTCCGTCACGGGGTTGTGATTGGACAGGCGATTCCAGCCATTCAGTGTAATACTTGTTATGTTTTATTCACGCCCATTTCGGATTGTGGGTGTGCTTTTGGACATAATGAACCGGTGGTTTAAACTCGAGTTTACTGTATATTCAGAAGTGGTCACAAATTACAGGCATGTATGAACCCCGGAATTTTTTTATAGAAGGGAACTGGTTAGTACCAAGCGTGCCGGGTACTACTGTATATGAACGCCGGAAATGTTTTATAATTATACATACATGTATACATGTACACTTGGAAATGTTTTTTTTATTTGACATCTGAAGGTTAAACTGACCGATACATCGGGGAAATAGTATTAGGAAGGAACTTGTTAGTACCAAGCGTGCTGGGTGCAGGATTGACTTGAAAGCACCCTACTTACGCCAATTTTCCCCTCGCTATTATCAAGAGGAATAGGTTCGGGCAGCGTTTCATGCGTTCCAAGACTTGAACTGCCTCCGTGAGTTCGACCATATGCGTCTACTCCGAAATCATCCCAAGAGTAATCGTGTTTGCCGGTTTCCACGACATCGCCCCATGATTTGTCACTGGAAATTACTGACCCGTAGTCAGTTGAACCCGGGACGATAGTCTCGCCCGTCAACTGCGGTTGTGGATGGCTACCGTGAATCACGAATTGTCCCAGCTTGTCGGCTTCGTCCGCGGGCAACACTTTCTGAACACCCGGATTCTTTTCAAATTCTTCCACCTCAGTATGTACCGGTACCACTTGATCGGAATTTTCCTGACCGGTAATTTTTCCAGCCTGGTTTGAATGAGGTAGACCACGGCCACCTAATTCAGACTCATGATTTTTCGACTTTGTATCTGCAAAACCCAGTTGTTGCATTTCCGCAGGAATTTTCTGGCGGTCTGATTTGTAATTGTTATAACGAACGGAGTTGTGGTTCTGTTTTTCCGGTAAACCGTTACTTGCTATGGTCTTCGCCCGAAACAAATTAGCGAATAATTGGCTTTTAGCTTTGTTCGTTCCCGGTTTCGGATTTACGACCCCGCGACTCACATGTAAAGGTGCGTGGGTCCTAGGGACATTTTCATGCCCAGTATTGTTGTTAGTGCGATAAGCGATGAGGCGGCCATTTTGTTCTGTTCGCCTTTCCGCAAACTTGTGTTGCCTGATAATGTTACTTTCATCTTCGTCATTTATCTCTATTTGACCATTATGAACGGAATCTTTCTCTTGGCGATTGCTTACCTGATTTGTGAGAAGTGAGTGATCACGATGACTTTGCAAATTGTTCAATCTGTCTAAAGCCTGGTGCATATGGTCAAGGAGTACTTGGCGGTTAGCTGGATGCTCCGGTCGAGACAGAGAGTGCACTGCGTGCAGGATTTGGCGGCCATCCGCCGTGTTCATCCAGTCATCATTTCGAGAGAAAACGGAAAAATGTGGCAAATGGTTCTTACTAAATCGGGCATGATTTCGTAGGGAGTTCAACGACTTTTGTGGCTCGCCCTTGGACAGGTCGCCGAGTTTCGACACCAGTATTTTCATTTCATTAGACTGAATCGGATAGCCCTGAACGGCTGAGGCCAGTATTAGCACAAGTAACCCTAGGTATATTACATGAACCATTGTACACTCCTGCCACCGCGTTTCCAACCTTCTTAGACGCTTAGTTTCCTTTCACCTTTCCCTTCGTCTGTTTGTCTGAAAAGAGAAAATAGTTTGAAATCAACTTCAGTAAAGGAAAATTATACTCTGGTAGCCATAGAAAATCCTCGACGGCAGAGATTGAGAGCAACTGGCCAAATATTTCCTCAGACAGTTTTCAGTGGAAACGTCGCAAGCGCCTGTCACCTCTACGGTCAGTGTAATGACTGAAGGCTGCATTTCCACGAGCTGAGTGCGGAGGCGTGCGCGAAGGCGAGTTGGATTCCCACGAAACGGGCGGGAATACCGGTGTGACAGGGATCAATGTCCCTCTGGAATCAAAGCCCGGTCTTATTGTTCGGTGAGAGATTAGAATGTATGGCTGTAGACACCATGACCATTCGAATATAACCTTTACAATAGCAGGCTATTGTTCGGCGGACGTCGACTTGCATTCCTTCATGTAGACGTTGATTCCTGGCGTTTTCGCGCGGGTTTGGGTTTGGGGTACCGGTAAGTAAAGTTTGCGGTAAAGTTTCATCATTTCTTATCACGCAAATGATGATGCAATACCATGTTGATTCGGAAAAAATAGCTACCCGCGTCGTGGAAACGGCTACAAGGAAATACATGTACGTTAAATCCATTTTTCCGCCCGCGCCTGCCTCCACCTCCGCGCCCGCACCCTCCTCGTGGAAATGCAGCATGAGAATGCCTCCCATGCCCGAGGCCGCTTTGTTGTTTTCCAGACATTCAAAAACAGAGAGACATGTTTATCAGCGCCTCCCCCATTGTCATGTCACGGCTTATTCTGTCAATCTTTTGTTCGGAGGCACTGGCAAACGGGGGGGGGGGACGAAAAATATTACAGAGGGTTCGATCCCCAATTGACACTCTCCACCTGATGGAGCGGGCGACTCACTTTGACAGCGCATTTTTTTCTGTTGGTACATTTCCTGTTCGTCGATCTTTACAATAATCCGCTCAATATTGTCTCTATAGAGCTAATAAAGCCTTATTCGGTGGTCTGCCCTCGAATTGATATTTTGGAATACCTCAGCCATCCGATTCTTCCGGAAAGCGGTACCTGGATTCGATCATGACTTGCAATCCTCACCGGAACGGCGGTTATTACAGTAATAATGTCGTCTGGTAAAACCCTCCGCCTCTCTATCCCCAGAAAGAGGCGGGTTTAATCATCCCCATGAATACCTTTTCAGTAACGACTGCCACACTCTGATTTTTTATTCGCGTCTCGTCACGTTTTTTGGTTTCCGCAAGATTATCTCGATGAACCAGGAAGAATCGTTCTCATTCTCTAAAGTCGGTGGAGGAAATAATGCCCCTCCATCGGCATCGGCTAGGCACAAAGCCTCAGCATCCGTCTTAGATAAAATCTGTTTGCGATTGCAAGTCGATAAAATTGAGAGCGGATGATCACTTGACTTTCAACCCAGACGTGTAGATTACCAATTTAAACAAGGTGCATGTCCCTGTGGCCCGCTGTAGGGTTCAGCTGATTGCATGGCGTTCCTTCTCAGACAAAACTAGAAAAATGTATACATTGCAGGCACGGATCCAGAGGGGGGCAGAAGGGACGTAAGCCCCCCCCCCCTATTTTCGGCAGAGCAATGATTTTTTTAACAAGAAAAATTCAATCACATAAAACATTTGAGTATTTTGCTCTCAGATGCCAGGAAAATGCATCTTAAAGCACGTAAATTGTCAAATTTTTATGGGGGAGGGCCCCCAGACCCCCCTTTGGGCTTCTTGCATTCGTTGTCCGCCGCCACCATCGAGCTTCGCCCCCCCCCCTTTCTGTCAACCCTGGATCCGTCCCTGCATTGATAACTTTTTTTACCATTTTTCCAAAATTCAGAGGAAGAACACCTTGTTTGACAGAGGGTGTCTAGTGTCCAGTAGGGTGTCTGGTATGTCCAGTGGAATAGATTTTTTCCAGTGTGTTGTCCAAATGTTGTTGTTAATACTAGTACAGTAAACTCGAGTTTAAACCACCGGTTCATAAGCACACCCACAATCGAAATGGGAGTGAATAAAACATAACAACTATTACGCTGAATGGCTGGAATTGCTTGTACGATCACAACCACGTGATGGAATGAATAGTTGCTTAAGGCCTAGGGTGAAACTGACCCTACTTTGGGTGTGCTTATGAACATAATGAACCGGTGGTTTAAACTCGAGTTTACTGTATATTTGTTGGCCAATGTACATACAGGGTCAAAAGATCGTGTTGCTCAGGAATGTTGGAAAAGTGTTCCCAATGTAGACGCAGCATCTTGGAGATGATGATGATGATGAATGCACCAGACTTTGATGACATATGAGTGATCTTCTCCTCGTTGTTTCGTTCTCAAACCAATCCTTAGGCCCACTAAGATCCCCGAAACACAACTTAAGCCTTATTGGTTTCCAAAGGAGTGGAACGCATACGAAGAGGATCATGTTGTAAAGTGTGGTCATGTTATTGGTTTTGGTGTATAGCGAGTTGATAAACAACCTTACATTCAGGGTTTTCCGATACGTTCCTATAGCCTATACTCCCTGTTCCAATTCTTCAGTGCAACCCCCGGGTTTTTACCTCCGGCTCCGTAAACACTCGACCAATTCAACACAGATTCAACTCAACACAGATTTCGCGAAATCGTTTTCATTTTCCCAATAAACGCGATATGAACAAGTCTTCTCACAAAGACAAAGTTCGTTATAGGCCACTATGGTGATTACAGTGAACCTCCCTAAGGCTTCCTTTACATGGAAGTATACGGTATACGAAAATGCGGGTTAACAATGGCTTCACGGTGGTGAATCCTCGGAATGCCTTTGTTAACCCGCGTTTTCGTATACCGAATACTTCTATGTAAGGGAAGCCTTAACGGACACCTCTGCCAGGAGGACACCTCTCTGAACTTCAGTCCCAAATTGATCATTTCTATTCATTTCAACCTCTGTAATCAGGACACCTCTCAATTAAGGACAGCATCTGTCAGTCCCAGAGGTGTCCTTAATAGAGAGGTTCTACTGTGCTATGAAAGTCGCAATACATCGCCCATTCTGGGTTGAGCAGTGCTTGGTTGTTCCCTGCGTTGACGGCGACGTACCTGTTGGAAGCAAGCGCTAATGCAACGGCACAGAACACGCGGCGACTGGCTCGTTACCTCAGGTTGTGCATCGCGTGGTATAAACAGCGCTGAACATCGTGGCGAAATCAAATGGAATTTTTGAAAGGAATTGGTACTAATGGAGCCAGAAAAATAACACGCCATCCATCCGCAACTACAAAGATAGTAGATAAGTCCGTATTGCAGTTGGCATACTCGGGACCCTTCCCGTGGATAAGGAGGTCAAGGGGCTGGGGCTGGGGAAGTCCAAAAGGCGGCCACCTTCGGCACAGCCATGACCATCAAGCGCCTATGACTCAGTAAGTGTTTGGGAACTGGCACGTACATGCAGACCACCAATCGCCAAGGCCAGATGTTGTAAGCCATGTAGTCTTTGACTGGGTCGCAAAGGTGCAACATAAATAAAGTGGCATGTACGGCAAGTGACAAAAGTCTCAAGAGGCGTCTCTTGCCCAAACTATATTCGGTGTGATACTATCTAATGCCTCTGTCTTCCTGGTGTCCCCTGTGTTATTTGTCCGAGGATTAAGAGTCTGTCTCTAACGTGCAATTCAATGGTACTGATTAATCCGTAAATATATTGTAAGGGGACATCCTATATCGGGGGGGGGGGCATCGGGTTGCGTGACCTGGGCGGTGTGTGTGTAGCCGCCCAAGGAACTCCAGGGATGAAACTATATCCAACACAGAACACAAAAAAACGACACACAAAATGATAGTCTGGGATCTCTACTATAAAGTGCCTGAGGAAGACCCGCCCGGTTGGGGTCGAAAATTTGCGAAATTCGGAGACCACTTACTTGTACCGTACTACCAGGGATGAAACTGGTTCATTTTCGTCAATAAGGCCACATAAAAAATGGTAATCGTCCTTTTCTCGGGGAGGAGGTGGGTAGGGGAAGGCTTTTTAAAAAAACATTTTACAGTGAATTGGCATGAAGAATGAGTCAATGGTAACAACCAAATGCCTTGAAATCGCGTCCTTTGTATCCCAGGTGCGATATGAACTGAACAACAAGTGACGTCAATGGTTAAAATACATGTAAGAGGGCAATTTGAACGTTTTTTTTTAGAAAAAAAATAGAAAAAAAGTTATTTTTGATGAAAAAAAATTTTTTTGAACAAAATATTTTTTTTGAAAAAAACGGGGTCGGGGCCGTTTTCGCGGGTCGGGTGGGGACGATCACCAGCTTTCTTTTTTTATGTGGCCTAAGGATAAACTATAGGTCTGGAAACGATGTTCGTTATTACACAGTGTTCGACATCTTACACATCGATGCTCACTTAAAAGATCGCCAGACGACGCCGAATAAAATCACATTATACTATAAATTGATCTTGAAACCGAATGACGGTCAATAAGATAAAAGGTGGGATAATTTGCGTGTAATGGAATCATGCACTTTAGTTCCGTTGGGACGTGGCAAATAAACTACAGAAATGTAATTAGTGAACTTTCGCCGAGGAACAATTGAATTGTTGCACTTGTTCATCATAGGAAATGTGCCCTAAGAATGTCAAATCACCGATGACATATTGTTATAGTGTACTTATAGCCTATATAGCGCCCCTGGTGTCGAAAAATGAAATGATGCGATGCAATAGTGTATTTTTAAAGTTGACTGACTGAACGTTGCTCGACTCATCGTTCAGCCGAGTCAGTCAACTTTAAAAACACCCCCTGCCGCATTGAGATTTGCCGTCTATGTGCGCCTAGCCCAAGTCGATGGTTTCAATTCTGCTCGCTGAGGACGGGTCGGTTTCCTATCTTTGAGGCAATTGCATTTCTTCCTGACATAGCTCGTGATGTCAGTTGTCATCCCTGGCCAGTAGAACCGTTGACGAGTAAGAGCCATCACACGATTTGGACCCAAATGACCCATTTCTTCATGTAACTCACAATACATGTACACCACACAGAAAAAAAATCGATCTCAGCTCGATTTAAAATGAGTCTCTAGCCTGCTATTTTGTCCCTAAAATGAGTTTCTTTGCTACTCGAACACAGAAATGAGTTCCAGTTTTCTAAGGCTTTACCAGTTTTCTTGCATCGACTGGAGATAACTGCAACTGGAGTCTCATTCTGAAGTGGAGACAAAGTCTACTCATTTTGAGTTTTCTCAGTTCTCCAGTCGATGGGACAGGGCATCAGCTGGAGAAAATTGGAAAGAAACCGAGGGGAACCAAAATCTGCTCATGAGGAGATCGGTGGTGTGGTGGTTATCTGGTGTCCGACTTGCGATCAGAGGGTCCTGGGTTCGAAACCACTGGGTGTGAAACGTTTTTTTTTATATATGGCGACATCACTTGTTTATTTGATTCGAGACAACAGACAATCCGGTGGAGACAGCTAAGAATCATTTTAACCAGTTGGAGACAATGTCATCTCAAGTGGAGAACCAGTTATGTCTATTCGAGTTGCAAAAGAAACTCATTTTAGGGACAAGAGTTGGAGATTCATTTTATCTCGAGATGAGATCGTTTTTTCTTTCTGTGCATCTGATGATACTGGGGTGGTAAGCAAATCTGCAATATCTGTTGTCCATCCTCTAGCGTACATGTACTCCATCCACTGTCAAACTCAAACGATCCCAATCCCTCAACCAGCGTCCCAACTTCGTTTGTCCTTGTCAAATGACTGTAATTACATCGTTGGGTGGCGGAACTTGCGGATTTCCAATTTACTCTACATTACAAGCCAGGGAAATTAAACACCTCTACCGCGTTGAGATTTGCATCCATGTGCGCCTAGCCTAAGTCGAGTTAAGTAACCCTACGTTTTGAGACTTGCCGTCCATGTGCGCCTAGCCTAAGTCGAGTTAAACACCCCTACGTTTTGAGATTTGCCGTCCATATGCGCCTAGCCCAAGTCGAATTAAACACCCCTACCTTTTGCTTCGGCTAGACCTTAAAGGGGCTGAAAACGTTGACCCTATGCCTAAGCTTTTTAACGGATTCCTGGAATAAGTGCACTTTTCTCTCACATCGCACCATTGCTCGATTTATAATGCCATATCCCTCAATACAAATGACTGTTTTCACGACTTCCGGTGCAAACAACATTGGAAAATTATGCGCAAGCTGTAACAATTTTCGTAACTAACTCCTCATGGAAACATCTGGTACTGATAACCAAGACGTCTGTTTGGGAAGGGATGGTGGCGCGAATAAATGGACAGCGATCGATAAAACGCCAAACCACTGGAAAGTCATGATTTGAAATGGTTAGAGGTTAAGATAAGACAATGTGGCATTCATTTCAACGCATTGAAAGTAATGTCCCGGGAGTGCTGTGAAAATGGAACGCATTAGGAGTAAGTAATGCCATTATTTGGTTTACGAGACTGCCCCCAGAATAAGAAGAGGTGTGTTCTTTCGGGGGAGTACACTGTATTTCTTGACCACCATGGATTTTTTTCCCAAAAATAGGCGATCAACCGGTGTTGAACCAGCCGGTCGTCTGAAAACCAGCCCTTCGAACTGAGACCGGTTTGACAGGGATCTAAGCCCCCTGGAATCCGGTTTTATTGCCAAGTGTGGGAAAAGAAAATAGGGAGGTTTAGAAATCAAACGATAAACGTAAACTTTACGACAACGTTATTTTTCATTCTACATGTACACATTAAAGATAATATATCACGACTTCATTGTTTACATTCAATGTTTGTAAACATTGATGTTTACAATGTGTTATTTTGGACTTTTGGGACATGCCAACCCACCAAAATGAATACTTTCGGTGACAGAAAAATTTATAGAGGGACATGCCACCAACAAATTACTTGTAAGATAAAGAAAGGCTGGACATAAACAAAGAAAATGTAAATAAACAATGATTTTCGTGGCCCGCGAAAATACCCGTGATACATTATCTTTAACCAGATTTTATATTGCATTTTCGGTACAAAAATAGTGAGGTTTCGCAAGCGTCCGGTTAGGCCCTACGACGACGTTTATCTATTGTGTGGGTATACCCAAACAATAGATAAACGTTGTCGTGTGGCCTAACAGGGCGCTTGCGAAACCTCACTAGTAACGTTGTCGTTAACGTTTACGTTTATCGTTTGATTTCTAAACCTCCGTTTTATGGCTATAGAGACCATCACCATTCAAACATAGCCATACAATAGCATGCTGTTAAAAGCGGACGTGCACCCCTAGGACATTCTCCTCTGTTACACCTCGGCAATCGGGAAAAGTCCTGGCTGCTGACGGTTGGTTGGTTGTCCCCTTGTTTGAGGAACGCCTTTGACCAATAAAGCCGCCATTTCATCAAAAAGACAGCGACTTAAAGTGCTTCTCGTCATCGTTGTCATTCTGGGAGCGCGTCCTAACCCCCTACTACACCCGACTGTCCCCGGAGCTGTCGTCCAGACCAGCCGGAGTTATGACTCCATGACCCGCGATACGAGTTCGGCCCAAGGGTACGACTGCACTCACGATACTGCTTATCGCTTCCCGGCCAAGACACCCGCGTGTGGTCGAGATTGGGTTCATTCATTGCGAGGGAAATATAGTCTCTTGGTGAGACTGAGCAACAATGTAACGCTGTGTATGCTGAAAAGAAGCATTTGCCGTTATCACTGAATCGTGGTATTTTCCACGATTCGGTTCGCCCATGAGGGAGTGTTGGCACCGGGCGTCTGAAAGGTCAGTCAAAGTAATCGAGATAAAATGACGATTCTCGATCCAGACGGGACGTGTTGCTTGTACAAAGAATAATGGCCGTTGTACACGAACAAATTTTCCATGCGATTTTTGGGGTTTCAGACTCGGGGGGGGGGTACTCTTTGGCTTGAATGTAAAATCCCGCGTATAAGCCTCTATCAAGCATACATGTATTTATTTAAAAAATTGCTCAACGGGCATTAGGCTACTTGTAATACCCGCCTTATAACTCTACTCCAGTTGTTAGACTGGGTACATATTTATAAAAACTTGCTTGGCTTTAAAGCCTGCCGCACACTGGAGCTATCTGCTGAGCAAAAAGTCATTCGAGGCCGTTTGCTCAGCAGATAACTCACCGAAAAATACGCGCACACGCGAGCTTTCTGCCTCGCGAGGCAAAAAAACTCACCGAAATTAAGCGCACACGCGAGCTGAGCAAACGGTCTCGAATGACCTTTTGCTCAGCAGATAGCTCCAGTGTGCGGCAGGCTTTAGTTAAACCAATGTATTAAACCAACAATGCTAGCAAGGTTTTATGAATATTGGACCCTGATTTCCTCCTGAACTATTCAACAACCTGTACTGATGAGGTTCGAGCTGGGGCTTATTCCTTCGAATCCATCTTAGCCGTATTTAGACAATACGTTACCATCATTACCATTTAGACAATGGGCCGAATTCATAAAAAGTAGCATTTGCTTTTTCTGGGCTTTCTCTTGAAGAGGTATTTATAAAATTTCGCTTTATTTGCTTCATAGAACAAGCAACTCCCTGTAAGAATTACCAGATGCCTTGTCTTGCGAGCATTAGCTTCATCAGATAGAAGATCTTGCTTGGCTTTATAAGAAAAGGTCATTAGGTTAAGCAATTGATTATGAATATGTTTGTGAGGCAGGTCCCGGGTTCGAATCCAGCCCGGGCCATATGGGATTTCATTCCCGGCTCTTCACGTCCGTCGCATGGGACAGTAAGCCGTGGTGCCTTGTACCTTGTGTCTTTGCAAGGGCAAGTAAAATACCCCATCCAAGTGAGGAACATGAGTAGCTTGTGATGGCCTCCTCCGTACTTACCAGGGCCAATAATGCTATAGCGTCGGCCCTGACGGAAAAATGAAATACAAATGTTTGTGAGCAAATTCTTTGGCTTGTGCTTCTCCTTGACAAGCAAAAGCTTGGCCTTGGGGCTTTGGCTTGTAAGCTTTTGCTATGTTTTATAAATTCGGCCCAATATGTTACCATCACAGTCTTTTTTTTGCCTGGTCGTTCAGCTATATTGGCAATGTCACTGTAACCATGACGGTAAAATACTCTTTGTCATAAACTGCCTGAAGTGTACTTTTGTAATTAGTCTGTTCGTTTGATTCCAATCCTTTGTAAAAAAAAACTTGCCGACGAGAAGAACATAGTATACGTCAATTGATTTCCGACTCAAATTCATTTATACCCCGTTATTACGAAGCAAATTGAATTACATGTACAAAAAGAGGGCATTGCAAGGGACGAAACTACTAATTAAATGCGCTTGAAAGACTAAATCGTTTTGACGTAAAGTTTGGCTCACATGCTGGCAAAAAAACGTACATGTACATGTATGCATTCTCGAGTTTGGCCTCATCTTCGAGAGAAGACTGACTTGCTCTGCCGCACAACAGAGACAACCATACCTCGCGGCCGCGGGAATAGGAGCAGTCAGCCTCGCGTAGGCATATTGCCAAAAAATGGCAGCAAAGTTCTAGCGGACCAATGCACAGGAAAATCCACGTGATTGGTACTCGGTCAAGAATGAATGGATCCGCTATATGCAATGAATTGGGCTGTTGTGACACCTATTGGTCAACTCACTGACAGCTCCTACCCCTGAATGATCAGCGCACCAAGCGGCATGCCGCTTGGTGCAAGGCTGACTGGACAGACGAGGGGAGCAGAGGGGTGAGATCTTCTCCAGACAGACTGTTACGCCATATTGTGTGCAGTTAGTAGTCAGAGAAGGACATTAGTGTGAAAAGTGGGGTGAGGTCTATTCTAGACAGACATTGTTACGCCATATTGTGTGCAGTTAGTAGTCAGAGAAGGACATTAGTGTGAAAAGTTGGGTGATATCTACTCTAGACAGACATTGTTACGCCATATTGTGTGCAGTTAGTAATCAGAGAGGATTATTAGTGTGAAAAGTGGGGTGAGATCTACTCTAGATAGACACTGTTACGCCATATTGTGTGCAGTTAGTAATCAGAGGGGAACATTAGTGTGAAAAGTGGGGTGAGGTCTACTCTAGACAGATACTGTTATACGCCATATTGTGTGCAGTTTAGTAATAGAGAGGAACATTAGTGTGAAAAGTTGGGTGATATCTACTCTAGACAGACACTGTTACGCCATATTGTGTGCAGTTAGTAATCAGAGAAGAACATTAGTGTGAAAAGTTGGGTGATATCTACTCTAGACAGACACTGTTACGCCAATATTGTGTGCAGTTAGTAATCAGAGGGGAACATTAGTGTGAAAAGTGGGGTGATGTCTACTCTAGACAGACACTGTTACGCCA